>CM021105.1:441936827-442308426 GCA_007115665.2 Sequoiadendron giganteum
TCAATCCTCAACCCTTAAACCCTAATCTCTCAATCCCTATACCCTCTTAATCCCTCAACCCTTAAACCATAATCCCTCAACCCCTATACCCTTAATCCTCAACCCTTCAACCCTAATCCCTCAACCCCTATACCCTCTTAATCCCTCAACCCTTAAACCCTAATCCCTCAACCCCTATACCCTCTTAATCCCTCAACCCTCAATCCTCAACCCTTAAACCCTAATCCCCCAATCCCTATACCCTCTTAATCCCTCAACCCTTAAACCCTAATCCCTCAACCCCTATACCCTCTTAATCCCTCAACCTTAAAACCTCAACCCTTAAACCTTAAAACCCTCAACCCCTATACCCTCTTAATCCCTCAACCTTTAAACCCTAATCCATCAACCCCATACCTCTAATCACAACTCAAACCCTATCCTCATCCCCTACACCTTAATCCATTAACCCTAACCCTTCAATCCCCATCTCGACTCTATATTCTTAATCTCATCCCATCAACTCAACCTTAAACCCTAATACATCAACCCCCATGTTTCTCTTAATCCCTCAACCTCAAACTCTTTAATCCCTCAACCCTCTATTATTAATCCTCAACCCTAACCTTCACTAATCTCTGGACTTATACCTCTTATCTCTAACCCTCAACCTCAATACTTTAAACCCCATCCATCAACCCCATACCTCTAATCCTAAACCCCTGAACTCCCATCTCTCAACCTCTACAATCTTAATCCCTCAACCCTTAACCCTTCAACCCTAATCCCTCAACCCCTATACCCTTTTAATCCCTCAACCCCTCAACCCTCAACCCTTAAACACTAATCCATCAACCCCCATACTCTCTTAATCCCTCAACCCTTAACTCTTTAACCCTAATCCCTCGACCCCTATACCCTCTCAATCCCTCAACTGCCCAACCCTCAACCTTTAAACCCTAATCCATCAACCCCCATACCCTCTTAATCCCTCAAACCTCAACCCTCAACCCTTAACCCTTAACCCTTAACCCTCAATCCCTAAACCCTCTACATGAGAGAGAGAGAGAGAGGGAGAGGTGGTGGGAGGGACATGCTTGAGAGAGAGGGATAGGGAGAGGGAGAGAGAGAGGGAGAGAGAGAGAGGGAGAGAGAGAGAGAGAGAGAGAGAGAGAGAGAGAGAGAGAGAGAGAGAGAGAGAGAGTAACTGTGAGAGGGAGATGGTGTAGGAGGGGGAGACTTGACAAAGAGAGAGAGAGAGAGGAAGATGGGGTTGGACGAAGATACTTTAGAGAGAGAAAGCGGGAGATAGGGTGGGAAGGAGAGACATTAGAGAGAGGGAGAGAGACAAAGTGGTAGAGAGAGAGGGAGTCACTGTGAGAGGGAGAAGGTGTGGGATGGGGAAACTTGAAAGAGAGAGAGAGAGGAAGATGCGGTAGGATAGAGATACTTTAGAGAGAGAAAGAGGGAGATAGGGTGGGAAGGAGAGACATTAGAGAGAGGGAGAGAGAAAAAGTGGGAGATAGATAGAGGGAGGGAGAGAGACAAAGTGGCAGAGAGAGAGGGAGTGGGAGAGAGAGAGGGAGAGATGTAGAGACAGAGAGAGAGACTTGAGAGATGGAGAGGGGGTGGGAGGAGAGGGAGTACTCAAGATAGAGGGATTCGACAGAGATGGAGGGGGTGGGGGAGATACATGAGATAGAGGGAGAGAGAGAGTGGGAGGGGGTGGGAGGGAGATATTTGAGAGAGAGGGAGAGAGAGAGGGAGAGAGATAAAGGGAGTGAGAGAGAGAGGATGTGGGAGAGATATAGAGGGAGTGAGTGAGAGAGACAAAGAGAGGCCTGAATGAGGGAGAGGGGGTAGAAGGGAGAGACTTGAGAGATAAAGAGGGAGGGAGAGTGGGTGGGAGGGATAGACTTGAGAGAGACAGAGAGAGAGGGAGAGAGAGTGGGAGAGAGATAGAGGGCATGAGAGAGAGGGACTTGAGAGAGAGAGGGACAGATGGTGGGAGGGAGATACTTGAGAGAGATGGAGAGGTAGACAAAGACATATAGAGGGAGTGGGACAGGGAGGGAGTGAAAGAGAGATAGAGGGAGTGACTGTGAGAGGGAGAGGGGGTAGGAGGGGGATACTTGACAGAGAGAGAGGGAGAGGGGGTAGGACAAAGATACTTGAGAGAGAGAGAGAGGGAGAGCAGGTGGTAGGGAGAGACCTGAGAGTGAGGGAGAGAGAAAGAGTGGGAGAGAGTGAGTAGGAGAGAGATAGAGGGGGATGGAGATACCCAAGAGAGAGAGGGAATGGGAGAGAGATAGAGGGAGTGAGTGATAGACCTAAGAGAGGGAAAGGGGGTAGGAGGGAGAGACTTGAGAGAAAGAGACAAAGAGAGAAAGATAACAACCTAAGAAAGGGAGATGGAGTGAGGGAGATAAAATGACCAAAGAGGGAGAGTGAGAAAAGGGGGTTGGAGTGAGATAGATTTATTTAGGTACCTACATGGGAGGGAAAGAGACCTAACAAAGGGGATTGGACTGAGAGAGTAGTCTAGGTTGCGTGGGAGGGAGTGAGACCTAAGAGATAGAGACTTCAGAGGGATAAAAAGTTATCCAGTTACGATAATGAGATAGAGAAGGTATGAAAGGTAAAACCTCGACTATCCCTCTACAATCATAAATTGTGCACTCTAAGCATTATCAAAGTTGTTCACCAAAGAGGGGAAATTTTACTTCTATCCAAAGCAGGCCATTTGGCCCTCGCCAAATATCTTGCTTTGGACGTGTTAATTAACAGGATTTGCCAAATTTTCTCATATTTTTGTTCGTGTTCCCCGTCTCATTTGCTCGTCTTTCAATGCAAGTTTATAAAAAAAACTATGATAGCGTTAACCTCTCTCTTAGCTATCTAAATATGTAATTCTTCTTTCATTTTGATTTAGTTAAGGTTTTGATCCATGACTTCTATTGTAAATGCCTTCGTTTTTTGTCAAAAACCAACATGTGCTAGGTTTAGGATAGATTTGTACACATTCATCGGAATCTAAAACAAATTACATTTTTTGAAACTAGATTCCATTCCACACATGATGAAAAAAAAAAATCAATTTTTGATTAGTTTGCAAAAAATTTGGAGGGGATAATGCTCAAATTTCAGCTTTTCAGGATGTGTCCACTTTGAAAATTCATAAAATATTATATATTCATTAAAAAAATTATTTGAAAGAAGGAGGATAAACTACATGGTGTTAGCTAATTTCTCACTGTTGGGATTTTTGAAATTCTAAAAAAAAGTTAACCAAAAAGGGGGGAGCCCTCAGGCACTATGCTATTTTTTTTGATAAAAACAGGACCTGTTTTGCCCGCCCCTCCCCCCTTTTTGAGACCCTTAATCTTCATTAATTTCAAAAAACAATAGTATCTTAGAAACTAGACTCGGAGCACTTCAAATTTTGTTATTTCCGAATTTTAAAATTTTGAGCGTAATTATCTTCATTTTCTCGTGCAAATCAGATTTTGCTTATTTCAGAAAAAAAGTGGCATCTTAAGAGCCAAAATTGTGTCACAGATTGGTGCACTTACCCAGAAGAGGTGAATGTAATTCTTCTACTAGAATCCTAATAGAGTCACTTTTATCAACTTCCTGGATAATAGAATCACCTTTTGGATAAAACAATATATTTAGTGGAGAGAATTCTTGATTGATAAAAATTACACTTAGTCATATGGATAACATGCAACCCACCCACTTTTAGAATATTATTTCTCCAATAGCTACCTACTCAAGCATAATTTATTTCTACCCCATCTAAATACAAGAAAAATTCCACTTCTTTAATTTCCAAAATAGCATTATACCAAAATCTATGTAGCTTCTTTATTTCTACTACCACCATGAATAGAAAAATGTTTAATTTATTTTATTCAGTAACAACAATGATCAACAATCCCTATAACCCATTTGTTTCTACAACCAATAAAACAACATTGCAATATTTGCTTTACAAAATAAATGTCTCAAAGGAAGGTAAATGACTCCAATATCCTCTTTAAGAATATTACAAAGTGAAGTAACATAATGGAAGCATTTTGGAAGAATAAAATTGCCTTTATTCATTTCAACAATTACCATTTTTCCTACATAAACTCTCATTATTACCACAGTGCATATAACTAAATTATTGATAACTCAATACATAAAGGCTTGATCTTTCCATTTCTACATTGTTTGATATGAAACTCATCTATTTAAAAGTTACAATTTTACCACAATATTTGAGAAAACAAATAATTTACACACTCAAACAGGGTCTTGCTCTCCACCCTACCATAATGGTGTCATGGAGCCTCGTGGGCTCTAGCCATACCCCTGAGCAAGGAAGTTTCTTAGCTCCAAGATGATGCATGGAGTCCTTTCAATTTTTTTTACAAGAGAATAAGGATAACATAGCACCCATTTTGATGTAACTAGGTTCTCTACTCTTTGTTTCAACCATGATCCATGCAACATACCACTTTCTCACAACAATTAAACAAAGGAAAAATGGAAGTAAAGGAAAACTTATCTCTTTTCTTTAGGTGAAGGGATTTACCTCTTTTATCCATCCTTCCCCTCCAAGCCAAGCCATCTTGATCACTATCTTCCCAAAGATGTGGGCTCATCTTCTCTTCTCCTTCTTTCTACCATCTCCATTCAAGTTATCCAAGAGGAGAAGTGGGCAATGCCCAAATCTTCCATCTTCTTGAGGTATATAGGAATCCTCCAAACCTACACTCTTTCCCACAAGTTCTCACACATCTGTGAGTCTTGTACCAATTCCAAGCACTTTTGTGGAGTGGGAGGTTGAGAGTGACAAGCCACTCTTCCCAAGCCGCAACACTTTTTTGAATTCCTCGCATTCATGAATGTGGACTTTTGAGGGGTCTTTTCACACTCCAAGGACAAGTTGACATGTCAAAAAGGTTCCAAACCCATAGGTATAGGTCCTAGGGGTCCATTCTTGTTCAAAAACCAAGGAAATTGACTCACTAAACCCTTTTTAAAATCCACACATGAATCCATACGAATTTTGATCCTAACCAAGGGTTCCAACCCCAACCAAACTCACATCGCATGTCCTACAATTGGATTCTACTAAAACATAATCACCCAATCGATAATAAAACCTCAAACCCTTCTACGTCAAATAGGGCTACACTTAGAACTTCCCAAAGATGTATTTGATTTGATTCCAATAATTATCCACCCCCCTATTTGTATATTCGATTCCTTCGAGAAGTTGTCCTCTTTTAAAAAAAGTAAAATTCTCTCAATGGTTCTTCCTTCTCATGCTAACACCATTTCCTTCTTGCACATTACCAACATGATGTAAGTATCAATTGTGTATCACATTAATCTATTAATTGACTATTCTAAGCTTTAACTATATAATAATTCATTTAAATTTCTTTTTTTTTATTCCATAGTTTATGAGTGTATTCCAACATAATGTCAAAAGGAAATGCAAGAATATTGCCATAGGATCACCTTATTTATCATCCACAATATATTTAATCATCAACTTAAGAAAATTATATAACAAATCAAAATTTTGTATGAGTCATATACGAGGTGGGGTCTTACAGAACATATATCAATATCAACTCACATAATCAACTATGCTAACCAAAAAGCATGCCATAATCAATAAACATCAATATAGTGTACCATCACATCTCAAAATAAAAGCCATCATTGCTCCAATTTCAACGATAAAATAACAACATCATAGTATCATGGTCTATCAAAATAAAAGCATTGTCTAAAAACATAAGCAAATCAGAGGGGTGCTACAATATTTGCACAACTCATGTAGATACCCATGCACCAAGGACATGTGGATATGAGAAAGATCTCTCCCCTACAAAAGTTACAACTTGGTGATGTTTTCCATGCCTCCACAAGGAAGGAAATACTTCAAACACACAAAAAGAGTGCAAATTTTATTGAAGAAGCAGTAAAGGTGCTGCAAGAAGGTATTATCGATGCAACTATTGATAATTCCCTCTTCAATGTACAAAATTTGGAGTTTTTATTGGATTCCTTTAAGGAATATTCTACCCATTTGTAAGAAAATTTGGAAAAGGAAATGGAAAATAAGGTCAAGGACAAGAGATTAGTAGAAAAATTTGATAAGTTTGTTGTTTCACATGGTAAGTTGCAAGGAAACTTAAAGGATATACAAAAATGCTTGGAAGAAGCAAAATTTTTGTTTCATTTTTATTTGAAATGGCTTAAATCTACAAGGAGCATAGAGGATCAAATGGACTCAATAGAGTCACAAATAACTCAATCCTCTAGTGCATATAATCTAGAAAATGGTGTAGATGGTGCAACAAGAGCAAAAATAAAGAATTTGCATGGTTAGTTCTTCCTACTACAAGAAATAAAAGAGAAAATAATTATGTAGTAGAGTCAACTCTGTGATTTTGTAAGTGCTAGAATTACATCTTTGACTAGAGCATTAGCAAATGTAGAGAAGATGTTATAAAAGAATTTGGTGCCTAGTTCCCTAGATGAAGGAGAAGATCTCATTCAATTTGAGAGAATGTAATATAATTTCTTTCACCAAGAAGGATTGGGAGATAGCAAAGAAGGACTGGGAGACACACTCTGTGAAGCTAAAGGTGTCATATAAGGGTATTTTACCCTCTACTAGTTGAAGGTGTACATTTCTATTTTACATATACAGTTTCTGATTTCTATGTACACATGTAGAAGTAGTGGATAGTGTTGTACATTTTTGGTCATTTTTTATGGATTAAATTGTTAGGGGGAGCCACTTTGATGTAAATATTTCCTAAGGGAAAGAATGTTGGAGAAATGCGTTGGGTATAGGAGAGAAGAAGTATGGGGGAGATAATCTCTTGTACCTATATTAGTTAAGGGAGTAGTTTGAGCAGTTTGATATAGTGAGCCATTTTCCCTTGATGTTAAAGGGGGATTATTTTGAGTAGTCTAATATAGTGAGCCCTTTTCCTTTGATGTCAAAGGGGGAGTAGTTTGAGAAATTTTGGAGTGAGAGAGTGTGTTGTCGTCAATGATAAAGGGGGAGATTTTTGAAAACTTGAGTTGTTGAGGGAGATTGTTGGCAATATGAGCATGATGATGTATGGTGTGGATATTGATGAGAATAATAGTGTATGGATTTTTCATTGATGGCAACCCATTATAGAGATGCAACAGTGTTGTTCCGAAGAAGACCAAGTGTTATGGAGATTTTCCTAAGTCCCAGTGTACAGTTTTGTGCTTAGTGAACTAGTTTTGTGGTTCACATTGCTCCGTTATGTAGTATCTTGTCATGACAATTTGAAGTAATATCGGTGCATGTTGGAGGTGTCTAAATCCAAGATTCAAGAGTGTATGTCTTCTGTAGTTGAAGATAATGTTGACAGAGTATCTATAAGGACCCTTCTTCATACCATAGTCACAAGCCTTTTATTTTAAACTTATGCTACCATGTTATTCATATTAAGCGTGTGACATAGAGATGATACATGTCCAAGTTGTAAATGCTTCTACGAGTATGTGGCAAAATCATAATATTATTACATGCTTAGGTTACAATTACATAATGTGTACTATTCTCCTCTCTTTTGACTACTTGTTGAATTCATTATTATATGTTTACATACTTTGATTTTATTTACTTTTCATGTGTCATTTCTCCATACTATTATTTAGTTCTAACTATGAAGTAAAAAAATAAAATTATTATCATTAGTTGGACGATAATCATTATTTTGGAAATAAGGTTATTGTGTTTAAAATTTAAATTGAAAACTAAATTAATAATAATATTATTATTTGTGGGGATGTTTAGGCATGAGTTAATGGTTGACATTCTTAGTGTTTGTATTTAATTTTGGGGATTAATAATAACAATGAAAATTAAAAACTTGATTATTGAAAAGTGATATTATTATTGTTACTTCTAAGATTAATGATGATAATATTCTCAAAGTATAATCGCATCAAGAGTATATCACCATTAGAGATTTATGGGTTATTTGAAGGATAACAATAATAATTTGGGTGAATTAAATATAATGATAATATCATGTTGTAAGTAATAAAATCTCTATTTAAATTAAATAACCATAAAATTTCTAATGTTGTTTGAGAATCAAATAATAATACTAATATGAGGTCTTACGTTCATATGATTAAACTAAGGAACTTAAAATTAAGATTGAAATTGATAATGGTAATAATAATCTTGCAATAAAGCTAAATATCATAATCGTATTTTGGCAATAAAATTATTACATATACTAGAAAGTGTTGTAACAATAGCAAGACTTATTATTATAAATGAATAACTAAAGAAATAAAGATATGAGCCAACTTAAAAGCTAACTGACATCTGACCATATACTGAAGTAGTGGCAAGCAAATGGAATTAAATTTTATACCTCCTCACCACCCATGGATGTCTTTTCAGATCTAGGTTACGTAATTAGTTTTTTTTTCTGATGGGCATTCATGTTGCTTCTCTAGGAAATGACATATTGTCTATCTATATCACATAACTCTTGCTGACACATTTATGGTGCTCTGGATATTGTGGTGGAGCGTGATTCAGTAGTCTGGTTGACCATTAATCCGTAGATCTCCATCCACCACCTAATTAATGTCGAGACGGTGCGCCATGATGGAGGGGGGATTAACTAGGCGTCATTAAATCGGTTGCTGTTCAAATCTCGGTGCCATTCATACTTGTAGGGGTTCTTGCATTTACCCAGCATAGAATATATCTATTGATCAGATTTATGTGAAGAGAAGACACATTACTATTTTTTTTGCTGAGAGCTTTTTCTCTGTAAAAGGGATTCTCACGAGAATTGAGAGACGTAAATTATCAAGGGAAATGCTACATTCGCACGCAAAAAAGGAGGACAATAATCTGTGGGGTTATCGCAATAACAAATAAAATTGATGGAGGGATTGCTCGTGCAGAATTTTGGGTACAAGATAGACCTCTGACCTGACGTAGGAAAAAAATAAAAAGGGAAGGATAGCTTATGGAGGAAGGTAGTCTACGTGGGAATAGTGGATATGAATTCTTTAGGGTAAAGCTTTTCCCATGTTAAATAACCGATAAAGGATTTCAAGTCCAAGTTTCCAATCATGTCTCGAACATCCTAGCCCCTATACCGATACCCAAGAGAAGAGATTGATGAGCGGAAGCATGCCCTCCAATAGATATGTGATCATTCAGGCTACATAAATAAGTTTGGAGCTGAAGAACCTAGGTTTCATAGCATTTCTTTCTCCTGTAAAGCTATGTCCATCTATTCTCGTCGACATCATCAGCAACACGGCACAATCTATGCAATTTCTATTCCTTTTTTAGTCTCAACAAAGACAAAACATCTCAAAACTTTGATGTGTAGGGCCTGCTAAAGCCATATTTATCCTCTCAAAAAGCTTTATGTACTATTCCAATCTGAAGGGGTTTTCTCCATATGACATGTTTGGGTAACGAGGAGGATCCAACACAACATATACCGCATTATGACCACCTATAAATGTGGAAGTAGTTTCTGGAATAAAATCCTTTGAAAGATCTTCAAGTGGTTATATGGGATGGTCTTGTATAGGTTATCTTCAAGCCCCTTTTATTTTTTTGATATGACCTAGTCCTTGGATCATGATGTCATTTATTAGCCGGTTAAAATCTCTTATGACGTCATGATTATTTTAGGCGGAGGCGGGATCGGAATCGATTTAGACTTTGAACCATGTTTTGTAATAAGTATCGATTCCATTTCCATCTCGTCTCCGACTCCGCTTATAATAAAAAGCAGGCTCTCAAACTAATGGCAACCTAGGCGGAAGCGGAAGCGGAAGCGAAACTGAATGTGAAATTAGAAAATCTTCATGAAATCGAATCGGTTATCATTTTGATTCCGATTCCGGTTACCATTCCAACTCCGACTTCGGTCCCACTTGTTATTACTATAATCTCAATAATGGGTTTTAGCTCCGATCTCGGCAATGTTTTAAAAAAAAAAAGACTATTTAGAGTGTTTTCTGTCTGGTTCCGCCTCCGGTATATATATGAAGGGTAATATTTTAAAGCATATGTTGTTATATTTGCTCACGGATCTAATTTGAGGTTATATTGCAAGAAGCTAAAGAATGTCAGGAGTGTCAGGAGAAGCTTCCCAAAGGAATCAGCTTGCAGAAAATTCAAAGGCATCAATTAAGCCTAACAAGATTAAGCCGAAGCAGTTGCCTTATACGTTGAGGTATAACCATAGGGATCCTGCAGTCACTATCAGCAAAGTGGAATCTGATTGGGCTGATGTAATTGACACCAATCTAGGCCCATTCAATTTTGAGGAGTTATAATCAGAAACATTCACTGAGGATGTAACAGGGAGAACTAGAAGAATAGTTGAGTCTGGATTGGCTCACATCACAGTATTTCCTCTATCCATCCAATGCCTAGAGATGACAGCAGCAGGAGCTTACAATCCGGCCACTAGACAATGTATGGATTCATAGGACAATGTGATCATAGACCTAACTCCTCAAATGTTTCAGCACATGTTCAGTGTTCCTGATCCAAAGAACCTGGTACAGTTGAATGAGGCAGATGCCTTAGGGATATATAGCAAACACAAGGAGGCCAACAAGGCTCATTTGAACAAGAAGTGGTTGAGAATAGAGAAGAAGTCTCTGACAAAGCTTCATGATCAACCAAAGAGGGCAGAATTTTACAAAGAGGTATCGGACCTGATAATGATGTTATCTAGGGTCTTTGGGAAGAGGGATGCATTTCATTTCAAGGAATGGATGTTTTGTTTTATTCAGACAATTTTCAATCCCAAGCAACAGTTTGATTGGCCTATGATTGTCTTGGATACCATTCATGATCAGCTAACCAAAATAAGGGAAACCAAGAGCTTTTTCATGACTTCTTATGTTGTCTATGCAGCAGCCAGAGGAGGTATCTTTCCAGGTTTGAACAGAGTGGGAATATTGGGAGAAGCTGATGGACAAAAAAGAGTATGGGATCATTATGAACAGCTATCCCTACAGGTGTCTGAAACACAATTTAGAAGAGTCAATGATGCATTGTTGTATGTAGTCATTAACCAGCTTAATGGAGATGTAGGATACAGATTGAGCTAAGAGGCCATGGCCTTTATCAAAGAATGGGGATGTTGGTATATCCAATACCCCAAGTTCACTTATTTTAGGTTGGCTGGGTTTGAGGGTCATCCCCACTTACTTCCAAGGTGTTGCAGCAACAGGATGGTTCTAATGGAGTTTGTTTACCAAGCTCTAGGGGTTAATGCTCGATTTGGGATGAAGCACAAACCAGGTTGTCACAAGTTCCCCATGCGATTGGGTGAATACAACTGCCCACATCTTGTGGGAGCTAAGGTGGTTTGCAGTGAATTGATACACTTAAATTTGGGATTGTATACTGCACAAAAGCACTTTGATCCAAAGAAGAAGATGAATGCTTTGCTGGCTTCGGTCTTTGACAAGAATTTCAACCTGCTAGAGGACTTCTGGAGTGATCTTCAGGATGAATATGACCTCAGGAAGAGGAATTATGAGAGGTTTCTTGTTTCACTCATGGTAGAATTCGAGGTCAAAGATGATATTCTTGATACATTGGTAGATGATGGAGTTGTGTTGGATCCATCATATGAAGCATTGAATATTGGTAACAAAATTTTTGGATCCGGTAGATTGGGATGGTGAGGAGACCATCGACATCAAGCAAATAGGGAGACTAGTCTTGGATAGGAGTATCCACTGGGCTGTTCTAAGAGCCAAAACTCCTGGCGGTCTAGCTCCTAAGAAAGGGAAGGGATATAAGAGAATCAAAAGGAAATTGCCTCCCAAGGATCCTTTGAAATTCTTCCCTCCTGATATTGAAGAATTCGAGCTTGAAGCTTTGGCTCAAGATGAACCGGAGGCACTGGAGGAAAATGTTCCAACAAGACCTGAGACATCAACACCAGCAATAGGTGAGTGATCTGCTCAATTCCCTCTTACAGAGCAACCAGGCAGAGAGATGCCTAAGGGAACTCTTCATGATATAGCTGAATCATTAAAGGGAAAAGGAGTAGAGGTGGAAATCCATGATGTTGAGGTGGACTTTGATGAGACTTTGTCAGAGAAGGATGCACAAGAAAATATGCCTCTAGAAGAGGAAACTGAACATGTGCTAATCGAGGAAGATCAATGGACATTGTTTGAGGAAGCAAAGAAAGCTTTGGATGCTCAAGCACATGCAGAGGCAATGGAGAAGCAAAAGGCAATTGATGCTAAGGCACAAGTAGATGCCTTACTTCAACAACAACAAGTGGAAGCCAAGCGAAGAGCTGATGAAGTGCAAAAAAAATAAAGGAAAAAGGAGCAGGAGCTCAAGACCAAGGAAGAGAATGATAAACTAGAGTTGGTGCAAAAAAATCATGATCTAGAGGAGGAAAAGGAAAAGTAGCGAAGAGAGGGAGAAGCTCTTGTGGCCAAATTGAAGCTTGTTGAAGAAGCCTATAAGAAGAAGGAGGAAGAAGAACGTATACAAAAAGAGAAAGATGTTGAGGAGCTGGCCAAGCAGCTACAAAAGGAAAAGGAAAACTCGGATAGACTAAAAGCATTGGAAGAAGAGATAAATCGGGTACTCGAGGAGAAGAGGTTAGAAGAGGAAAAAATGAAGAAGGAAGAAGGATACAAGAACAAAAGGACAAGGAGGAAGTTGAAAACCTTGCATAGACAAATGTAGAGCAAGAACAACAAGAGGTACAAGAGGTTGATTCTCAACCTAAGGTTAATGTGCTACTACCCTCTACTATTGCTGCTTCTTCTTCAATTGTAATGACTACTACTCTGAGTGCTCCCACTTGGTTAAAACTTGATCTTCAAAAGAGATCAGTAACACCCTCACAACCTCTCAATTGGGATGATATGATGAAAGAGATTGAAAAGGAAAGACCCAAGAAGAAGGCTAAAATCCTACATTCCACTAGACTCACCGAAGGAGGAGAAATTGTTGCTGAATGTGCAATACTAGTGGTGGACAAGGATGTGGGGGATATGTAGCTAATTGATTACCAGTTGGGCACGGTCAACTTGGGGAGACCCACAAGGAATCAGCAAATGAACTTGATTGATGTGGTAGCATCATCCACCAAATCAAGAATGATGAAGGATAAATAGAGGAAGGATGAGCTTAAGGCTCAATTGGATCGACTTCACACTTTCTTGAAGAATGTTTCTGCTCCAACGTCACAGCAAAGTACCACCATTGAGACACCAATTTTTCTTAGCAAGAGAGAGGTGGATGATTTGGTGCAGATAAGGAGTAAGGCTGGAATGATGGATAGGTGGACAGATAGGCTTAATCAGGAGATAGGCGAGGTGTTGGGCAGTAGTTTTGACATTCACAAGATGACAGTGGAGTTAATAGAAGAGATGAATCAGTATGCCAAAGCATTGGGAGAACAGGAGGAGGAGTATAGAGGGTATATCCAGAAGCTGAAAGAGATTAATAAATTGCCGAAATCCACTCTTCTGGAACAGTCAATCCTTGAATAGGACAACACAAGTTTCTTGGAAAAGACCTCCAACATAATCCGGTTTAGATCTGACTTTTTGTACAAAAATAAGAATGAAGTTCAAGATTCTAGCAAGGATCTAAATGAATAGCTTGATGAGTTAGAAGTGGTTATAACTATTATAGTAAATGTTGATATACCGGTAAAGGAAGGCCTGCCTTTAAGTCAATTAAAAGAGAAATGGGATGATAGACTTAAGGAGGTTGTGCAAAAGGGAGATGATGGAGAGGATCTGTTGTTGGACCGATTGATGGATATTAAAGAAGAAGTAAGGGCTGCTAGAAGGGAGTTGACAAAGTTAAAAGACATGAGAGAGTTTGTTGCTACTGAACTAAAAAGGATCAAGTTTGAAGACAGTTGGATTGATGGGCCATATTCGGATATGCTTCAGCAAGTCTTCTCCAGTTACGATGAGTACACTTCAGAGCAAACTCCACATGCATAACTGACAGTTCTATGAGCGCATGGTTTTCTTTCCTCCTCTATTTACTTCTCTCCAGTTTACTAAGTGATCAATGTGGGAACTAGAGATCAGTTGATCTGATTTTCCAAGAAAATTTGAGTTCCTGAAAAGGTGGATCTCGACTTTAGTTAGGGAGGACTTCATATTTTTGTACATCTACAAATACCCGTGGGGTATCATATTGTAAGGGTCGGTTGATGAGAATAAGATTAGCCACCTGATAGTAGGAGATAGGATTTTTCATAGTTTTTACAGAGATACTTTGTTATTTTATTTATAGTTGAATATAAATACAGGTTTTTTGTACGCAATATGGTGTTGGAATTGAGTTTATTGGATAAGGTTGATGAGTTATAGTCTATCTGTATGCCAGTGATTATGCTGAAGCATAAGTTTTTCTTTTGTGATGAAAATCCTTAGAAGGAACCAGATTTAAGGATTATTTTGTTAGATTATCTGTGGATTGAATTATTGAAAGTCTATTGATCTATGATTTTGGCAACAAATGAGAATTTGTTCTTTTGGAATCTTAAAAATATTTATGATGTGTGATTGTGATGTTAAATTAAGCACCTTAGATGCATGCAATAGTATGGATTGTTCTGTAAATTGCATCATATTATGGTTTTCTTGATCTGTTGGAAGAACATTCGTTGTTGAAAATATATGTCCGGATATTAGATAAGTTTTATTCATGTTTCACTGATGTACGCCCTGATCCATCTTTTTATTTTATTTAAAACCCCCTTTTCGTTAAGAATAATTCGATGAATCAGTCATTGCTTGCATTCCTTATTACCAGAAAAGGCCCCTTGAATACTACAGTTGCATGAACCAATTGAGTGACACCAGATAGTTGAGAACCAACTACCAGGACCTTGGGAGTTAGGCTACTATATGTTGTCTTCTTTTTCAGGAGAAATAGAGTAGAGATATTCTGTTTAACGTTGTTTGTGTCATTTTCACCATCAAAAAGAATGGTGTTTAGAGGATAAGCATAGTGAGTTGGGCATTGGTTCCTCCATCTAATATCTCAATATTTCACCAAATTTTCACTGCCAAATAGGACCTCATGACCATCCTATAGATCGAATAAATACATATGTTTATTTGCAACATTGGACTATACATTTTAGATCCATATACATGAATTTAGCCTCAATGTTTTTTTTTATTTATTTCTTTAAATCTGTACGACAAAATTATCCATGAATGTCACTCATATGATAACTTTATGTCAAGAATACACATAAAATACAATGCATAGAAATATTATGAAACTCCACTTATACTAGATATTTTTTCTAGTTTTGGCACTTGTGTGAATATTTTGAGCGACTGTTGTTTCCTAGAGAGGGTTCTATCATTATCTGTGCTTCTAATATTACATGTAGGTTTTCAAGAGAAATTCCCCTTATTCTTTAAACTTGATGGAGGTAGGTACCGTGTTTCTAAGCTTGTGTAATTCAATCTTACACCTACCACTAATGAGTCAGTACTAGTGTTTCTCATCCAATAGCATTTGTTGAAACTTGTCTTCTTGATACAGTGTTTATGAAAATATTAATAACTTCAGATTTCTATTATTGTCATCGGTCAAAAACAGTTGATGGGGTTATGCTCTATTCTTGTATTATTATATTTCTTATTAGTTTTCTTTAAACAATAGCCAAATCAACTTATTCTTCTAGAAAGGAGGCCAAAGAATTATATAAAGTTCAGAAGTTCATCTTATTATCTTATTTGTTTTATGTAACAATATGAATGCATCTCTTTCTTTGTTACACATTGTGTCGCCAAAAAGTGAGGACTTTGACACTTTTCGCTCATTTGGACCTTTGCCTATGGATTTTGGACCATTTTGAGCCTATTTTCACCCATTTCCAAGCCTTGTAAAGAAGTGTTGTAAAGTATTGTAAGACATTTTCATGCTCTCCTAGGCTTGTCATCACTTAATCAACCCTTAATGACCCCTTAATACACATACACATCTTATCTTAGTGAGTTTTCATGAGACAATCCCGACAAACATAAATAATAATATTTTAATTACTGAAAATCAATGAAATTTTCCTAGGTGGACTAGGTCGCCACCTTGGGCGACCTAGTCCCATGTGGCTTAAAATTTAAATTTAACTTAAATTTTTTCGGGATTTTGGTCTCTAAAACCCTAAGCTTGGTTAGTATGGTGTTATTTCGGGAAAATTAGGGCATAACTTGTATAAATAAGCTTCAAAACCTTGATTACTGATAACACATCATTCATTTTTCCTCTCCCACACAACTCTTCACTCCTCAGCCACTTCTTCTTCTCAAGTAAGCTAGGGTTTGATCCTTCCAAGTCAACAAGACATCATTGCTAAAGCACTCAAGGGATAAACCTTCATGGCTGCAACTCAAGATCTCTCATCATGACAAGGTAACTAATTCCATTGCTTCACACTCCATGCTTTCTCATTTAATTTCTTCATTTGATTTAGTTATCTACAAAGGGGTTTAACCAAGGCAAACCCCTATACTCTAACAATCAACATTTCTTCTTTCTCTTTGTGTGTGTTTGTAGATTTAGGTGCATTGGATGCTTGAAGATCATCCAACAACCCATCCAAGATCACTAAGGTTGAATAAACCCTAGTTGAAGCTTGGAAGACTTCCATAGACCAAAATCTTCACTTTCGGGACCGGATACCTGAAGGAGCAGGAAACATAGACCAGAATCCTCATATCCCATCTTCTGGTTCACATAAATTCAGAAGAGGACTAGGTCACCACTTTGGGCGACCTAGTCCCATTGAAGCTGTTTTCCAATTGTTTGGTAGATCTAGATACCCTTTTGGCTAAAACAGGCTCCAAAGCAATTTTCTAGAATTTTCCCAAAGAAGAACTAGATCGCCTAGCTTGGCACAAGTGTCCCTTTCGGCTTCAACATCAAATTCAACAACATTTCCAGCTCCTACAAGATTCTAGGTGCACACCTCTTCAATATTATCCATTTCTATAATTGTTTGTTTATATTTCTTAGATTTTTTGTATATCATCATGTGTTTTCCAACATAGTTACATTTCAATAGTTGCATTTCATTCTTAGCTAGCTTTAATTTCAGTTCATTACATTTAGATCATAACAGTTAGGGCACAATCACACACATTCACATTAAGCCCCTAACTCTCTCTTTGAATAAACATCAAATCATATCATTAGGTGAAAGAGAGACATTCACCCAAAAAGCTAGCTTCTAGGGTGAAAAACCCTAGAAGCTCATTGAGGAATCCTCTTTCGCTTCTTGTATATGTTTTTTTTGGTTCATTTTGGTGAGCCCGACATCTTTGCATCCTCTTTTCTGATTTAGATTCCTTCATTGTCCTAGGATTAACTTGCATTGCATATTGCATTAGTGAAATTGCATCCTAGGGTTTCAACATTTGCATTAGTGAAAGTGCATTTAGGTTGCATTTTAGAACACTAAACCTTTCTATAATTTTGCATTTTTCTATTAAGTCTCCATTGCCCTATACATAAACCATCTGTATCAGTCAAAAACTCTTGAAAAATCTCAAAAAAATCATCAAGAGGACTAGGTCGCCATCCTGGGTGACCTAGTCCCTTTAGGCCTTTGAAACTGCCCTTTACAGAGCTGAAAACCCTGTTTTCTAGCTTTTGTTTTGTGCCATTACCTACCAGTATCAATAGGTTGTGTTTTTGTTACATGGATTTTATTAGAATTAGCTTAATTTAGCTCATTTCATGCATTGTACACTTTCAATTTTGCATTTCTAAAATTTCATCTTCAAATCATTGATAGTGTAATCAGAAAATTGCCTTCTTTTGCAATATGAAAATGGTATTTCCTTTATCTTGCATTGTAAATTATTTAAACATATTAATAAATTCCTTTTCTCTTTATATTGTTTATAAACTCTTTAAACATATTAAAAATTAATTCAATACATTCCCTAGTTATGAGAGTCTAGCAAATAAAAATGTTTATAATTGTCCTAAACATACACAACCTACTATCTCTCCCCTTTGTGAGGGTGATGTGTTAGAAGCAAATACAAACATAGATAATTGTGATGATTATAATTGTTCCCCTCTTGATACCTCTCCTTCTAGTGATGAAGGTATCTTGTTAAAGGAAGGTACAATCATAGAGCATCATGACGATCTTGCTTGTTCTTCTCCTCATCCCCTTTGGGAAGATAGTTTAACACAAGAATATGACATTATAAATATATTTCTAAACATTACCTTACCTAGTCTCCATAACTATGATGATCAAACTTGCTCCTCTTCTAATACCCCTCCTCGATGCCAAGAGGACATGTTGGTGTTAGAAGATCCTCATCCTAAGAGTCATAAGACTCTTGACCCTCCCTTTCCTAATGCTCCTCCCCTTTGGGGTAATCTATTTGACAATCATGGTGGATCTTCTCTTGATGCCTCCCTCCTTTGTGATGAAGCAAGTGATGAACCTCTTCCATTCTCTTCTACTAGGTTTGATGGTATGGAACAAGAGAATGAGACCCTAGACAATCAAATAGACTCCCCTCTTACCCATCGCACGTCTCCCTATCCCATCCTTGATCATTCCCCTACTAGTGATGAAGTTATTTTAGACGAACCACTCCTTCAATGCCAAGCACATGAAGCTTTTAGTTCTTCTAAACTCTCTCCTCCTAGGGAGAATATCATGATCCAAACCAAGGATGACATTGACTCCCCTCCCAAAGGGGATGTTAATATTATTCAACCTCAACTCATAATCTCTCCACCTTCTAAACCTGAATTCACTCTCTCCCCACCTAAGTCTAATGTGTTAGAAAAATTGATTCATAATTGTAATGTAGATAAAATAGCGTTGCACAGTAAGATGGTTAAATATAATTTAAATCAAACAATTAAGAACGAGATAAACAAACTAAAAAGTAAATAAAGTAAAACATAGAACAATCTCACCGAATATCAATCCATTTCCTCGAATTATCTTGATTGTCCTTCTCCATTTTGTTGTGTTGGTATTCTTGCCCTCAAATTTTCAATATGTATGCAAGCATAGCCTTGATGTATGTCTAAAAAAAATATCGAAGATTAAGTTCTTCCAAAAAGTGTATTGATTTCGGGAGGAGGAATACTGGCAAAAGAGTACCAATTTATAAAAAATTGGTTTTCGAACGATCGACTCAAATTCAAAAGATAGATCAACAATTGAGGTTGTTGAATTTCATGCGATGTGAGTTCTGTGTCAGTCAGAATGTGAGTTGGGAAATTTTGCAGGATAAAGATTAAATTAAATAATAATTTAATCTAGTGTTAAGATTGTTCAAAAATAGACTGAATAAGAGATCAAGATTAAATAAATGATTTAATCTTTAGTTGAAAGTCTTTGAAAATAGAAGAATTAGACTTTGAATGAAAAGGATAAAGTTAAAAATCAACAACGATCTGTTCGAATGCACACATGAATTAATTAATTAAATAAAGATATTTAATTAATAAATATGTGCATAAAAGTTAGAACTAGTTAATTGACTGGTTGTGATAGAGTTTCTCTTCATAGAGACGATCAGATATTGAATCCGGAGATAACTGACGGATTTAAATAGATCTTGAGTCAGATGGTGAGTGAATAATTAGATAACTAGACGATAGAAGAATGTGATAGAAATAATTAATTATGAATTAAATGTTAATTTAATTCCACATTCGAATTTGAAATGATTTAATTAAATAAATAATAATTTATTTAATTGACTGAAAAGGTTAATTGAATAATTAAATCATTCAAAAAGAATATTTAAAATTATAGTTGAAAATATGATAAAGGAGTAAATTAAATAATAAATTATTTAATTCAGATAGAGAATTAATTAATTAGCGGCGTAATTAAATAAATAAGATTTCTTTAATTAATCAAAGTTGAATAAGGGTCATAATGAATTAATCAAACAATTAAAAGTTTATTTAATTAATAGAATAAAGATGTGTTTAGAAAGTAATTAAATAATTAACATTATTTAATCATGACCATGGACATTAGAAAATTATGTCGAAAGTGGTACTCGTAGGCCTAGACCAATTTTCAGTGTCTACAGTTTTCCCCTCTTTGATACAATGTTGTTTATCACATTGCGTCAAAGAAAATTGAAAAAAAGATATGCCCCAGTGAAAGTAGGGTGAAGAAGGATAATGAGAGGGTGAAGAAGGATGACAAGGAGGTATTGGTATGCCCCCTCGAGAGGACAGGTAGGTTCAAAGAACATGAGTGTGCTCTCGAAATCAATGAGAGGACTGAAATATGTAGGACAAGAGACTAGGGGAAAATAGATAATGATAATGAAGATGTTGAAAAGAATAAATGTTAGAGTAGAAAAAAAGAAGATGAATAGTAGACATGGATGTTAGTATCAAAAATGGATATTACAAAAATTATTAAATCTTCAATATTTTTCCAAATACATACTAATCCTTGCATTAAATCATCATTGAGCGGGACATGACACAAATGGATAGTAAACACCAGGATATGACATTAATCAAGGTGTGCAAGGTCATCCACTTGCTAAGAATAGATAGTCATAGACAAGGAGTGTCCTAACTCATACTAAGGGCACAGTTGCCCCAGTCTTTTTGTCAAGACAAACCATAAACATCAAACAAATAAAAGATGGGTCATGAGACGTCATTTCTCCTCTAAATCCTTCATGGGACATCCTTGAGGAAACTAGTAACATGACTCAAAATCACAAGTTAAAAGATAGTTGACAAACAATAATCAAAGAAAAGGAGTCTTGAGACATCCTTGCTTCTCTAAATCCTTCAAGGGACATCCTTGAGAAAGCTAGTAACTGGACTCATGCATAAATTGTTAAAAAGATAAGACAAAATAAGATATAAAGTCAAAAAGCCAATAAAAGTATTTTCCAAAACTTGATCTTGTGTAATTGTTTGATGTTTGACATAGCCTGATGTGAGGGATGACACATACCGTATAAGACGTTGAGTTTGGTTTCGACTTTGTGACTATCTGTGTAAGGCATGACAAAGCCTAGTTTCAGAATGACACGTGTCGTATAATACATTGAGCCTAATGTCGTTGATGCGACAAGCTACATGAGGCTATGACGATTGACAATGTCTGTTGTCAAGAAAGAAATATCTTGCTTAATACATAAGTTGATTGTTATGACAATATGGTTGATTTTGACTTGATGGTAGTTTTGACATGTTTCCCTTGTTGATGCATGACTTGTTTTGATTCCTTGACTGTTATAAGTGTGTGTGTGTGTTGAATTATTATAGACGTGAGATGATATACCCTAAAGGATTGACCTAGTGTGGCCTTTGGGGCTCATCGATTGATGGCCTCTCCTACGTTGCACCCGTAGAGACCTAGTAGTTTGACATAACTGACTGAAGATATGTACTTAACTTGATGATATGATGTGTGTGATAGTGAATGTGATAAACCCTAATGGACTGACCTAGTGTGGCCTCGGGGGCTCATCAATTGATAGCCTTGCCTATGTTGTACACGCAGAGACCTCATAGTTCAACATGACCAGTGACTTTGACATGTACAAAGAGTCATGATTTTATGTGTGTGAGACATGAGACACCTAGACAAAAAGACCTAATGCCTCGGGGGAACATCGATTGATGGCCTTGCGTATGTCTAGTCACAGAGGAAACGTAGTTCGACTATGTCTATGACTGACTTGACACGATTGACTCTAACTCTGTTTTTGGGATTTTTGAAATGTTTTTATTTTTTTATCTTTTTTGGAGTTTTCTAATGTTTATGGATTTTTTTAGGATATTTTCTGATGGTGGACTGCTATGTACAAGGGTCCAAATGACATAGATCAAGGATTTTCCCCCAATCGAGAATAAGACTTATAGGATGGAGTGGGGAATGAGACAAAGTGGACTTATGTCAATCTTTCCAAGAAATGGATAAGACAACCATTTATTATGAATGATGGTGAAAAGTCTGATTGGAATGATGGTAGACGAAGGAGTGAAGTCGACTACACATGGTGACTGTTTACTAGGTTTTCACCATGTTACTTATCCATAGCGCCACCGAAGTGGTTTTCACTATTGGACAGATTATTTCTCTTTACTATTTTATTGATTTTTCAAAAAAAAATTGTATTTTGGTGTTACAAAGATGCATATTTGCTACGTTTTCATCAAGGTAATGTTTTTTTTTTCCTTTTTTTTTTGTATTTTTCCGATTAAGACATAGTTCTCAGAAGCTATGCATAGAACCTCTTCAGATGAAGGCTGTTGATTGGTGACAAAAGTGGTTCTCATTCAGGGGTAGAGAGTTGATATGCTCCTGATCCAAAAGCTTTTGTAACAATATAGGGCCCTAACCAGTTAGGTTCAAACTTATGTGGTTTTTCTCGTTCAACTTGATTCTTGGGTTTCTCCATTAAGACCAGGTCACCAATGTCGAAGTGTCAATTTAGAAATTTCCTATTATAACTGTGACAAAGATGATTCTGATATGCTTGCAAATGATCTAGTGCCTTCTGTCTTCATTCGTCTAGGAATTATAACTCATGCAATCTGGATACATGGTATTCTTCATCGTCAACATGACCTTTCAAGGATACCCTCAAGGAAGGAATTTCAACCTCAATAGGTAAGGTAGCTTCATATCCAAATACTAGGGAGTATGGAGTGATGCAAGTGGGAGTATGGATGCTTGTACAGTAAGCCCATAAGGCATGATTAAGTTGTAGGTACCAGTCATGACCAATATCATTGCCAGTCTTTTTGAGGATTCTGTAAATGGTTTTATTAGATGCCTTTGCTTGGCCATTACCTTGTGGGTAATATGGAGTGGAAAAATGATGTTGTATATGGAATTCTTCACATAGATGATGGAATTCTTGGTTTTTGAATGGATGACCATTATCTGTGATAATGGATTGAGGTACACCATACCAACAAATGATATAGTTTAGGATAAACTTGGATATTTGTGTGTCGATGATGTAGGTCATGGGAATAGCTTTAATCCATTTGGTGAAATATTCGGTGGCGGTTATGATGAACTTATGGCCATTGGATGATCGAGGGTGTATCTTACCTATGAGGTCAAGTCCCCATTGGGAAAGGGCCATGCTGAAGTAATCGTATGGAGCTCCTGTGCTGGCACGCATATCAAATCTCCGTGTCTCCAAAACTGTCGACATTTCTTGACAAAGATATATCAGTCATTTTCCATAGTAGGCCAATAATAACCTAATCTCATAATCTTGTGGGCTAAAGTAGGACCGCTAGAGTGGGATCCACATATACCCTCATGTACTGCTCGTAAGGTTGCTTGTGCTTCTTCAACATCGAGACATCTCATCAAGGTGTTATCTAAGGTACGTCTATACAGGGTATCTCCGATGATGGTGTATTTGGCAGAATTACAGATAAAGGTTCTACGTTGGTTGTTTGACAGGTCGAAAGGTAATATTTGGGTATTTAGATAGTCGTATACATCCTTGTACCAAGGGGTAGTAGGACCAACAATCGTACACACCATCACAGAATCAGCGACATCATAGGCAGGGACCAAAAGTTGTTCGACCAAAAACTTGAATTTAGGCATGTTGCTAGGAATATCCAATAAGGAACCCACGGTTGCCATAGCATCTGCTGCCTTGTTCTGAATGTGTGGTATTTGTTGAAAGGTGATGTCATCAAAGTAATGCTTGAAACTGTTGGCCATGTGCTTGTAGGGGAAAATTTCTCATCTTTAGTTTCATAATCATCATTTACTTGCCGGACTACTAGCTGAGAATCCCCATAAACATGTAGACTCTTAATCTTCCATTGGGCTGCCATCCTTAATCATGTTACTAAGGCTTCATATTTCGCTATGTTGTTGGTGCAAGGGAAACAAATTATGAATGATTTAGGAATAGTATCACCTTGAGGTGTAACAAATAGTATACCTGCTCCTGAACCACGATTAGTATGTGACCCGTCAAAGTATAATTTCCATTTGGTTCTAGTGTCAAATTTGAAGATAAAATCATTAGGAAAATCTGCCACTAAAGGATGGTCTGCCTTCATGGGTGCATCTGCTAACTAATCTGCAATTACTTTCCCTTTTATAGCTTTCCTCTCCACATATTGTATATCGTATTCACTAAGTATCATCACCCATTTAGCCAATCAGCTTGTTAATGCTACTTTACTTTGGAGATATTTCAGAGGATCTATCTTTGCGACCAACATGGTTTGATGGTTTAGCATATAGTGCCAAAGTTTTTGAGCAAAAAAGACTACTGCAAGATAGGCATGTTCTATGTCATTGTAGTTTAGTTCGTATCCCACCAAGGTACGACTGATGCAGTACACTGCCCTTTCATGACCTTGATCATCATTTTGTGCGAGAAGGGCTCCCGCTGCTGACTGTGTTGCTGAAATGTAAAGTATCAAAGGTCTATCATCCGTAGGTGGCATTAACATAGGTGGAGCATGCAGATAATCCTTGATCTATTGGAAATCTTCTTGACATTTAGGTGTCCATACAAATGGTACTCCTTTCTTGAGAAAATGTTGGAATGGATGTATTTTGTTTGCTAGTTGCACTATGAAGTGCCTGATAGACTGTAATCTCCCCTGTAGAGTTCTTAGATGACCAATGTTGCCTGGGGGAGGAATTTCTATGATAGCTTTTACCTTTGATGGGTCTACTTCAATGCCTCTTCTAGAAATGATATATCCTAGAAGTTTCCCTGATTTCACTCCAAAGACACATTTCTTTGGATTTAGTCTGACTTGGTAATTTTCTAATCTTTGGAATATCTTGTCTAGAACTTTCAAATGATCTGCCCTTGTTAATGATTTAGCTATGAGATCATCGACATAATCTTCCATGAGAGTATGTACAAGGTCATGGAAAATAGTCGTCATTGCATGTTGATAGGTAGCTCTTGCATTTTTGAGCCGAAAAGGAATAACATTCCAGCAGTATGTTCCCCATGGACATGTGAAATTTGTCTTGTGTTTGTCTTTACCTACAATTTTGATTTGGTTATACCCAGAGAAACCATCCATGAGGGATAACATCTCGTATCCTACTGTAAGGTCCACTATCATGTCAATGTTTGGCAAAGGGAAGTCATCCTTAGGACACACCTTATTGATATCTCTGAAGTCTGTACAAATGCGGATGCCCCTAGAGGGTTTGGTTACTGGGATCAGATTAGGAATCCAGTTTGCATAGTCTATGGACCTGATGAATCCAACATCCAATAGCTTCTTAAGTTCAGCTTTGACAAGTAAACCAATTTGTGGATGCATTTTTCTTAACTTTTGTTTGACTGGCTTAACACCGAGCTGTAATGGTAGATGATGCAATATAAGGTCTGGATCCAGCCCAGACATAACAACATACGACCATGAAAAGTTTATCGGTCTCTTTGTGAAGAAGTCTCAAAATTATTGTTGCTCTATCTCTGTCAAAGATGTTGCAAAGTATATTACCCACGGGTTTTCTTCAATGTTTATGTTGATCTCAACAGACTCTTCTACTAACATTGGTGAGTTTTCCTGAGCAACTAGGAGAATGTTCAAACCTCCATCCCTGGGTGCCTCAGAGAGCTTTTCACCCTTGAATGCATCCTTTATTTTTACTATTTCTTTGTCCAAAGGAACCTTTCGGTTTTCACCTAGGGACTTGTCATTTTCTTCTTTTTCATTGTTTTTCTTTTTTTTTTCCATTTTTTCGACTAGAGGTGTAAACAGACTCCCAAAAATATGCTTTATCATCCAAGTCTATGGAAAAGCCAAATTTATGATCCCCTCTTGGTATGCCTTCTCGAAGTCCCATGAACTCAGCTATCACTTCGTCATTCTCGAATATGTCTAAGATGGGTGTACCTTGTTGATCCCAATCGATAAGTTGGGTATATACGAGGGGCATGTCATCATCAGAGTTATCAAATGTGGAGGATTACAAGGTGAATATAGAGTGGTTGACGTGGTCACTGAATTTTTGGACTAACTCCTTTTTGTTTTTTTTCCTATGGACAGGTAAACTCTGAAATGGGATGACTGCAAGGGCTAGGTCGTCAGAAGATGGTTCGTTAGGTGCCCAAGATTCATGATCAAGGGTTTCCCAATAATAAAGTTTATGCCATTCTTCTTTAGACAAGGACTTTTTAGGATGGGGGCTAGATGGAATTGGTGTCGGTTTTATCATTTTGTCAAGTTCCCCAAATAACTTATCTAGGTTCATTGTGCTAGTGGAGGAAAGGGAATCCCATTCATATTCGCTTGAGTCAGGGGATTCATCATAAACTGGGTCAAGTGGTTCATGAGATATCTCGATGTCTTCTGAAGCACTTACTTCCTCTTGTAACGATGTCAAATTACTAGGAATACCAATTCTAATCAGTTGAAACCCCAACCCTAAGCCTTTTGGTCATGGTGAGATAATGATTGGTTCAGTCCTTCCATTTTGATGCAGTCCTAACCCACTATGTCTATCATATCCATTACTTTGCATTATCATGAAACCTTTTCCATATTTATCCTGAGATATTTGAATAGACGACGAAGGGTATTCATTGTATTTTGTGTACAACCAGGAGGTGATTTCATCTTGGTCTGTAGCTTCTTTACTTAACTCTCCCCATTTCATCAATGCCATTGTAGGAGGGACATGAAATGTGACTATTTATTATCTCCTATCTGTTGTGGGTAGACCATATAACTTAGGAGGAACTATTTGACTGACACAATAGGATTCTTTCATGTTGTATTCTCCACAACCCTTATCTTGGATCTCGACCTTAGGAGTGGATGATGGTGTTTGTGATGTAATGGACTTGGTAAGAGTTGATGGATCAACGTACAAGGACAAGGTGGAGGATGAAGCCTCTTGATTGACTTGGACCTATCTTCGTGGAATTTCGCATAGTCTTGTGAAATATTGGAAAGGATCTGGATCACCATCAATGGTGACCTCTGTACCATTGTACAGAAATTTAAGACACTGATGATATATGGAAGGGACGACTTTCATAGCGTGTATCGAAGGTTTACCCAACAAAATGTTGTAGGGAAGGGTGAGATCCAAGACTTGGAAACTAGTGTCCATAAGTGCAGGGCCAATCCTGATAGGGAGTGTGACAACTCCTTTAGATGATCTTTCATCATTGTCATATGCCTTAATGACTATACTCTTAGTGGTGTCCACGCATGCTTCTAAGAAACCTAATGCCTTAACCAATTTCAAGGTGCAAAGGTTCAAACCTACTCCTTTGTCTATCAAGACTCGTCTAACTTTGGTTTGATGGAAAAGAACTTCAAGGTGTAGTGGGTCGTTATGATTGGCCTTCTCAGTTGAATAATCCTACTGAGAAAATTTGGCATGATGGAAATTGGTTAAGTATCCTACCATTTCTTCGAAACGATTGACATCTAAGTTGGTAGCTGGGATAACTTTAGTGGCGAATTATCACCAATTGGCGAATTCTAGGAATCTGGCAATTCGAATTTGGCGAATCTACCGTATCTACATGGTGTTCAAATCGCCAGGAAATCACAGACTATCGGTCCAATGCATGTCCATTCGCCAACATTTTTTTTTTACGAGGCATGTTTAGGCAATAAATTCGCCATAATAGACTACGCGTTTCCAATGCACCGATCAATATTTTCGCCTGGAATCTCGGGGAGCATGTCAAAGTCACCAACATATTCGCCAATACTATTAAAACAACATTAAATGAAGACCCATTTCGCCAATTAAAATTTACAAATAGTTGCTTGTGAAGACCCATTTCGCCAATTAAAATCTATAAATAGTTGCTTATGAGGACCTATTTTGCCTTGAAAATTTCAAGGTATCGTTGTATAAGCACGCGGGATTCGCCAAATTTTTTAACATACCATTTCAAAATCCCGCAGAATTCGCCAAATATGGATTGATATAAATACAATTGAAACTATTATTTGTTCTTACACATTTTGTTCGGTTCTGAGGTTCTACTTCTCAATTCAGAAGTCAGCGAAACCCGAAAAAATAGAGTCAAAGGTGAGTGATCATTTCTTGAATCCTCATACTATTATTAGTTATTAGACTATTAGTTATAATAATAAGATTTCTTTATCTGTTTTCCATTCTTGCTTCAGTCTTGAACATAGTTTTAAGTAGGGAATGTGATCTATATTCTCTGTTGGTCTGTCCTTAAACAAGAAGACTGGTTTTTCTAGCTTTTATTCGAAGTGAGATCAATATGTCGAGCAGAAAGGGTAAGACTCCTGAGCAGGCGGGTAATAAAGAGTCTGGGAGGACATCAAAATGCCCAAAACGGGGAGGTACCATACAATCTTACTTTGGAATTGGCAAAGCTTCTAATCCATCAGATCAAGGTGGAGCTACATCATCAACTCTTCCACCAAATATTATTGAAGATGGACATACATCATCAACTCTTCTGCCACAGGAAGGTCAAGGTGAGATTGTCATTATGTTAAATCAAAATGTATCAAATGAGGATGGAAATACCACAGAAGATGTTCCAAGGGATACCCTAGATAGCCAAAATGAGATAATCGACTTGGATGAGGATGATGTTGGTAGCAAGAAAAGAAAAGGCAAAGCAAAATTGGGGCGTGAGTGGGAAATGACAAGGAATTTTCAAATTGGTTGGTTGTTGAAGTACCCATTCCTTGAACCAATGGGGGTATCAAATGAAAACAATAGTGAAAGGGCAACAAAGGTCAGATGTAATATTTGTAGTTGGAAATGTGGAAGAGACAAAATGATGCAGCTAAAGCTTGACACTATAGAAAAGCATATCAGCAAAGTTTAAGAAAAACAAATCATAGACGAAAAGGAACAATCAGTCGTACGATGGAAATCAAAGGAAGAATGTCTTCATGTTAAGTATGCCGCAGATTATGGAGAGCATAACCATAGAATTTCAAAGATGAAAAAATGTGAAGGTACACTTGAGGCTCATTTTGGAAAAGCCATGGCAGCAACAAATCTGTCAAAAACTATTCAGATGAGTTTTGTTTGTCATATATTGTCTAGGCGGTGTCCTATGACAGACTACCCAGAACATTTTGATTTATTATCTTATTTGAGTGTTCCCCACTTTCCCTTATCACATTGGTCAGTAAACGCTGGATGGGAATTGGTGAACTGTCTTGCTACAGTGGAAAAGCAAGATTTAAAGGAGAAATTAAAAGAGTCAAATTTCATTGCATTATCTTTAGATGAAGTTACTGCGGTAGACAAAACTTCTTGGGTTTGTATGCATTTGTATACTATAGAACAACATGTTCGCCAAGCTCATCTTATTTGTGTTCATAAAATGAAGGACAGTTCAACATCGCAAAATCTATTTGAACTAGTCAAGAAATATTTGAATGAAATTGCAGGTTTGGATGAGTTGACAATTGCCAAAAATTTGGTGTGTGTAGGAGCTGATGGAGCTGCAGTGATGCAAGGTCAAAGGAGTGGTCTTTGCACAAAGTTACAAACTACTTGTGCACCATACATGCTTGGCATTCACTGCATGGCCCACAAAATGAATTTAGCATTTAAAATTGTAAACAGGTTTCCAACAGTATCAAAAGTTGAAAATCTAGTTCATGAGATCCACGCATACTTCTGCCGAAGTCCCAAACGTTTCCTTGAATTTCAACATTTTGCTAAGGGAATAACACTTGGAAACAAGCTTCTCAAGGATGTCGATACCAGATGGATCTCCCTGCATGGACCAGCGTGATGAGTTCTTTTAGAATATCAATCCTTGATTGGGTTGATGTACGAGCATCGCAGCACAGTAGACAAAGCTCCTAAACTCTTACATAGGTTAAGCGATATAGAGACACTCTTGACTTTAGCTAGTCTTCTCCCCATGCTGGATGAGATGAACAATCTTGTGAAGAAAGCCCAAGATAGAACTATGTATATTTATGAATATGCCAATCTACGTAAACTTACATGCTTGGCCCTCGATCATCTATATCTAGATCTAACACAAGAAGGCGCAAATTATTTGATGTGGCAAAAAATTACTGATTTGAATAATCCTGATAATTATTTATAGTTTAATGCAAGCGGGCACTTATGTATTTGTGTATGTGGATATGAGATACCAATGTACCATTGTAAGATAGGCACTGGCAGGTGCTCTAGAAAAGAAGTACCTATTAACGAGGAAGATTTTAATGACATTGTTAAATCTGTTAGTGATAATTTGAAGGAAATTGAAAAATCTCTTTCCTCAGAGATTCATGAAAGATTCCCTCGACGTGAAATACTTGAAGGCATGGGTATTGTGTATCCTCAATTTTGCGTAAACCGAGATAACCAAAAATATTTTCATGATCAAGTAAAAATCATGATCAAACAGTTTTCAGAAAAGGTAGCATACAATGAACAAATAATAGAAGGAATTTTAGATGAAAAAAAGCTTAGAAAGCAATGTCGGAGTTTTGCAATAGCTATGATGGACCAGTCTGATTCAATGGGCAAGGAGAAGGCCTTTGAGCGGGGATCAATAAAAAAGGTTTGGACAAGCTTAGGTCAGAGTGAAATATTGCGTGGTTTGATGTCAGAATATTTCAAACTTACTGATTGATGTCAAACAATGATATTGGGGTCAGTGGAGGATGAAAGAGTTTTCAGTACATTGGGGTTTTTGAAATCAAAGTTAAGAAACAAACTGGACAAGAATTTGGAAAATTGCTTGAGGATGAAAGGAATTGCGTATAATGTCAAAAAATTTCCTTTTGAAAGGGCACTCGCAATCTGGAGGTCCACATGTGAAAGAAGAGGGGCTGGGTTGTGCAACACAGGCTCTCCAATTCTAAGAGTCATCGGTATTGGTGGTGGTACTAGTGGCAGTGGCAGTGGGCCTGGGATAGATGAAGATGACAATGATATTGAAATTGACACAAATCAAACAATGAATGTTGATTTTGAGACACAGGCCGAACAAAGTGCAAAGCAGTCTCTGAATCAAGATGACTCTTTTACTTTATTTGAAGATGAGCATCGATTTGAGGACCCTGACTCCATTTGGGAAATGGAAGAGAACTAGCAGGTTTTAGGTATTTTTACTGCACTTCTTGAATCAATTTCCAATTTCCATTGTTCCAAAGTCCAAACTATAGTTGATGATATTTTATATTCTATTAAATGAAATTTGTGAATCATTGCACTTCAAGTTCATGATATCTTATAATCTTATTTTAGATTTCACTCAAGCACTGCATGAATAATATTCCAAACAGTAGTTGATGATTTTTTATATTGTATTCAAATAAATTGTGAATCATTGCACTTCAAGTTCAGGAATCAAGATATTTTATTTAATATTTTATATTGCACTCTAAGTCTCCATGATATTTTATATTATATTGCACTTCATGAATCATAATAGGATTTTTAGTCAAAACATAACAGAAGCTAACAGACTAACAGTTCAACATCCATAACTTAGAAATGAACAAAATAAACCTTGATCATTTTATTAAAAATAATGATATGTTTATACAATGGAGAGACATGAGTTCGAAATGAGTAATTTCCATTCAGATGCTAGTACTATAAAAAAAAAAAAAACTCTAATGAGTTTAAAACCTACTACAGAATGACTGATGCACTGGCCAGCCACCAAACCTCAAGAAACTTGCACCAAAAGTGGCCCAAAACTGTCATCAAGACACAACCAAAATATGTTATAACTTTGTGGTAAAATAGAACGAAGGAAAATTACTTAACGTCGATCGAATTCAAATCCCAACCGTCGATCCTTCACTTTTGTCAGAGCATCGAACGGCTGCCTTCAAAAAGGCTGATGTAATCTCCATCTCAGCATAATAGGCCCACCACACTATGCATCGCCAAAGGAATACATGTGGCGCTCGCCCGTGATATCGCAATCAATAAACACCTCGCATCTTCCGATCACGCGATGGCAGGCAACTGTTGATCTCCATCATCGGAAATCGTGTTCATTCATAACAGTCACCATTGTTGAACATAACCATCGAGCAACTTTTTCATCAAGATTATAACACCTTCGTTGATTTTGAGAATGTGCATCTCGCGGCCACTTTAGTAACCTACCATATAATGTATATCTTTGGGTTGGGTCTTTTCTGACGTGACCTTTTTGAGGGTGGTTTCAAAACAACTTATGTCCCATTGAATCATCTAGGCCGGGCCCCTTTTAATAAAAATGCTAAATATTTCGCCTAACCTTTTATTTCTCAAGTTTGGGTCGGACCGTGCCTTGTGTTTTAGAACAACTTTGAGTCATCGTTTGTCCTTGTCCTAGGCGGTGTCCCCTTCCCCTCTTTTATTTTAAGTAATTGTATAATGTATTATTTTGCAGGGGTTATTTTTAGTGACCGTCGATCTCCCTACAGTTGATCTTGACCGTTCCCCGCGATCTCGCGATGACATCACCGCTAGTTGCTTGGTGATTGCAATATAACGGGCGGGTGCCACGTGTCTCAGGTTGCCAATGCTGAAAAGGAGTAAATAAAGTGCTTAATATTTGTATCAGACTTTAGTACGTTATAGAGTGGGTTACTAAACCATATGTGAGATGCACGTGCTCAAGATCGACGGTGATGTTTTAACCTTGATGAAAAGTTGCTCGACGGATAGGTTTTGGTTCAGCTCACTGTTGTGAATGATCATGATCACCGATGGAGGGAATCGACGGTCACCCGCCATCGCGTGATCTTAAAGTGAAGGGTGTTTAGTGATTGCGATATCATGGGCGGACACCACGTGTATTCCTTTGGTGTTGTGTATTATGGTGGGCCCTCGATAATGACATGGAGATGTTGTCAGGCTGTCATCCTTTTGAAGATGTTCATCTGACCATTGATGATCTGACAGGAACAAGAAATCGATAACGAGGATTTAAATTTGCATCAAATACGATTGAAGCCGTTGGCGCGGCAAGCAAGTGAGCTTTAATGGTGAATGAGACGTCTGCTGGCCATTTTTCATCAGCTTTAAGTAGTTAATTCTATTCTATCTTAACCACAAAGGCATTCAAATGTTTTCAAAGCGGTCCAGAGCCAGACATTGAGTTTTTCAAGCAATTACAGGGAGATTTGGTTTTTTGCAAGGCACGAAATCTTGTGAGTTACCTTCTATGCCACGGTTTCTGTTTGAATGTGTTTTTTTTGGAGGGTTGTATTGTGTTGGTCAGGGGTCTTGTTGATTAAGATTGTAAGGTTACTGGTTCTTTTGAATTGTGGGAAATTGCAAAGTTCTGGTGTAATTTCATTTTGGGTAGCCCTAGTTTGTTCAAGAATTTGATTTTAGGAGAAGCCCTGGTTGTTCGAAATGGCGCCATCAGAGCAGCATTCTAGCCATATTGATTATTTGCAAAGGAATTTATAAGATGATTTCCTAGATCAATTCCCGCTATCAACAAATGACAAGAAGAGGGGTTTGGTTTTAATGAATGGGAAAGCCTTAGGCGAGGGACTAAGGTGTAAAACCTATAATATTGTAGATGTTAGGGTCCAAATGACGGGCCTAGAAATGTTTAGGAGATGGTATGGGCAACGAAATGTGCCTCATCCTTTCTGTAATGGTTGGAAGTACGATATGGGGAAAGTAGTTGTACCAAATGTATTTCCTCATATTGACCTACTCAGAGCAGTGGCAACACGATATAATCCTGTTACAAGGATTATCAGGGATAATGATGGTGGGGTTCTACTGAATATAAATGCAGATGAGATTCGGCAGGTTTTTGATTTGAGTGAATATAGCCCATTCTTAGTCTGGGTAGATTTTGAGGAAATGAAGTAGGAATATGCAAGGTCAAAGCCTCTTTTCAGATCAAAATTGCTTCCTCCTCATTTAGCCAAGGCAGGTAGTTCAACGATTCACATCAACCCAACTGATCAAGAGCCTTTTAGGCTGAGTTTTTTTGCTAATCACTTCTTGGCAACATTTTATTCACTTTGCCAGATTTTAGGTTTCAGCCCTAATACCATGATGCCCATTGCTTATATGTTTATGGGGGCTCAAATTCAACATCCCAATTTTTCTGTAGTGTATGACTATACATCTTTTCTTGCTGAAAAGATACATGAGGGTTTGTTGAAGTTGCATATGGGGGACACTGGTACTCCTTTCTTTTGGTACTCCCTATTAATGCATATGTTCCTATACAAGAATGCCGACTTCTTCTCAGATAAAATGGTGTTGAGGCAAGAAGTGAATGGAGAAAGATTACCAGTACAGGTTTGGAGTGCAGATTTGTCTTGCAACAGGGGAGGTGCTAGCTTTGTGCAATTTGATAACTGTTTCGCTTCCAGACTTAGAGCTAGATTGGTGGTAAATGTGCCAAGGGTCCCTGAGGATTTGCATGATTTCCTCTGACCCAAAGTGAGGAAGCCTAATTTGAAGGTGTGCCACGATTGGGGTGACATCATCTTATACCCCATAAGCACTGTCCTAAGGGTTTATGGTTTCCAAAGAGCTCCTCACATTCTCCCATATAATGTACCATCAAGGATGGGATTTGTCGAGGTCATGTGGCAACTAGGTTGCATTCATGAGGATAATTTGACAAGGAAAGGAAAAGGGACTTTGTTCCCTGATTATACTATTTTTTTTTATTTTGTCTTTTCCAAGGGAGGATGGGTCCACTTTGGAAGATTTTTTGATGATTATCATTTGAAGAGTGGATCTAAGAGGCAGCATGACCCCGAGGGATTCTTTTCCCTATTCAGGCAATGAATTAAAGGTGGCAAGTTTGCACATGTTTTCAATTTTTCTGAGGATCTAATCAGAAATGAGTTTGATTTGAGCAGGTAGGAATTGAATAAAGAGAAATGGATTGCCTATAAGAAATTGCTGGCTATGGTGCATAAAATGGATCCAAAATATGATCCACTGATGGAGTTCACTCCATTTCACAAAAGAATAGATTTCTTAATGAATAACTTCAAAGATATCATGAGCACCTTGAAAACCAAGAAAGTCAATTTGGAACTGGACTTGGGAATTCAGAGACCAGAGGCGAGGCTTGAAGAAACAAGGCCAACTTATCAGCCACCAAAGGACAGGCCTCTATACAAGAGGAAGAGAGATGATAGCAGTGATGAGGAGGCAGGAGATAAAAAGGGAAAACAAATAATGCAAGCATCATCACAACTGGGTCAAGGGATCAGGAAACCTGGAGGGATAAGGATTGTGGACCTAGATTCACCACTGAGAAATGATCCTGTAGAGTTACTATCAGAGCCAAGCCTAAAGAGGCAAAGGGTTGAGGAAACACAAGAGGCTCTGATGGATGAAATAATTATAACAGATCAAGACATGCATGTTGGTATCGCTTTTCTTCCTAGATCAACACAATTGGTGTTAACTGATATGGATATAAAGGGGCAGCATGTACAGGATGCCAGGATGGAGGCCTGCAAGGCATTCCTGGATGACGATTCCTTCATGAAGACTCCTGTATTCTTGTAGTTAATTTGGAGAATGAAATTAGAGAAATATCAGGATAAATGCAAGAGAAGGAGAGATTCAAGACCTGATAGGTCTGAACAAGAGAATGATGATGAAGTTAAGGCCGAACTAATGGAGGAATTCAAGAGAATTACTCCTGAGGAAGGAAGGAAACTTGTGACTCGGGCTGGTGTCTTACTTCTACCTGAATGGGACATAGCTGATGCTATAGCATTCAATGCTATCCTGCAGTCCAAGCATCCTATGCAAAATAGTGAGGAAGAGGTTAAGGCAGCTCTGCAAGACTCTGCTTTTAGTGAGGAATATGAAACCCTGGCCATATGGGCATTGGCACCTTAGGGTACAAAACCAAATATGGCTGATATTGGCCCAAGTCTAAGGGGAGGGCTCATCATCAAGAGAGATTCTGAAACCTCAACAACAGAAGCCACAAGCTTGAAATTGCATGTGGCGAAATTGGCCCAAAAGACAGTTGAAAGGGAGGAAGCTGAAAAGAAGAGTCTGATGGATAAATACAACGTAATAATTGGGGAATATAGTAGACTAAAATAGAGGAATGTTGAGCTGCAGTCTGAAGTAGATAGACTGAAATATGGGCAGGTAGGAGAATCCTCCAGTGCCCCTGGTATCAGAGCACTACCCACTACTTCAGGGTCAGTTCACCTTAATATCCCAATCATTTCTACTCCTAGGTCCCCCATTCGGACACCTACTCTCAGCCCTGCACCAGAGCCAGATGAAGAGGAAGTTGAGTATTCTGTGGATCCTACCAAGAAGCAAATGTTGAATAAAATCATAGAATTGCAGGCTGCCCTAAAGGCAAGTGAGGTTGATGCAATTGCTAAACACAATGAGGTGGTTGACACCGTTTTGAGGCATCCAAATGAGAAGGTTGATTGTAGGTTGCCATCTGTACATTCTTTGTATTCTTTGTTCTTGGGTGGAATTAAAAACATTAACAAAGATCGGGAAGTAGTTCTGCCTTTGGTTGAGAAGTGGATCCCTCGGGCCACTGATTTAGATGTTATGTTTAAGGGTTCCAGGTTTGATGCAGACAACAGGCCTCAGTCATTGAAGCCTACTCTAATTTTTGTGAAATCATTGAAGGGATTCTACACCCTACCTGATGATTTGAGTAGAAAAATTAGAGAACTGGTAAAGAGTTTTGATGACTGGAATGATACTTTTTTGCTAGATATAATAGATGCACAGGGAAATATTAAGACGTTGCAGTAGTGGCAAGATAGGACAGAAGAGGTTATTGATGCACAAATCAAATTGATTTGTGATGGCTCAGACTATGACTTGCTAGTGAGCAGTATGGATAAAATAATTAATACCATCATATTCTTAGAGTCTTTTGAGAGAGAGGCTAACCAAGTTGCGGTGAAGTACACACCTTACGATACTAAGGTGATCGAGGTGGTGAATTTTAACTGGCCAATGGATGAGGAGTACCAGAGATGGGTGGACAAGTACTTAACTGAAGAGGAGGAAAACAGTGTCTATTACCGGCAACTAACAGCTCAACGGTTATAGTATAACTGATTATGGTCTATTAATAATTGACCAATGACATGTGTAATTTCTGGCCCGATGCTTGTTTGCTCCTTCATTTTCTATAAGAAGGATTTCAAGGCCAGAAATAGGGGTTGGCAAGTCAGATATTTTGAGGTTGATTTTAGTATAGTTGCAAAATAGATTGTAAGAACTAGTTATTTCAATATAAATACAATTTAGGTTTGGGGTTATTTGGTAATGGGGTTTTAGGTCTATGAAGATTTGATGTTTCGCAACAGTTCTAGCATTTGAGTTATGATGTTATATTTCGAGCTCATGTCTCTCCTTTGTATAAACATATCATAATTTTGAATAGTATAATCAAGGATTATGGTGTTCATCTCACTGCTCAGTGCTCCGGTGTGTATGTTTTCCATTTTGGCTTTAATTCAAGGAATTAATTTAAATGCTTGGATGGAATCATGGATGGATATGTTTGTAAAGGGATTTATTAAGAAGTATTGGGTTAGGATATGGATTGACACTATTGTAATGCAATATTTCCAGGGATCTTATATGCTATGTATTTGAAAAATTGAATCTGTTGTTAAATTTTAAATGTTTGTGAATTTGACTCCCCAATGGTATATGGCACTGGTTTAAATTGTACGAGTTTGTGAAGTCATGTGTCTGTATGTCTTTACTTAGAGCTTGCTGCAAAATTGCAAATAAAATGACTATCATAAGTTATGAAATAATGTTGTAATCATCCCATGCCCTTGATTGGAATTGGCAATTCCATAGGTATATTAGGAGACCAACTTTGTTTACATTAGAAAACACCAACAAAACCCACCCAAAAAAGGTAACATCCGAATAGATTTTCACCCAAGGTATTACATACGACATTCGGATTTTCATGAAAACCAAAATAAAAACCCCAACCTTAGGTTCTTTCCCAAATAATATGACACATTGACAGACCAAGACAAGGTCAAGACAAAGAGGAATTCAGAGAGCAAAATTAAAAGTTCCATCAAGTTCATCAGTAGTTCATATGATAAAATAAATAATATAGATAATTGAACATCATCACATTACTGAGGTCTGAATTTGAGCTTTTTAATTGAATTTCACATGAAGGAGTACATATTGGCACTAGCAATGCAAAATATTGCCAATGCCCAAAGACAAATCTGCACAGAGCTGAGTTGGAACTTGGAAACTCATATTATCAATGGTTGAAAATAAAAAATCAAGTCACTATATCACCTTTTCTAGCAACTTCCACTCTTCAGGAGGTGGAATTGCCATTTGTTCTAACTGATGTTGTCTGACTTGAAGTTTTGTTAACATTTCATGATTGTAATTAGAAGTGGAACTTGTCTTGAATTCTTCAGTCAATTTTGCATTCAAGGTTATTAGTGTTCTGATTGAATCCAAATTAAAATAGTTCACATCTGGGTTTTGAGGAAACTAGTCCAAATCAATCTTCCTTGCACCTTCCATCTTCTTTCTGAAAACATCCTTTCCAATGAATCACTCATTTGTGTCAAAAGCCTCTGGAAAACCAAGCTCTGTGAAGTTCCTTACCTTTTCATCCACCACCTTCATCTTGTCTGCAACCAAATGCAAATATTCCTTTGTTCCAGACATTCTCGAACACTTTTCAATGATAGATGACAACTTCATTGAGGTTTCAATCCGATTAGTAATCCCTTTTGATTTCAGATCATTGTCACTAGCTTTGTAGACTGTTTGTAGAACTTCATTTGCAGATTTCTCTAATTTCAGCACCTTTTTGTTGTCCACTAAATATTTGTTGAGCTTCTTATAATGTTGTCTAATAGCATCAATCAATTGAAACATGTCACACAAATGATCAAACCTCTGCATTATTTCATCCCAGATCTTTTGTTTCATATGCCTCACCGTATCTCTACAAAATGCAGATAACTTATTTTGAGAAGACTTAATTTCTTCTTTTGCTTCCGTCAGCTCTTTCTCCAATCTTTCAATTGTTTTTCTCTATTTCTCCAATTTTTGTTCCCACTATACATTTCCATTCGCAATGCTTACTCTTAATTTTTCTGAAGTGGATTTTTCCTCATCATATTTCTTGTTGCTCTCATCTAGCCTTTGCTTCAGTTCATTCACTTCTCTCTCATTTGATTTATCCTCTTTGCTTGTTGATGTAGAGGCAGATTTTATTATTCTCTTTTCTAATTCATTGCTCTTGTTATCTGCTGCTTTCCTGTTTGCTTTCTCACTTGCTAGGTCTGCCTGTAACTTTTCTATTTGGTTATGCAACCTTTTCTTCTCTCTATCTTGCTTTAGCAATGATGTGTACACCAATTCATTGTTCTTCTTTGATACATTAATTTTGTCAGTATTTTTCAGGCCAGAAAAATTCAATTGAAAATTGGTTACCTGGTATTCAGATCGATCCATCTGATTTGTTGGTTTGTTTTGAACTGTGGGAACAACAATTGTGTACTCCATGATTTATTTATTTGTGTCAAATGTGGGTAATACCATGGTTTTTGTAGTCTCTAAAGTTACAACAGATGCACTCTCCATCAGTTGCTTCTTTTCTTTTTTATTCAAGTCTGATTTCTTTTTAAACTCTTCAATGAAATCATAACCTGGGGAGGCAGGAACAATGGAATGCTTGAATGGCGAAGGAATAGGAGTACTTGTAGTTGCTAATGGTGTCACACCCACACTAACTGGATTTGTGGGAGTTTCTGGAAATAACTCCTTTGTGGTACTAGTTGATCCACTGATAGTGTGACTTGGACCTGTCAAAATCCTTTGCCTCTTTTGATTGCCTTGATCACCTGGTGTTTCTGTGATATCTTTTTTTGGTTTCCTCTTAGTATTGTGTGTAATTTGTCATTGTAGCACATGTTGACCACTACTAGTACTACTACCCATACCATCACCACCAATGGCACTCCCAGTTGCACTAGGCTATCCACCAAGGGAATGTCCTAGTTGTGATTGTATCTGACCATGAGGATGAGGACTAGAAGCTCTAACAAATTGATTTTGTCTTGTATCCCCTTGGTCTACTTTTTCACCTCCAAACCCAAGGCCAGATTTATCAACTGGTTTTCTATGCTCAACATTTTGTATTGTCGAAGGGCCTTGTCCTTTGGACCCCAAAGGACCACCTTCATAACCAATTTTTTGAAGTATGGTTGCTCCTATAGTATATGTTTGAGCATATTCTTCTTTTGCGGCCTCACTTAAAACAGGTTTGTAATTGGCATGGCTTTGTTCTTCTTCTTCCATATCAATATCATCATCAGATTCATCACGTTCATCAGGATGCTCTATATTCCACAATTTGCTAAACTCTTCATCTTCTTCGTTATCATCATACTCTGCAAGAGCTCTTTCTTCTCCTAGGTCCTTCCTCATAGACCAAAAGGCAGTAATTTTTTATCGTGACCATTTTTTATCTATAACATCCTTCTCTAGAGAACCTGGAATTTTTACTCTACTAGATGGTTTATCACTTTTTTCATAAAAAATTTTGTATGTCCTATTTGTCTTTCGGTGCAATGCCATAATTTCACCTAAAAATTGTTCAAAAGGAATACCATTCTCAACAACACTTTTCTCCATTGCTATTTTGACCTCATCCCAAGAATCCTTGTTTCTCAAGTTTTCAAGCAAGGGTTTACTTTGATGTTGAATTCTATTTGCAACATTCCTATTGGCCACAATCATTGATTTAATGATGTCACATGGATCATACTACCAGTGATAGATAGCATCAAATGCAAAAAAATTCAAAAGATTATGTGCCAGAGTAAATGCTTTTCTCTCGAATGTGAACCCTCCACATGAAAAAGGTAAAGAAGGAAATAAGGTCTTCTTTTGCTGACTGAGAAAGTGTAGTTCATCAGCACTCTGCACCTGCCTTACATATTCCAATGCAAAAACCCTTTCTGTCACATGTATTGGAAGTTTGTATGGCTGTACTCCCGATCCATAAAATCTTAGCACAATATATTCTTCCATTAAGTACCAATCAGCCAATTGTATTTCTTTTCCTAGTTGCATGCAGTTTCTACATGACATAGGCAATCTAGGTATTGGATTATTTGTAATTACTTGATGCAATGGAGCCAAAAAGTAGTCTACAAAATGACTGTAGTTCCTTCGAGAATCATGCATCCTTATCTCAGTGGTCCATTCATATACTAGAGCCATTTTATTTTCCTCTGCATTACTATAGGGCTGAATTTGAAGCTTGTTGGTCTGAAACATTCCTCTAAATTTGAATAGAAAAAGATAGCACAGGAAGGTTGTGAACCTAAATGTCTTCGTGGAACCTGCTTTAATCATTAAAAATTGTTTATGCATGGATTCTACAATGTGCTGAGTATAATTATATTTGACATGTTCATCAGCATAATGGATATTATATACCATTTCAAGGAGGCTTGCACCCACTTCCAAATTGCTATCTAGACCGAGGCAAAATGCTAGCATGGAAATAGTATCCTGAACCCATGGTTTAAAAAAATTGAAATTATAAGGAGGCTTCTGATCACCTTTCAATTTGTTTCTATCCTTAACTATATTATTTAAGAAATCATTTTTCAGCCTTTCTTCCACTGCTTCATAATCACTAGTAAGCTTTTCTAGGTCAATGTGGTGGTTTCCAAATTCTTCGGTTGTAAACCCCAACACTTTTCCAAGTTCTTCTACATTAATGGATAACAATTCTTCTTGGTTATCTTTATTAACAATTTCTCTTTTCTTATCACCATAATTTTCGGCACAGACCATGATAAATTCTGGGCAAGGGAAAACTTCATGTAACATCATGCGCCCTAATCCAGTTACCCACAGTGCACTAACACTATTAACTTTTGTTTGCTTTGCAGCCTTATTCTGAGATGAAAATCTAAGTTCTGAGGTACACCTACCATAGATTTCAGGATCATAAATATCATGGTACCCATCGGTGAAACCTGGGGTTTTAAGCAATTCTACATAATGTATTTTTTTATCGAACATTGCTCTAGTGGTACTGGTGGTAGACATGCTTGTACAAATGTGAAGTTGTGAAATTTGAATTCCCTAATAAGTAATACCTATTAGTCCTCCTTAATTTTAATGAATTTTTGAGTCTCTAAAGTCTAAAACCAAACTTCAAACTTTGACAAAATAAGATTTTAAGAAATGTCAAACAATGAAACATAGCCGTAGGAATTCTTTCACTTACCCAGATTTTGAGTCCCGACGCTTGAAAACTGGAATGGTGTTGTTGGAAGTGGAACCATGGAATCCAAAATAGGGTGGTGCACTACAATGGCCAATGAGCAATTTGAAGATTGAAGACTTTAAAAATCACTATACAATTTCAAAGTGCAAAGTGTTTTAAATGCTTTTTTTCTCGTTATTGGAACTTTAAAGTGAATGACACGTCTTAGGAGTTCGGTCTACAAGACTACAAGTTGAAAATTCTTAATCGTTGATCTTTCTAAATGTAACGGTTATAGGGTGATTCTGGAGGTTTAAGTTGGGAAGCCCATCGCTCTGTGCATTTCATTACGGAATGCAACTGCAACCATACATCAAATGTTCATCCAACAGTTGAAACTTGAGTAATTTATGATATTAACTTTAAAATTTAAAAATAAACATTAATCACTTGACAGTTGACAATTAGCAGTACAAAGTGCTTTAAATGCTTTGTTTCTCGAAATTGGAACATTAAAGTGAATGACACGTCTTACATCTACAAGTTGCAAATTCTTCACCGTTGATCTTTCTAAATCTAACGGCTATAGGGTGATTCTAAAGGTTTAAGTTGGGAAGCCCATCGCTCTGTGCATGTCATTACGGAATGCAACTACAACCATACATCAAATGTTCATCCAACGGTTGAAACTTGATTAATTTATTATATTAACTTTAAAAATAAACATTAATCACTTGATAGTTGACAACAGGCCTGGAATTTGATGGTCTATTAAATATTTGACCATTTTTTCAATTTTAGACCGTATATTGTAGCTATAAAATTTATTAGACCGTATAGTTTAACTTGCTATATTTTTATTAAACCGTAAAAAAATATTATATAGTATTTTAATTTATAATATATATCATTTTATAATTTTTATTATAAAAAGAGAATAGAATATAACTTTTTTGAATATTTTTAATATGAATTTAGAAACTTTTGACTTTTTTATAATATTAATAGCTATCATTTTTTATATTAATATATGTGATTTATAATATTATTATAAAAATATATATTAATTTAGAATCATTTCAAAATAAAACATAATTATTTTTAATTTTTAGAATATATTTAACAAGATTTATTTTTAATACGATTTTAGAAACTTTTGTTAATTGTTAATTATAATAGTAGATTTTTATATTTATCACTAATAATTATCATTATTTTCTAATTTTTCAAGATCTTCCATTTATAAAAGATTTTATATAAAAATTCGTAAATTAAACAATTTTTTTTATAGGCATTTAAATGACCAAACCGTCGTAAAAATTTCATATTGATTGTTTGCTATTGTCATAATCTTAAGTTTTAACCATTGATCTTTCTAAATCTAACGGTTATAGGGTAATTCCAGAGGTTTAAATTGGAAAGGCCATCGCTCTCTTCATTTCATTACGAAATGTAACTACAACCATACATCAAATGTTCATCCAACGGTTGAACTTGAAACTTGAGTAACCATGAATTCTTAAGTGCATATTGCATAAAGTATATTACTTAATTTCTAAAAAGAAAAAAAATTGATTTGAATATATTAAATTATTAATAGACACTGAAGTTCCGAACTCAGAAAACAACTCTTTACACTTAAATGCAAATGAATAACGAAGATTCAAGGGATCAAGATTCAAGAATAACACAACACAACCATTTATTTTATTGCAACTGAATTTCAATGTCACATTATTACATATCTTTTTACAGACGAGTAGCACTGTAGCTCCTGTTTTGTTGCTCATTACAATGGATTACAAATTATTTGCAATTTCCAAGCTTTGTTGCTGAAAACCTAATACACGTCTATCTCTAAAAGTAAATGTGGCTCTGAAAATAAATTCATGTTTCCAAACTTCTGTTGGTGGATTTTCCAACCATGCTAGGCAAAGGGGGTTCCAATCACTCCTGGGAGAATGAGATCCATGAAGATACAAAATTTACTTATCCCTTTCGAGAACTAGAGTCTGACAGAAGATGAAAAACAAATGTCTCTTTGAAAATAAATGCATGGGGCTTGCCTGGACAACCATGTTGGGGAAATGGGAGCTGTTAAAATACAGAAGGAGAAATAAATCTACTCCCAACTTTTACCTGCAACCTCTATGCATTCGGATAGCAATTATCTCCATTAGAGTTCCTCATCCTGGTTTAAAACCCATCTAAAAATTCAGGTTAACCAAATCAACTTCTTTCCAATTCCACCCATTTTGAACTTGAAGAAATTCATCTTTTATTGATTACTATGTAACTACATAATTGTAGGTAGGAGAATTTACAGTATCCCCAATACTACATCATCTTCTTCGTGAATCCTTATTAACCCTAGAAAATAAAAACCCTTATGGCACTATCTACTAATCACTGAATCACTAATACTATCCCTATTTATGGGCCACCAATGCCGCTACCAGCTTGTATAATTAAAATTTCTAATTTGATTGACGTCTTGCTACATGCCAACTTGAAGTCTTGAACTCTACCTCAAGCTAACAAGCTGTCAAAATCACTCATTCAAACGATATGAAATCATTACAAATCTTGTTTTATTAAAGCTATGAGTTGTCCAAGAAATTGCTCCGTATGTTCATATCACATATGGCATTAATTGCCGCCACTGCCATTGCCAACCACACTTTCTTCAAAAAGATTGAGAATTTAAATGAAATGAAATGTACAACATCGAGATTCGAGGCATTGAAAAGAGTGAATGAGTGATGAATTAATCTGAACACAAAGTCTCAGAGATGAAAAAATAAGCATTCTGAATTTGACCTAACACTAACAGATAAACATTGAACAATTATCATGAAGAAACACAATTCATTCATAATTAAAAGGAAGCATTGATAAATACAAAGATTTAGAAATATATTATTTTATCTCTCTAATGCCAAAAATGTGGTTTCACAGACCTGTCACCCCACACCCTGTACAATCAAAATTCGAAAAGCGCTCAAAAGCTGAAACTACGCCCCCTTATCATTATGTGTCACAAATTCACAATTCACTAAAGGATTCATGTATGTTGTTAAGCAGCTGGAGGTTCCGAGACTCTATACAGTTCCAACTACATTTCCATAACAAAATTATGAAATTCAGCGCGTTCTTTTTCTTCTTCTAAAACAAAAATTACCCTATTATACTCGGCATAGCTGGTTTTCTCTTTCCACACCACTGAACGTAGCTGGGAAATGATGTCGATTTGCTCTTCTTCAGGGCAATTCAAATTTGGTTGCATGAAGGCCACAATTTCATCTTCCCATACCCTAATATCGGCTGGAAGTACCATTTTGAGGAAACTCTGAGTATGGAGTTCAAAATGCTGCCACCTTTCCTCGTATGCAGGCTCACTTAACTTTACCAGCAGGAAGTGACAATCTGCTACTAAATTTGTTTCTCCAAACTCCTTAATACCTTATTTAAGATCTATCCTTTCAGAGGATTTAAAAGATTACGTTAAATCTATCGAGTTGGTGTTTGAGAAGACATCCCTTAATGGCATCGTACAATTCATTAAATGAGTTGTCACTTCAAAAGTTGTGCATCCCGCCGAGGTCACCCAATCGGTGAGAAACAAAACTTTATAACCATTTGTATGGTAATAAAATCTCAACCATCAATTTCTAGAAATCTAATGGTTCTAGTGATATTCCGGAGGTTTCAAATCGCAAGTCTAGTGCTTTAGAGATTTACTTCTAGAATGCAACTACAGTCGTCCATCGAATGGTCCATATGATTTTTATTTCGCCACTAGATTTTTTATTATTTTGAGATTCATTTTAATTCACCAATGAAAATATACGTTTTGCTTTGAAAAACGGTTTTAATCGCCAATGGAAAAAAAATTCTGGTTTGAAAAACGGGTTTATTCGCCAATGAAAAATATTTTATTCGATTTAAAAAAATTGCAATTCACCACAGTTTTCCATAGACTTCCAAGGATTATAAAAGATTCGCCAATGGGGATTTTTTTTTTCTCAAAAAACGAAAAAAATCGCCAATAAAATTAATATTTTTCATCGAGAAGTATACAGGATTCGCCAGGATTTAACACCTGCGCCGAGGGGGGGGTTTCTTAAAGTTATCCCTGGTTGGTAGGGATAGTTGTGTTTGCAAGGCTTTATCAAGAATGGATTGATGATTGGGTGATAGGGTCAACAGTTCCAAGATGGATATATGTGTTGGGGTCTTCCCCAATTGGTCAAGTTATACTTAGGCTTGGAAGACTGTGGTGGTGGCTCTGATGAAGGACCTGAAAGGGTTATCTTTGTTCTATGTGTATTGACTGCACATTCAGGATGCTTATTTATGGTAATGGTATGGATATTTTCATTTGCAGCTCGGAGGTGATTTATGATCGGACCTTTTCCATAGTCGTACTTGGTATTTGCATAATTTTTCAAGGTATTAGTCTTAGTTCTTGAACTGGAGGAATTTCCTTTCCCGTGGTCATGTAATGGATCTGTGAAGACCTTTTGATCATTATTCTTAGTATGTTTCTACCCATTGACTTCTATGGTTCCATCTTCAACAAAATCTTGTATGACGTTTTTCAATTGTCGATATTGTTGTAGGTTGTGTCCCTTTGTTTGATGGTATTCACAATAGGAATTATCATCCCACCATGAGGGTTTAAACTGTCCAGGATCATACTATTTTGGTTCCAGAGGTTTTAGGAGATTATTTTTAATCAGTTCTTTGAAAACTGTCTCGATTGGTTCTCCCAAAGGGGTAAATTCACGTTTAGGAAATCTCCTTTGTGGTCGTTGTTGTGAATTTTGGATAAAGTTGGTTGTTTGATCCAGATTATTTGTCATGTCCTGATTGGAGTTGTACCCTCTAAGTGTGATGATAGGTCCCACATGTAGGGTCTTAGCATCAACAATACCGTCATTTGTCACATTTTTGTTCCTAGACCAAAATTTGTTTCTATCATTCGGAGCATTTTGGTGTTGAACAACTAGGTTCCTGCCTGGTACCTTAATGTCCCCTTTGTCAATAAGGCCTTTTTCAAGTATAATTCCATTTTGCACCAAGTCTAGGAATGAGGTACAACAATGTACTCTTAAGTCACTTCTCAGTTTTGGATGAAGATTTTCAAGGAATATCATGACTTTTTGTTTTTTTGGTATTTCAACTAGACATCGACTAGCTAAACTTCTCCATCTCTGAAAGAAAGTGGTGAAAGTTTCACCTTCTTCTTGCGTAGTGTGACACAAGGTAGCTATTTTTATTTCATTGTCTATGTTGAAGGAAAAGTGTTCGACAAACTTCTTAGCTAATCCGCCCCATGATCTTATGCCATATGGTAGTTTAGAGAAGCATTCTAGTGCTATCCCGACAAGGGTTCACGGAAATAGTCTCATTAAATACGTGGGGTCATACGAGATGTCCATGCATGTTGTAGAAAATTCTCTGATGTGTCCTAAAGGATTCCTCCTCCCATTATACTTAGGAAAATTCGGTATAATGTATCCATGTGGGAAGGGTGTCATGTATAGCGCTTTGTCAAAAGGACATGGACATAAATATTGCGTTGAGATCGTTCATTTTCCTGACATAGACATAGTGTCCATTTATTGTTGAAGGATTTGGATTTGATTTTGCAGAACATCCACCTATGTCAATGACATGTTGTTTGCGTTGTTTGGATCATTGTAATTGTTTTGAAATACAGTATTCTACAATGGATTGTGATTTGGCAAGGGTATATATCCTGTTTGAATGTTCTGATTCGGTGTAGGGATATATCTTGTCAGAATGTTTTGATTTGGTATTGGAATGTTCCATGTGTGAATGTTCTTATTTGGTATAGGAATATTTCCTGTCAAAATGTTCTGATTGGGTATGGGAATATTTCATGTTGGAATTTTTTGTGTAACCCCTATTTGTGGAATGGCAGTATTGGTACTGATATGAGGTAAAGTTGTATTCGTGCCAACTTTGGCTCGTTTACCAGTGGTGTTTGTGCCAAAGGGGTTTTATGAGGATACCCTCACAGCAAAATATAAACCCTGTGTTATGTTGAAAGGGGTCGTGTTTACAATTGAGGATGTTTAAGTAGGTATACCAGTTGGTATTGCTGCGGTAATTTGAGGAACAGAGACACTTGACATCATGGTTTGTGTTAGTTGAGTAGATGTTGTTTTCAAAGTGTGAATGTCAAATCTTGGTGGTAGTGTGGCAACTTCTACTAGAAAATTTGCTAGATATCGTTGGGGATCATTTGCCAAACACTCATCCATAAAGGATGCAAATTCAGGATCTTGAACTGCAGCGTCTATGTCTTCAGAATAGATTTTTCCATGTGTGTCTCTAGTGACGTGTTTTTCAAGAAATTTTTTGTGTGGTCTCTCTTTCCCTAATGGTTGGTTTCCGAAAGGATTGAAAAATTCGTTAGGTTCTGACATTTCTCTATGTTTCTTCTTAGACCTTGTTTCAACCATGAAAATTTGCTCAAAATGAGGTAATGCAAACTATGTCTAAAAAATGATATGTCCTATTTCTATGCTTTTTGGATTTTTCTAAATATAAAGGATGTCACTAAAAGTTAAGGATTTCCCAAATGACGTATATTAAGATGATGTATGCTAGGATGGACATTATGCAAAATTTTGTGTAGATTATGATAGTAAATGATTCTCAGCAGGTGTAACCTACCACTTATGAAATAATTCCAAGCAATGACTTATCTTTACCAAAGGAACTTGATTGTAGGACAAAGACAACTGATAACGTGAATTTCCCAAACTAGACTGATGAGCTGGAAGGATTCACTAGGAAGACAATAGTGACTAGGTTCAAATATAATGACACGGAAAGTTTTTCTACTCTATGATATGAAAAATCCTATGGTGTGTCTCAATTTTTGGAACTAGGATGATTATCGCTAAGACGTAAATGGAACCTAACTTAATGCAAGGTTTTTGAGCAGTTTTCCAGTTTGTATCCAAGGTTAATCGTAAGAAAAAAAAGTGAAAAATAAAGTTTGTTTTCAGACTCAGTTTGTAATTTTTCAAGATTTTTTGTTGACAATCAATTGTGGTCCGTGTTTCATATGCATTGATTAATTTGACAGATGTGTTTTAGTTTTCAAATGCGGCTTACAAACAAAACCTAGTCTCAACTGTTGACAGACAAATGTGACTTTTGTTGATAGATGCAGTTTAAGCTATGACCAATGCAACTCGTAAATCAAATGTGACTCAATAAGAATATGCAACTCGTAATCTAAATTGTGTGAATAATGAATTTTGTTGATAGACACATGCGGTTCCGAATTTGACAGTTGTGACTCAGTTCACTGTTGCATTTTTCTTATGACAATGTTATGATTGACTCAGTTTAATGATAAAGTTTTGATGAATAAAGAAAGAAAAATCACATAATACAAAGTGTTTTCAGTTTGATGTGTATGAATATGTTAAATCAAAAGATAAGTACAACCTAGGATGTGTTGGACAATATTTACTGAGTTCTCAATTGGATTTCTCTAGCTATGCATATTCAAGGCAGATGACTAGGGGCTTTACCCCACTGGTTCCCCTCCACAACACTCACTTATATGGGGTAGCCAAGCTACTGTACCCATGAAACTCCAATGGCATGCATTTCATCTCTACACATGAACCATAAGAATTTGAGATGGCTTCACAGGTTTGATCTGTTGCACCAGTAAATAGATAGGATTTTGGCAAACTACAACAAGTTAGATTTTTAATTAGGGCACCTGTTCAGAAGAGCCATGTGAGAGGCAATATCATACAAGTCTGCAGAGGTTAGGCTCTACAGGTTTTGACACAACTCAAGGGTACTGGGGAATCAATAGCTTGTCCATTAGGATCCTCGTAATACTAAGCTTTCCTCGAGTATTAAAATTTATATACCGGTTGGGAGTGGCTAGGTGATAAAGCCCTTCACTGGTTTTGAGTCACATTGGTTACTCTTAACCACTAATGTAGGCCCAAATTTTCTATAGTCGGTAATCAGTTCTCTTACACCCAGGATCGCATGAATGCGCAAGGGGAGAGGATACTACGGTATACCGAATCAGGGTTATACACTAACATAAATAGTCATGAAAAACACTGGTTCTTTTTAATCCCAAATGATGATTTTCTAACTATCAAACAAAAAAATTAATTTTAATATTCACAATCTTCAACAAAAGGTCCTACATGCAACCGATTAGTAATTTATTGGTCTTCATCATTCGTCCTGCAAGAAAATGGGTTTGGTTTTCAATATCCTCTATGCTTCATCCTACAAAAACAATGTTATTCCCCCAAATCATAGCTGCAAACAAAATGTTAGCGAAAAAAAATGAAAAATACCAAAACATGAAAGTATGGAATTTGAAAAATCAAAAGTTTTACCAACCAAATGCGTCGCTTGAATTTACAGATGCGTAATGAAGTTGACATTCAAATGCATTGTGGGAGGTCTCAGATGTGGCTTGTGTCATTAGATGCGTCTCAAAAAATTTCAGATGTGGTTTGCGAACTCAGATGCATCGTTCCGTCATTCAGATGCGGTTTTCCGTACGATTCTGCAAAAAAAAAAATGAGATAGCCAAAATGGATTCACAAAGTTTGAAGTGTCTTCATGTCAAGTTCACCAAATGTAATGTAGATATAATAGAGTTGCACAGTAAGATGGTTAAATATAATCTAAACATGCATAAATATAAATCAAATAACTAAGAACGAGATAAACAAACTGAAAAGTAAATAAAGTAAAACATAGAACAGTCTCACCGAATATCAATCCATTTCCTTGAATTATCTTGATTATCCTTCATTTTTCTGTGTTGGTATTCTTGCCCTTAGATTTTTAGTATGTATGCAAGCATAGCCTTGATGTATGTCTAAGAAAAATATCGAAGATTAAGTTCTTCCAAAAAGTGTATTGATTTCAGGAGGAGGAATACTGGCAAAATTCAACCAATTTATAGAAAGTTGGTTTTCGAATGATTGACTCAGATTCGAAAGAGAGATCAATGATCGAGGTTGTTGAATGTCATGCGATGTGAGTTCTATGTCAGTTAGAACGTGAGTTGGGAAATTTTGCAAGATAAAGATTAAATTAAATAATAATTTAATCTAATGTTAAGACTGTTCGAAAATAGACTGAATAAGAGATCAAGATTAAATAAATGATTTAATCTTCAGTTGAAAGTCTTCGAAAATAGAAGAATTAGAATTTGAATGAAAAGGATAAAGTTAAAACTCGGCAACGATCTGTTCGAATGCACACATGAATTAATTAATTAAATAAAGATATTTAATTAATAAATATGTTCATGCATAAGAGTTAGAACTAGTTAATTGACTGGTTGTGACAGCGAGTCTCTTCGTAGAGATGATCAGATATTGAATCTAGAGATAACTGATAGATTTAAATAGATCTCGAGTCAGATGGTGAGTGAATAATTAGATAACTAGATGATAGAAGAATGTGACAGAAACAATTAATTACGAATTAAATGTTAATTTAATTCCACATTCAAAATTTGAAATGATTTAATTATTTAAATAATAATTTATTTAATTGACTAAAAAGGTTAATTGAATAATTAAATAATTCAAAAAGAATGTTTAATTATAGTCAAAAATATGATAAAGGGGTAAATTAAATAATAAATTATTTAATTCAGGCAGAGAATTAATTAATTAGTGGCGTAATTAAATAAATAAGATTTATTTAATTAATGAAAGTTTAATAAGGGTCATAATGAATTAATCAAACAATTAAAAGGTTATTTAATTAATAGAAGAAAGATGTGTTTAGAAAGTAATTAAATAATTAACATTATTTAATCATGGCCATGGACATTAGAAAATTATGTTGAAAGTGGTACTCACAGGCCTAGACCAATTTTCAGTGTACAATAATACCATTGCTCATACACATTACACTCGAAATAATTCACGTTCTGAACCATCAACCTAAACACCCTTACCTTCATCCCCTCCTATTCTTCCTGCTGCCCCTCGCCTCAATTCCTTCCTTCGGGAGTATGACCTTGTTGACCAACTAAGGAATACTCCCACCAAAATATCTTTATGGGGCATTATCCAAGCCTCCCCTCACTATCACAACATGATGCAGGATGCCTTGCAACAAATTCTTGTCCCTTCTCATCTGCAAACAAATGACATTGCAGCTATGAGCCAAGGCTTGAACGCTGACATTTTTTTCCACCAAAGTGAGCTCCTTCCTTTGGAAGTGCAAAAAAAAGTTGATTCCTTCATGATCATATCTCAATACAAAAGCATAGGGATCAAGCAAACCCTTGTTGATAATGGCTCATCAGTTAATGTGTTTGTCAATCTCTTGGATAGGCTCCATATCGATAGATCGACCATCCAACCTTCCTCCTTATCCCTCACTAGATTTGATAGTATCAAACAACAGTCGCTTGGTGTGATCACTTTACCTTTTATAGTTGGAGTGGCCACATTAAACACGTCGATCCATGTTATGCCTAATGATGTTTCATCTAACCTCATTTTGGGCCGGCCATGGATTCATGCAATGAATGGTGTGTCTTCCACACTTCATCAAAAGATGAAGTACATCTACAACAACAAAGTGTACACACTTGACGTTGATCCTGAGCTTTACAGTGTCTTACACCTTGAGCATTTAAACAAATCCAAACCCTTCACCACTCCTACACCAACCAAACCAGTAGAACCCGTACAACCCAAGTCCTTAGATGATGTTTTGGTTTCCCTAGACTTCTCCCCTCCTTTACTATGAAAAAACAATACCAACACCAAAGACTCTCCAAAGGGGCATGTAGTCTTGTTAACACAAGACTCGGCTGATCCTTCGAAAGCATCCACCTCAACCACTTTAGATAACCAAGCAAACAATGACCCCTCACTCGATCCAAAGAAGCTGAAAAAGCTTTATGGAAAAGGTTATGAGATCATGAAGCAACTTGGCTATAGTGGACAAGATTGTGGTGCTAACAAACAAGGTATCTGCAACCCTAGGGTGATCCCACAATAGTGGTTTACAATTTTTGGGCAAACTGGACACTGCAATTATTATTTTTAACTAAATCTTCATATTTGGGCACCTATAGCGATTAAACCGTGAGGAATTTGAAGATGATGAAAACTAGAGTCTCATCACATTTTGTCTGTAGATTCTAAAAATATTTTTTTCAAAATTTTTGGAATTAGACTGCACTTTTTTTTCCATCTCCCACGAAAACTGGTTTTTTTCAAAAAACAACATTTTTAAAAAGTGACGCTCATCGTATACACCATAACTTTTTTTGTTTAAAGGATAAAATTCTAATTTTTTTAAATTTAGATTTGTAACTATGATATCTAGCACTTGTATTTGGTCTTATAGATTTTTATTGAATATTTTTTTCTTAATCAAGTTTCGAAGTCAAACTAATTGCAATTCAGACATAGGCGGACTATATACAACATAACTTTTTATGTATGTATCAAATTCATTTTTTCTTTTTTTAATGGATCAAGGATAGTAATACCCAGCCTCGACATATTTTTAAAAAATTTTATTTTGATAATCTGCTATTTTTCCACATGTGCAGACCAAAGAGCTTCATTTTTCGGTGAAAGACCTATGTTTAATAAAACTAAAAAATAAAATACATAATAAAACCAAAACATATTAAAATTTAATTCATTGGATAGCTCATTCTGAGGACTACCATTTTCTAGCTGGGTTTCTGAAGTCTTTTGCATTTTCATTTTCAAATTAAGGTTCGAAAGATAATTTTTTACAAAAAAAAATGAATTTTTTGGGAGATTGGGAAATAAGGGTGTTCGACCGAACATAGGTTTGGCCGAACCTTTTAAAGGGGTTCGGTTGAACATAGGTTCGGCCGAACCTATATTTTGCCGAACCTATATTTGGCCGAAGCCCTTTAAAATAATCAAAAAAATTATTTTAATGGGGTTCGGCCGAACCCCACAAAATTGGTTCGGTCGAACCCCCTCACTATACATCCAGAAGTCAAACATCTTTTCCAGGTTTGTTTGCATTTTTTTGAGCTCCTGTGTAAACAACGGCAATGGCGACCCTCGTGCTTCCAACCCTGTCAACTGAAAAAGACATTTTACAGGTTAAAAAATGATGAATATTTTGATAATGTTTGTTATTGTTGTGAATATTTTGATAATGTTTGTTATTGTTGCATTTGTTTTTACTGTTATAAGTTTTTTTAAGTTTTTTCAAGTTTTTGTGACAGATTTTTTGCATTTTGGAGAAAAAATTGTTGTTGGTTTAAATCAATCATTTGTATTTTGAAGAAGAAAATGGGACAAAAAGCAAAAAGAAAAAACAAAGCTCAACGAAAATTTTCAAAAGATAAAGAAGAAAATAGACGCAAACAAAATTTGACAAATTATCATAGAAGGAAACAAGGTACGTGTTTATTTCTTCTTTTCTCGTCAAATATGGGTAAATTTATTTATTTACAATTTAGCGGGTTTATCATATGTTTTATCTAGCAACAAGAAAAAATGCATCAAAATACATCAAATAATTGATATATAAGAAAATTGAAGGTTCCTCATATCATTTTTTTGGAAATGAAAACTCAAATGCACATCATCAATGAGTTCTATAAAACTAAAATCTGCAAGTTATCACTAGATAAAATGAATCCTTATACTAAATATTTTACTAGTTTTGATCTACAATATATTCTCTTTATTTGTATTTTTTTGTGGCACTCAATTTTGCATCTATCTATGTTTATGTCATTCTTTAAATTATTATATTTATTTCATCCAATTGTGCATCATCAATTATATAGATATGGTAGAAACACCATCTTTCACCAGTATTTCCTCCTCTATCTTGGTATCTCCCTTTGTATCAATACATGAAAATCAATAGTAGGGAAATCATTATGTATAACCAAATTGGATAAAAGAAGATGACACAAGATAATTCAACAAAAAAGAATTTCTAAACTCATCTAAAAAACCTAAATAGTGATAATTAGTTGAGAAGGCGGGGATAGCTCAAACACCCCACAAACACACAAAAATTGGTAAAAATTATTAATATTATAATAAATAGAATCATATTAGTTAACAATAACTATTTTTGGATTATGATAGATTTAACAAGTACGACGAATATACACATAAAACATACATTAACTAAATAAGTTTATATGCAAGGAACATATAATGTAGAAATATGTATCTAAAATAATATTTTCTATATTTTCTAACACATAATCCAACATTAGAATTAGAATATTCTTCATAACAATGAAATAATTCATAAAAAAATAAACATATTGATAGTAAAAATAAAAATGTATTGAATTTGATTACCTAAATAATAAGTTGAAAGTTTTAGTTCTAACTTTATTCCTAGATAAGATTAATAACACAAAAATACTATCCAAAATAGATAAATCAACAAGTGTAAATGGTCTTATCTAAATTGGTTTCACCTATATAAACTATGCAAACTTATTTTTCCTATAAAAAAAAGTACTATATTTTTATTAAACAAAATATTAAAAATGGGATTTAATTATAAACAAAGAAAAACCTAGAATGAAAGTTGAGAAATAGATATCTTGAATCATGTGATAGGAATCTAGAATATGAATCAATAGAAGATAATAAAAATTAAATCATGTTTCCTAGATGGTAGCATTACTACATTAAGACCTCTATATGACTACATAGATTTTTGTCAAGTACATAAAAAATACCAATTTATGCAAAAAATTGAAAGTCTATAAAATATGAATAAAATACACAACCAATAACAAGAAACTAAATAGTAGAATAACACATAAATTTTGTAAAATAAATTAAATGATATAAAATGGTCATAATGTTATTTAAACTAAACTCTAAGATAATATAATTATGATAGATAGGAAAAGACACAAAACCTTCATATGAAGAGATTTCCAAGAATACATGTAGCTAGTTCCACAAAGGGAAAGGGGTGAATTTTGGTTATCTTACCAATATTGTCAAATCCCTAATTTGGTATTTTTACCTCCACAAATAATCAAATAAAAATACATTAAATTAATATGGTTGTGCTCTTATCCTATGTGCATCTAGAACTAAGATGAGTGCAACATAAAAAAAAAAAAATAATCTATAGCAATAAGTGCATCCCTTAGATATATGAAAAAAGAAAATTTGAGAAGATGGATCAACAAGCATTTCCAAGAGAGATATGAATCTACAAGAAGAAATATGAAAATTTGTGATTATGATATTTTCTTAGGTAGCTTCCTCAATGAATATAGCCATCTAAATATGTCATCTTCTTCTAGACATCTCTTTCTTTTGCTATAGATTCTTATCATAATCTTAATCTATAATCATATTCAAAGATATATGCACTATCTAGCCCTCCATGATGTATAAAATGTTAATTCTTCTTTTTGGGAGTCAAAGATTTCATTACATTCTACATGAACCAATTTGAGATTAAACAAAATTTTAAAAGCACCCAAGAGTCATTTTGAATCTCAAACACCGCAAAGTTTATTTTTCCTTTAAACCCAATAGGTTCAAGACCTTTATATTAGATACCATGTGCTAATGAGAATTTTGGATCTTCTCCCTCATCTAGTACTATATCATAGGGAGTATCATGTAAATTTGGTTTCCCAAGCTCCTCACAATTTATTTTAAGAATAATTTTAACATCTACTCCCAGGTTTATTAATATATTTTTCATCCATAAAAATGAGTTCTATATGATTGTGCCCATTTAAAAATATTAAGATGTGAAAGAGATGCATTTTGTTGTAATTATCATGTTCTTAGAATTAATGTCTATTCTAACATGTTCCAAGCCAAAAATTAAATTATGAGTGTTGAAATTTATATATATTTGCTGTTTTATAATTTGAAAATTAGATTTTGTTCAGTATTAATAGATAGGGATTGAAGGTTGAGACACAAATCCTAACGATCTCTCCTAATGGGATACCTTATCTAGAAGAAAAATAAAATATTTAAATTTACTAGATCTTGACTATCTACTTAGGTACAAAGAGGCTCATAGACTTACAACGTGCTATCTAAGATTTTTGTCCCGGTTTTCTATCTTTTTTTTCAATTTTTTTTTCCTATTTTCTTTATTTCTAGATTAAAGTTTTTTTTTGTTTGTGCTACTAATCTATTTGTTTTAGCATATGTCCAGCTGGAATTAGCTAAATATTATTTTAATTGTTTTTTTTCTTTACAACTTGCATTTTACACGTATTAGTTAAAAAAGAACAGACATGCAAATGCATATGGGTTAAAAAGGACAACACACTTTATTTTTCATTGGCTTTAAAATTAACTCTTAGATAGAAAACACTACAAACGGTTAAAATTAACCCAGGTTTGCTTGACAAACACTACAAATGGATAAAATGAACCTTGTGCATTCTTTGTTTGTTCACATTTTGATTTTGGTTTAAAAAGAACACCATGCAAGTGTGATCTGAAATATTCATGTGCTTTTTCTTTGTTTTTAAACAAAGATCAGTTGAACTATGAATATTTTGGTTCGCTTTTGTTAAGCCTTAGATCTTGGGCCTGCTTTGGTGGGAAAAAGTACTCACCCCAAAGCGACTCAAACCGGGAACCCACTAAAGCCAAGCGACGCCCAACCGGTATATAAATTTGAATGTTAAGGAAAGCTTAGCATTACAGAACTTCCTGCGGACAAGCAATTGACTCCCCAGTACCCTTGTGGTGCATCAAAACCTACAGAGTGTAACCTCTGCAGACTGGGATGATAATGCCTCTCGCGTGGCCTTTTGAACGGGTGCCCAAAATAAATCCTTTGTTTTAGAAAACCACAAACCTTCTATTCTTTGATGTAGCAACGATCGTTGCCAAGGCACCCGCACCTGCGCAGTTCTTAGTAAAAATGATCAATCTATCATGGGAGTTTCATGGAGATTGGAAGCTTGGTTTCCCTGAGAAGTGAGTGCAATGTAAGGGGGATCCCGTGGGGCTAAGCTTCTGAAATTCATTCGCTAAGGATATGTGGTTCGTGGGATCCATAAGAATACTGTCCTTGCAGCCTTAGGATTTTTTTTTTGTAAATGTCTTCTATGTGGTTGATTTTCATTCTTTACAACACCACGTGTTTGCCAACTATTTTCAAACAACATGAACAAATGAACATCATCCTCCAAATCTAAATTAATACAATCAAACTATCAAGAGTCCCCTAACACCACCCATGACACTAAGTCACAAAAACCTTAGATTAGTCATACCCACCCTAACCTTGACAAGGGAAACCAACCATCCACATCATATCCTAGTCCTTCATTCATGTCATATCCTAGTCCTCCAATCATGTCATATCCTAATCCTCCATCCATGTCATATCCTAGTCCTCCATCCATGTCATATCCTTGCATCATAGCCAAATTTGGACCTAGAGTTGCATTTGACCTCTTGCATTCTTAACTTATCACATCATATCATACCATTTTCATATATGTCATCTTAGAATCATATCCTTTTCATTGCATCCTAGTCCTTAAATATTCCTACTCTTGCATACATAGAATGTATCATTTCACCTAGGTCTTGCATGTACAACCCCTTGCATATATATCAAGATCATATCGTGCCTAAGTTCCAAGTTGCATACATTCCATGTTCAAAATTTAGTCCTTTGTATAGTCATCATTGATCAAATAGAACCCTTAGCTCTTGCATGAGTTCCACTACTCTTCATAGGTCTCAAAACCAATCCATTTTTTATCTATCACCCACATCACTTAAGGTTTATCATGGACTTTCAAGTTAGGGAAAATACCATTATCCTTGCGTGTCTAGGGAAATCCTTTTGGAGTCCATCATCTCCTGCATACCCTCTCTTGATCAATGTTCCCTTGTGTTTATCCATCATAACACAAGTCAAGCCTTGCATCGTAACCAAATTTGGACCTAGAGTTGCATTTGACCTCTTGCATGAACTTATCTTATCACATCATATATCATACCATTTTCATATATCCTAGATCTTAGAATCATATCCTTTTCATTGCATCCTAGTCCTTACATATTCCTACTCTTGCATACATAGATCATATCACATAGTCCGTGTATACATATATATCATTTCACCTAGGTCTTGCATGTACAACCCCTTGCATATATATCAAGATCATATCGTGCCTAAACTTTCCAAGTTGCATACATTCCATGAATTTAGTCATTTGCATAGTCATCATTGATCAAATAGAACCCTTAGCTCTTGCACGAGTTCCACTACTCTTCATAGGTCTCAAAACCAATCCATTTTTTATCTATCGCCCACATCACTTAAGGTTTATCATGGACTTTCAAGTTAGGGAAAATACCATTATCCTTGCGTGTCTAGGGAAATCCTTTTGGAGTCCATCATCTCCTGCATACCCTCTCTTGATCAATGTTCCCTTGTGTTTATCCATCATAACACAAGTCAAGCCTTGCATCGTAACCAAATTTGGACCTAGAGTTGCATTTGACCTCTTGCATTCTTAGCTTATCACATCATATATCATACCATTTTCATATATCCTGGATCTTAGAATCATATCCTTTTCATTGCATCCTAGTCCTTACATATTCCTACTCTTGCATACATAGATCATATCACATAGTCCGTGTATACATATATATCATTTCACCTAGGTCTTGCATGTACAACCCCTTGCATATATATCAAGATCATATCGTGCCTAAACTTTCCAAGTTGCATACATTCCATGAATTTAGTCATTTGCATAGTCATCATTGATCAAATAGAACCCTTAGCTCTTGCACGAGTTCCACTACTCTTCATAGGTCTCAAAACCAATCCATTTTTTATCTATCGCCCACATCACTTAAGGTTTATCATGGACTTTCAAGTTAGGGAAAATACCATTATCCTTGCGTGTCTAGGGAAATCCTTTTGGAGTCCATCATCTCCTGCATACCCTCTCTTGATCAATGTTCCCTTGTGTTTATCCATCATAACACAAGTCAAGCCTTGCATCATAACCAAATTTGGACCTAGAGTTGCATTTGACCTCTTGCATTCTTAGCTTATCACATCATATATCATACCATTTTCATATATCCTGGATCTTAGAATCATATCCTTTTCATTGCATCCTAGTCCTTACATATTCCTACTCTTGCATACATAGATCATATCACATAGTCCGTGTATACATATATATCATTTCACCTAGGTCTTGCATGTACAACCCCTTGCATATATATCAAGATCATATCGTGCCTAAACTTTCCAAGTTGCATACATTCCATGAATTTAGTCATTTGCATAGTCATCATTGATCAAATAGAACCCTTAGCTCTTGCACGAGTTCCACTACTCTTCATAGGTCTCAAAACCAATCCATTTTTTATCTATCGCCCACATCACTTAAGGTTTATCATGGACTTTCAAGTTAGGGAAAATACCATTATCCTTGCGTGTCTAGGGAAATCCTTTTGGAGTCCATCATCTCCTGCATACCCTCTCTTGATCAATGTTCCCTTGTGTTTATCCATCATAACACAAGTCAAGCCTTGCATCGTAACCAAATTTGGACCTAGAGTTGCATTTGACCTCTTGCATTCTTAGCTTATCACATCATATATCACACCATTTTCATATATCATACCATTTTCATATATCCTGGATCTTAGAATCATATCCTTTTCATTGCATCCTAGTCCTTACATATTCCTACTCTTGCATACATAGATCATATCACATAGTCCGTGTATACATATATATCATTTCACCTAGGTCTTGCATGTACAACCCCTTGCATATATATCAAGATCATATCGTGCCTAAACTTTCCAAGTTGCATACATTCCATGAATTTAGTCATTTGCATAGTCATCATTGATCAAATAGAACCCTTAGCTCTTGCACGAGTTCCACTACTCTTCATAGGTCTCAAAACCAATCCATTTTTTATCTATCGCCCACATCACTTAAGGTTTATCATGGACTTTCAAGTTAGGGAAAATACCATTATCCTTGCGTGTCTAGGGAAATCCTTTTGGAGTCCATCATCTCCTGCATACCCTCTCTTGATCATTGTTCCCTTGTGTTTATCCATCATAACACAAGTCAAGCCTTGCATCGTAACCAAATTTGGACCTAGAGTTGCATTTGACCTCTTGCATTCTTAGCTTATCACATCATATATCATACCATTTTCATATATCCCATCTTAGAATCATATCCTTTTCAAATGCATTTTTTCCATGGAATTCTTAAGTTCAAGAATCTTTGATTTCATTTGATTTCATATGTTCAACTCCACTTATATATCACCATTCTCACTTTCTTTGCACAATATTTTGTGACATGTACAAATGGCTCAACAAGCAGGAAGTTCTCAAGCAGAAGTTGAGCCCAATCTAGATATTGGACCAAATGAATCAGTTGAAGAACACATGGACCTTGAAGATAGGGAGGAGGCCCGAGTTCAAACAATGCATGTTGGAGAGGGGTCGGGATCACTTCCTTCTACACCAATGGATGAGCATATAAAAGTAGCTGAAACAGTGGGGAAACAAATTTCTTATAGAAATTTAGATCATTTACTTGAAGTGGATATGGAGAAACTGAAATGTTATGCCGACCAACCTAAAAATACAAGTAAGAGGTCAATGACTAAATCTGTTAATAGAATAATCCATGATCATTTCAATCATCTTGAAACACTTGAAAAAACCCAATTGTTATCACGTTTACTTCTTCGTGATGAGCTGAAAGAGTCATTACAATTGTTGGGTGTACATTCTGCATCGAATAAGAGGAAACACATGAGACTGCAAAAAGATATTGTTGAAAATGTAAAAAAAGGTTTAGATTCCATTGGGAAAGGATCTCGATCAGTGGATAGAACCATTGCAAGAAAGGTGATTTTGACATCTGTTTTAAATAAAGAAATATCCAGAAAAAGAAAAATGTCAGCACTTTCCACTGAATTTGGTTATAGTAGAACCACACTAATAAAATATGAGAAAAAGAGAAAGGTTTTAGATGATAGTTCTGAAGGCAATTGGACAATTATGTGTAGAGCTCCTCATTCTGACAGGATTGAAGATGCTGTTAGGAACTTGATCTCAAGTTTTTGGAATGATCAGACCCGTCCGTCATCAAATACTAGAGATGTTATGAGGCGCAGGATTGGACCTGGTATTTATGAAGAACATATTAAACATTGGCTAGACATAACACAACTTGAGATGTATATGAACTTTTGTAATATGTATCCTCATATAAAGATTGGGCAAACAATGTTTGAAAGGTTAAAGCCATACTATGTGAAGATAAACAAGTTTTTTGAAACTTGTTGTTGTTATCACATTGAATTTGATCTCTACTATCAGGTGTTTCAAAAGATGAGAGAAGAAAGATATGGTTTTCAAAAGGCACCTCCTAAAAGGTAAGTTTGTTCATAAAGGATCTATTATGTGATCATGAAAATGGACTTCAAATAAAATGCATAAAAGGACTCTGTGAAACATGTGGAAATTTGGCTAACTTTCCTTCAACAAATGAAAATGTTGACCTAACAAAGACAGTAAATTGCAAAAGTTACAAGTATGTAAAGTTTCAAACAAATTTTGGGAAAGAATCCACAAGGTTAAACTATGTAGAAGAGGAGATACCTATTGGGAAATTTATGGAAGCTTTTGAAAAATTGATACAACCATACATACATCATTCCTTTTATGCTAAGTGGCAAGCACATCAATTTCAAACATTAAGAGATACTTTCCCACTTGGAACAGTTCTATCAGTAGTTGACTTTGCAGAAAATTACTCTTTTGTACATCAAAAAGAGATTCAATCAGAATATTACTTTTCAAAACAGGTCACTATTATGGTTCATGTGTGTTATCGACATGCACAATTGGAATTAGATGGTGTTGAGAGTACAGATGAACAACGAGCCATCAAGAAAGAATATCACTTTTATATTAGTGATGATAAAGAGCATGACACACTTTTTGTACAACATTGTTTTACAAAATATTTTTTTGAGAATTTGAGAAGCAGGGGTGTAAAATTTGAAAAACATTTTGTATGGTCAGATGGATGTGCGGCACAATTCAAATCATCATGGCCATTTTATGCACTTTCTAGATATCATAAAATTTACAACATACCACATGTTTGGAGTTTCTTTGAGAGTGGGCATGGAAAGGGTGAACATGATGGTGCAGGAGCTTGCATCAAACGTGCTTTAAGAAAGCATCAAATGAGTTATTCAGAAGATCATATAGATGATGCACATGATGTTGTTGAATGGTGCAAGAAACACTTTGCATCAAATGAGGTCGACACATCTTCAAGAACAAACCGAAACATTCCACATAGAGTGTTTTGGGAGATATCAGGTATGTATAAATTACATTTAAAAAAAATAAATTTATTTAAATTTAAAATTTACACATGTATATATATATACACACATGTTCAAGTTCATATAAGTTTTTTGCAATTACATTTAATATCTAGGTGTGGATAGAAGATCGATGCATGGATGCAAGAGGGTAGAAAAAACAAGATCTTTGCATTGTGTTATGAGTTCAGATAGTCACCCTGGATGGACATTATACACGAGAGATTACTCTTGTTTCTGCACTGAGTGCATTGCGGGAAACTCTCATGCATGCAACAATGAAGAACTTGAATATGTTAGTAAATGGGATATGGTGCCACTATTTGTTTCAGACACATACGATGAAAATGAGGATGAAAGATTTCAAGACATTCCTTTGATTTCAATTGATTATGACCATATTTCAGGATTGGTTAGAAAAGGTACATGTGTAAGTTTTCAATAATTTAAATATTATATAAATTTAATGATCTTTAACTTGTGTAGAGACAATTCTATTTTTTTTAGAATTTTATTGTGTAAATTTGGTGTACAAGAGATGTTTTTGCAGTTATAGCAGATCCTAGAAACATAGAAGGTGTTAGCTATTATTTACTGTGTTGCACAAAAGAGAGGAATAAGCTAACACAGCCTGAAACAAATGATGGAATGTTATTTCCCATAGGTGAGTTTGAATTTCAAATTATATATATACATTGTGTACATGTGTACATTACATTAAAAACATTAAATATATATTGTACAAACCTTGAGCACGCAAATGTTGTACACATGCACATGTATTACCTCAAGTTCATGTTTATCGTGCAGGTTCTGTTGTTGTGCAAGGGATATATCTAAAACAAGTCAAAGTTGTTCAACATGGGATTCATTTTGTGGACTATCAAGTTGATAACAAGGTATATCAATATAGTCACCTTATAATTGCTACCACCCTACATCTTCATGCAGTTCCACATGCACGTGGACGAAAAAAATGGAGACTAGATAGTGATGACCATCAAAAAAATTTACATGTTATTCAAGAGCGGGTTGAACCAGAATGTTTGAGTTAGATTATATCCATGATTTTCAAGTTCACTTGTACATGTACATACATGTTCAAGATGAGAACTTATAGTAACTTGTTTGAACTCTGGATTGTTTTAGTTACTTAGAATATATGTTGATGACAAGTGTTTTAAATTTGGTTGGACACAAATTAGGGGTTGAAATACATTGAGAACCTTAAATTGAGTAGATATTTCCAATTATATATTTGTTCCATGGAATTCAAGTACTTGTTATGTAAATAATGTGCAAACCTTGTCATAAAAAAATTCATTGGAAGAGTGATGGTGGGAGTAGAAGAAAATTTAGTGTTAGTTTCAATGATCCCCCAAATCTAGCATCTCAACAAAAAAGACAATTGGCACACAAGGAGATGTTACATGACTACATCTCAAGATGTTTCTTCTCCTATACATCCAAGAAAAATCATTGATTCATTAGTCCATGTCTTCTATATATATAAAGTGAATGTTTTCTCAATCTTCTTTTTTGTTGTAGAAAAATAAACCTAACATATTAAAATTTGTGTCTTGTAGAATGTTGTACCAAACAAAAAATCCCAAAAGTGTCTTGTAGAATGTTTATGCTTCGTGTTGGTTGGTGAATAGTGAAAATGTGCACAATTCTCCTCATTGTGCACGTATTTACTTACATTGGTTGAATATATGGTTGCCCCATAAGTATTAGAGAGTGCATATGTATAAGAATATTTCATATACATTTATGCTTAAATTAAATTGAGGAATACAATGATTTGATTGGTTAACTTATGGTTGTATCAAGGAAGCATTAAGTCATATTTTTCTTTAGGATTAACACCTTTTTTTTCCAAAGTTATATTTCTACCTTCACTGGTTTGAGATCTTTTGGCAGTAGGATTTTGTACCATCCATAGATGTATTCATGTATAGTTGTGTACAACATTTATTTCATGATTTTAGGGTTACTTGGTTACATACATATCTAAGTTGAAATATTCCAATTTTTGCATTGAGAATATGTGGTTACATCTTTCTTTACAATAGATCTTGATGCATATCTTCTATCTTCTCTTTGTGTCTATTGGTTGTCCCATCTTAGACCCACTAAGAAAATAAAATGTCTTATTGAATACTAGGGATTCCTCTTGTTTATTATTTTATTATAAGTTATTACATGCATTGGATACATTTTAACCTCAATCCTACATAATTTGGTGCATAAAATCTACATGTATATTAAGATAAAGTTGATCTTCACATGTCAACATAACTAAGTATTCAAAAACAATCAATCACATTTTTCACCTAATTTTACTTTTCTTAAATCATTTTCTACATTCCTCCTCTTCTTTTCTTCCATTATCTTCTATATTTCATATGAAATTTTCCTCATAATTCTTCTTTTGAGAGCTAACTTGTGTATTTTTTACACAAATAATCTCTTCAGTCCAATCATCATCAACCACCTAATATTTTCTTATTCCTCCACCTAATTGAGGCATATCATTATTTTTTTCATCTCTTTTAATCCGTTCTTCTTAAGTTCTTTTTTTTTAAACAATGTTATTCTGAACATCATCTTGTAAGACACTAAAATAATTTTGTCAAACCACTATTATTATTTTATCATATACCATAATTAAGATCCATTATTAAATTCATTATCGTCCATTAATACTTTATTACAATTTAGTGAATTAATTCCTATTATTGTGCTTAAATGATGCATTTTATAATCATTATTGTACATATTTAAATGCTTATATGAGTATATGGTTCTATTTTTATATACATAGAAAGAAAACATTCAAGATCATATATATCCAAGGCATGCGTGTGCAAAATATTTATTGTGATCAACATGTGAATGAACTTAATTATAAAGTGGCATTCATTTCCTAAAATTCTACTCTAGAGAGATCAAATGTATACATATATAATATAAGCGAATGTATACATATATCATATAAACATGTAAACATATCAATATTGATCAATGTATAAACATGTAACATGTTATAAGAAAAGTTCCAAATGTATGTATATCATAAAAGCAAATGTAAGTTAGAGATCATCGAATGTGGAATACTAAAGATCATCATATAAGGAAATGTCGAATACTAAAAATCATCATATATAGCAAATGTAAGTTAGAGATAATCAAATGTGAAATACTAGAAAGATCATCATATAAGAAAATACATCTAATATGTAGGGCTTAATATGAATGTCGACTCCTAGTCGAACGACCATCTGAATGAGAACGGTCCTGCTCTGATAGATGTGCTGAGCCCTGCAAATAAAATGGTGTTAAAAATGTGTTAAATACATATAATTTATATTAAATATGTATCTAGATCTATGCATGTACATATACACATGTATATATAAAAATTTAAAACTCACATGTCCACTAGCATCAGATTCATCCATAGAGTCACGTCGATGTGCACGATCTGGAAGAACGCTAGGAGTGACATTAGGTATGTCCACCTACAAATATATAAATTCATATATATCAGTACATGAATATCTAGTTAAATTAAAACTAAAATTTAAAAATAATTATAAAGGAATTGAAACATGCACATGCACATGCACACATACATGCACATCATCTGATATCGGATGACCTGAGTCCTCTGAAATGACCGCCTCCACCATATCAACTATACGATCAAGCGACGAATCAATATCTGCATCCCTCTGATCTATCTCATGTCGTGCCAGCAATGATGAGTGGAGAGGACTATGTAGGTGAGATGGCATCGATGATAATGAATTGGCACCAACCAACATCTCAGTAAAACCCATAGTCTGTGTAGCTATCGAATGATCAGATGGTGGATCCTGACGTGCATTAGTGTTGGGTTGAGAGTGATGGGATCCTGGAAGTGAATGCCCTCCATGTGCCAAACAATCTCTAACATACTCTATACTGATCCCATAGTCTGATGCAATGAAAGCATATGCCTCCAGGAGTTCCTCGGCCAAACAAAGCAAAGTCTTGCGTGCCATATCTCCTATAAGTGCCTCAAGCTCTATGGGAGTAGGGATGCCTACTGATGTGAAAGGATCCATGGTGGTCCACTGTGCTGAAGATGGCGTGGGTCGGGGACATCTAGACATCAAATACTAACCTACACGATCAATAGATATCCTACTGGTGGTAGCTGCAATGTCACCTATAGTATCAATTGCTTCCTTTTGGGAAGCAATGACAACCTCATCTGCTATGGGGGCTAGAGCTGGGGTGAGAGCAGGAGACCTCTCACCAACCAATACCCTAAACATTGGGGCCGGTCTATCTGCTCGACGATAAGTGCGTGTGTCAGCAATCCTACCACGCCCCTGACTAGCATATGGTGGAATGTCCAGGTAGTTGACTTTGAGGCCCAAATGGACCTTAGCATACAACTGTTGAACAAAATATAATGGAATCTGGTCATTGTTTGGGTATAGACCATGTGCTGCGAGAAATTGTGGGTAGATCAATGAGGCCATATCACGATCAACACATCTAGTGACCTGGTATCCCCTAACCTTACGTGTATTTTGATCAAATGGAAAACAATTGGTTTTTATCATTTCTTTGGTCACACTATCCTGTATTTGTTTAAGGGGAACCTCACCATGTACTTCTTCCCACATGCGGGAAAGAATAGCAGCTACTCTATCTGGAGAAAATGCACTTGTCCTCTCAAGTTCATCTCTTAGTTTTTCAAGACTAAGCAATATTAACATGCATGGTTCAGAATATATCCTGGGGTTTACATTTTGTGCTAATGAGTCTTTCAATTTATTAATCTCATTATTGGTATTTTCAAACAAAGATTTCGTAGGTGGAGCATCTGCATTATCCATGTTATGTATGTATGTGTACCTAAAGGAGCAATGAGACCTTAGTTTAAATAATATATCTAGATATAAGGAATAGAAATCTAAAACAGTTCTAATAATTCATCTACTCATCAATAATATTTCCATACCATTAGTTCACAAAACATGTTCAACATCTATCATAGTTTTTAATTTAATCAAAACATTCACATTACTAGATTGCACAAAAAACATAATCTAAAACAATTATAAAATTTAAATTTACAAGTGTGCGTGTGCACTCTAGAACAAAATGTGTCATTAAAGACAATTTAAAAAACATTGATAAAGGTTGCATCTAAGATTTATTTCCTACAACTAGTAATAAAGGGAAAACATTATTACTTAACATTGAAAATAAAAATGTTGAACATGAAAGCGAAAATGTTGCAAAATGTTATGAAACACCTAGAGTGAAAAGAGTAACATCATAGAAAAATAAGAATTCAAATTTAGAAATATTTTTGAATAATGTAGAAATGAACCCCATGATATTAAAATTATACTCCATGATCCAATTGTTGATAATATTAATAAAATTGATAACACACATAAAAAAATGAAAGTCATTGTATCTCCAAGTTACATAAGAAGAGAGAGGACCTTTCCGAATTAGAATACTAACCAAATTTTACAAGAGTGTGGTACAATTAAAATACCAAATTTAACTAAGGACTTATTAGATTTATTTTAATGTGTTAGATACAATGATTGTAATTTCTGTAAAAATCACGTTTAAATGAGAAGCGTTTATAATGTGGTGGGTTATCAAAGTTTATATCATGTACCCATTATGGAAGAAAAATGATCTCGGAAATAAAATGTTTGAGAAAAAGAGATATGAGATAGTAAAATACAATTTGAAGAGTGGAGGTGAAGATTCTAGATGTGAGTTGGTCACAAGAGAAGCACTGCTAATTTTATTTATGATTTTAAGAATATTTTTTATAAGTATGCAATACATAGCCCCTATTCTTGATGGTTAGATCAACAAGTCAAGGTGTGCAAGGATTTTTCCTAATTGGAACTATTATAGATATATAGTCAATTTTATATAAAATTACACATTGCAGCCACAAAAAGAAGTTGAATCATATTAATATTACAATTCTATTCAGATAAACTATTATTGTTCACATCACATATAGGCGTGCCCCTAATAGTAAAAAACAAAATAAGAAGATAATTAGGGAGCACAATTTTTACATGTTACTGATGATCAATATCATTCGTCATAGTATGTACAATATTGTTTTCAATAATTTTTTGAGTTATTACAAGAAAACATTGGTATTATAAAGGTTCAAAAAATCAATATTTGGTCAAATAATTATACTGATTAACTCAATTTAATGCTTGTGTATTCATATTGGTTTAGTAGAATACATGCAGAGAAGGTTATACCTTGTATTTGGATTTTTTTAAAAGGTGGGCTACCTTCTTCATGTGGAGGAATTGTGTGAATAATGTCATTATGTGGTTCATTGTACGAAGTTTTCTCTTGATGAGGAATAAATAAATACTTAGTAGAATAGTAACTAATATAATCTACAAAGTGCATAGTGTGATGTTTTGAAGTTCAATATATTGTACATAAGATTTAGTGGCATGATAGGAGGTGAAGGGATAGAGAGATTTGGAAATGCTAGAGGAATTTTATTGTTAAGTTGTACACTATAGCAAGATCCACAAGAATAGGACCCTAGTTGGCAATCTTGTGATCCTCATAACTTAAGTACATTAATTCATTTATTGAGCTATTGAAGATATCTAGTTATTCTTTTTTTTTTTTTGATAGTTGTAGCAAAATTTATTGATTATTTCTATGTTATGGTTCTATTTTTCTCTCTTTCAATTATTTTGATTATGTAAGAACAAAAAATGATTAGAATAAATTCATTAAGACTAGACTAATCTAGATAATTTCACATATGCTTGCAACATATGCTTCTATAGAAATGGCGACTTTATATATTTTGAAATGTGTTTACTCTATATAAGGATGTATGAGTCACTTTCTTAATCTTGGGGGTGTAGTGTATGAGAGTCTATAATTGGATCCAAGATGGAGATTTTGTGTGATGAGAAGTGCCTTAGATCCTATCATCACGTGAGGTCCACTAAAAGAATGTTCTTAGTTTGAACACTATTTTTCTCTCTTTACAAAACCAAAATATATTGGGAATCATGAAAATAGTGGTGAGTACACTAGTATATCAATCAAGAGAGGCAAGTACATCAATCCCACAATAGTAAGTATGCTCAAAATTTGACTCATAGAATATGATGTCATTATAGATTTCATTATCTAAAGTTTTCTCTTTATGAGGAATAAATAGAGAATAATTGGAATAACTTGCCTAATGTAATGTACAAAGTACAAATAACTTGATGTTTTGAAGACATGGATATCTTAAAATTTTAATTGAACTATTTTTTGTAGAGGATGTGGTGTTGGGTATTTTTCTTGCAACCATCTAGATATTAAGGAAATCTACCATAATGTCCCAGTCTAGGAATAATGTAGGCAATGGGGAAGTAGCCTATATATTTAGACTAAGGGGGAGACAAATTAGAGTAGATAGAATGACTTGGATAAAGCCTCCTCTTCTTTGAGCCTTACTAAGTTTGGAAGTTTATTTCCTATAGATCTTAAATATAGGAACACAACTAATTTAGTATATAAGAGGTCTCTAATTTGGTAGTTAGTTCAAATGATGTGAAGTTCTAGATATAAGCAAGCTACTCATCCCTATATATATATATTATATTGTGTTTATCACAATAATAATTTACCTAATATTTATATAGTATCATATAAAATCCTATACAAATACTATGTATTGAATAACACTCTCTAGGGATTTAATAGCTTTATATTACTAAATTTATGGATGATGGAATAAAACCTACTTCACTAGATAATATGACACTAACATACATATTTTTATTTTCTTTCTAAATGAATAGAATGTCCAACCCTCAACTATCAAATTTATCTTGAATACATGAAACCTTAATGAATTGAATAAAATACTAACATTCAAATTAGTCTAATGCACTTGGATTTATCATTTAGAGCTTACACTCTCAAATTCCCTTTTACCCCAATGATGCACCCTAATTGATAATCCACAATCAATTTAAATTCCCCACATTATTTTAGAAATTTTTCTCATCCTAGCATGAACTACATAGTGTAACATAATTTTATAGCACACGTCTTAGATGCAAACTAATAAATAATTAATATAAAGAACAAAAAACACAAACTCAAAGATTCCATGAATCCATAAAAAAAACTTAAATAAAAATGGAGGTCCATAATACACAATTATAATAAAATGTTTCTTATATGACCTTAATAAAGGACAAATCATCGAGATGTTGAGATTAACGTATCTATATGACCTTATTTTTTTTATAAAAATATAAACTTGGCCAAATGTTTGACTCTAAAAGATAGGAAAAGTATTCAACTAGGTGTTGGGGTTTGTGGGAGTATGAAATAATATACTAGGGAAAAATAAGGTCGAATCCTCTAGCTTTATATATTTTTATTTTTTGGAGAATGAAAAAATGATGTTAGTAGGTATGTCTCAATAGGTAGTTACTCTAAAAATTGATGATGTTAGCATCATATAAAGATGGCATTATCATGATTTTGACATTGTGAAATAAAAGATGGATAAAAATTTAGATGCATGGAATCAATTCTAGAACTCTAAAACACAAGATTTTTTTTACTAGTAGAGGATGAAGATAATAGGGGTTAGAAAGGGATGGTACTTAAGGATTGGAAAGACTAAATTCCCAATACTACAAGGAGTAAATACAAATAATAAGATTGTGAAGTTGTTGGGGAATGATTGAAATGACATGATGGTTGAGAGATGAAAAAATTGGTGCAAAAATACTTATAGACATTTGGATTAAAATGGATTGGGATTTTTAAGTTTAAAAGGGAGTGGTATGGTAAGATATAACCAAGTCTAAAATCCTATAAAATATAACACTTGAATACAATAGAGCTAAGAGGGGTCAAAGAATATGGAGACAAGAATGGTTTGAATGGAGGGTCAAGCCAAACACTCTAGAAATAGAAAATATTCTAGGCCACTAACAAACACTAAGGATTGGATTACTAGCATGACAACTGCAATAAAATTAAAGTCCAATAGAATCCATACTTAGATAAATTTAACAAAGGTTGAAAGTGGATTATCAAGATTAGTTGAAAGATTATACTTTGAGGATCAAGCCCAATAGACCAATAGAGGAAATTAATATTTGAAAAGAATTTAATAGAGGAAATTATATATAATGAATTTGTTGAAAATGCTTAAAAAAATTTCAAACAAATGCAATTGAAACCACGAATATGAGCAACTATGAGCAAATATGCAGCAAATATGAGCAAATATGAGGAAATATGAGGTATGGAGAACCTTTTATGATGTGTTGCAGGGTTCGCTCGAAGGTGAAGGTGAAGGTAACTGTTTGGTTTGCACTTTTTTGTCTTTGGACGCACTCTATTCACCGCACGCACTGTTCGCCGCACGCACTGTTCCGGCCACTGTTCTCTGCTCGGTGAAAATGACAGAGAAGGGTTTGTTTTTTGTTTTAATCTGTGTTAAGGGGGTTCGACTGAACCCTAGTTTGGTCGAAACCCCTTAATTTATTATTAAATATCATAAGTCAATGGGGTTCGGCTGAACCCACATAAAGGTTCGGTTGAACACTTGGGTTCGGCCGAACCCCTTCACTTTGTGAAAAAGGGAAAATCGAGTTTTCCCTTCCTCCACAAAAGTGTTCACCACTTATGTGGGTTCACCCCCTATCGAGCCTCACACACAAATATCCAACCATGGTCTTGGATTTTTCCCTTTCATCGAAATCATCAAACCTTCCCCCCACACCAACTCTATCCCTCATCACCTTTCTAACCCTAGCTTCCAAAGTGATCCTTTGAAACAAACTACGGATTATTTGCTTACTGCCCATGTCATCTTGCAACCTCCTCTTGATTTAGATTTTACACACTCCTCCAAAGGAGTATACAAAATATCACAATCTATAGAGCCTTGTGTAGGTATGAAATCCTATACTAAGAAAGATCCTCCCTTGTTGCCAACCCAAGGACCACCTTCTACCCTTGATCAAGAAGGTATCTTGTCGAGACTCCTCCAAGATCACTTGATCTCCCTTCCTCCCATAACACGAAATAAATATTTCCACAAAAACTCCTTTTTGGCTTACCACCGAGTTCATGGTCATCACACTAACGAGTGTAAGGATTTGAGCATTAGAATACAACATCTTATAGAGTTTGGTGCTCTTCCTCATGTGGGGGTACCTCTTTCCTCTAATTGATATCGATTTTCCCTCAACCTTGCATCCCCTCAATCCCTTTTGGCTCTCTCTTGTCCTGCACTTAGTGGGGGCAAGGAGTTCATCAGCCTTTTCCCTTATATGTCACTTGTCATTGTCAAACTTGACTTGTCATTAAACTTTCATGAACATATAAGAGCAAGCTTGGGATGTGGACGACATGTCTTAAGTTGACCCGCATGTGACATACACCCCTCCTTCTCATGACGCAACTTCTCAGAACCATATGACTCAACATAGGGATTTCTGAAAAAGCTCTCATGTCCCTTTCCTCTTCTACCTTAAAGCAATTGTTCAAAGTAAGGTGATTCACAATTCCTTTTAAGTGGGGGCATATATCACCACTCACATTTCATTGTGAGGTCTTCCTTTTTTCTAGTGATCGCTTCTCTTGAAAACATTACACACAATGTTGTTCAGGATGAGACATCTGCATTTTTCCTCTTTTGCATACAAGATGAGTCCTTGCCTCTCTTGCAAACAAGATGAGTACATTTGCACTTCACCTCTCTTGGTGACATTACGTATAATGTTTCCTAGGATGAGACATCACATGAACAAAGTAAAATCCCTTTGAACAAACATCACTTTCTTTTGTGTGGCATCTTATCAAAGTTATCACGAGGTATAACTTTGGTATGGTTTGAACGGGAAGCCCAACAAGCGGCACGACTTTCCCCATAGCCACATTTGTGAGTACATACCAACCATGTGTATGTTTCTCACCTTTGGGACAACTCACCCCATGGACAACCTATGTTCTGTGGACCCAGAGTGAGCACATATCTCTTTATTCTCTTCACACTAATCCTTGTCATTGCATGATCATGTATCTTTTCTTGTTGTAATTCATTCACCCTTTAATGTCTTTTTCATTGATGTCTCATTGACTTAGAATCTCAAATCCTTGGGGGCTTGACCACCTCCTTCATCTTTCCCGTTCTTCTTCTTCTTTGTCATTCTTCACCATCTGAATCATGTGGCTACTTTAGTGTGAGTTTGAAGCAAGTTCATCCTCTCACTAAAGTGGGGGCTAAATGTGTCACCAAAAAGTGAGGAATTTGACACTTTTTGCTCATTTGGACCTTTTCCTATAGATTTTGGACCATTTTCAGCCTATTTTCACCCATTTCCAAGCCTTGTGTAGAAGTGTTGTAAATTATTGTAAAACATTTTCATGCTCTCCTAGGCTTGTCATCACTTAATCAACCCTTAATGACCCCTTAATACACATATACATCCTATTTTAGTGAGTTTTCATGAGACAATCCCGACAAACATAAATAATAATATTTTAATTACCAAAAATCAATGAAATTTGCCTAGGTGGACTAGGTCGCCACCTTGGGTGACCTAGTCCCATGTGGCTTAAAATTTAAATTTAACTTAAATTCTTTCGAGATTTTGGTCTCTAAAACCCTAAGGTCGGTCAGTATGGTGTTATTTCGGGAAAATTAGGGAATAACTTGCATAAATGAACTTCAAAACCCTAATTCCTGATAATGCATCATTCATTTTTCCTCTCCCACATAACTCTTCACTCCTCATTCAATTATTCTTCTCAAGTAAGCTATGGTTTGATCCTTCCAAGTCAACAAGACATCATTGCTGAAACACTCAAGGGTTGAACCTCCATGGTTGCAACTCGAGATCTCTCATCATGACAAGGTAACTAATTCCATTGCTTCACACTCCATTCTTTCTCATTTCATTTCTTCATTTGATTTAGTTATCTATAAAGGGATTTGACCAAGGAAAACCCCTATACTCTAACAATTAACATTTCTTCTTTCTCTTTGTGTGTGTTTGCATATTTAGGTGCATTGGACGCTTGAAGATCATCGAACAACCCATCAAGATCACAAAGGTTGAAGAAACACTAGTTGAAGCTTGGAAGACTTCCACAGACCAAAATCTTCACTTTCGGGACTGGATACCTGAAGGAGCAGGAAAAATAGACCAAAAGCCTCAGATCCCATCTTCTGGTTCACAAAAATTCAGAAGAGGACTAGGTCACCACTTTGGGTGACCTATTCCCACTTAAGCTATTTTCTAAAAAAATTGGTAGATTTGGATACCCTTTTGGTTGAAACGGGCTTCGAAGCAGTTTTCTAGAATTTGTCCAAAGAAGGACTAGATCGTCCAGCTTGGCACAAGTGTCCCTTTCGATTTCAACATCAAATTCAACAACATTTCCAGTTCCTACAAGATTCTAGGTGCACACCTCTTCAATATTATCCATTTCTGTAATTGTTTGTATATCATCATGTGTTTTCTAGCATAGTTACATTTCAATAGTTGTATTTCATTCTCAGATAGCTTTACTTTCAGCTCATTACATTTAGATCATAATAGTTAGGGAACAATCACACACATTCATATTAAGCCCCTAACTCCCTCTTTGAATGAACGCCAAAGCATATCATTAGGTGAAAGAGAGACATTCACCCAAAAAGCTAGCTTCTAGGGTGAAAAACCCTAGAAGCTCATTGGGGAATCCTCTTTCCCTTCTTGTATATGTTTTTGGTGGTTCACACATAAATTATTCTTCTTTTTAAATTGAACATATTATTTTATTGTTTGATGTGTAGTGACCATTTTCAGCACTTATGTCACCCTGAGCACGAAGTCATAAGCCTATTTTTGTTTATATATAAATTCTAAAATGGAGAATCAATAGAACCAAAGTCTGTAGATTTAATTTCAAGACAATTAGAATGTCTCGTAAAGTTTAAAAGGTCCCGTAGATGGATAGTAAACCATCTACTGTTTATAAATAATATAGGATAAGAATTTAATCCATGAATGCAACAAGATTTTTCGAAGGCCAGTGCCTCAACCATAGAGACATAAAGTCATGTTGCACAAACATAATATCACAATCATATCTCATGCTTTCTTTAAAGATAAAATGTTAGAATGCCTCTCTATTTCTTCCATTGAATGAAATGCAAGATCTTTTTTAGCTCACGCAATAAATAGTGAAAGAAAAGGGCAGTGAGTGAGTTGCTTCTCGCCGAATCTTTTTATACTGGTAGTTGGGCGATTACCTTACAAGATGTCACATTTAAGACAATTACTTTACTACAGTAGTTTGGGGATAGTGCCCTAGTATCGTTACCGTGGGGTGTTAAAATTGTCTATATGCTTCGGATATATTTATTCATTCTTATGACATATCCTCCTTTTGGTAGGGAAATAAAAATAAAATAAAAGTGAGGATTTAAAATAACAGTATTAGTTGTAGGTTGGCACCTCCAAAATTTAATGTATATCCTTATACTGGCGGTGTTTAATGCGATGTATCTGTGAATTTGACTATCTATGCCTAGCATTGTGAGATTCTTCTTTCAAACTCCAAGTTTTGAGTTCGTTACATTTATCAGCAGCTTTTAATTTCTGTGATTAATTCGTATTATAGATCTGTGAATATTATGATTTAAGGCATTAGGCATAATTAATCATAAACATAAATTCATTAATTTTGTTATGGTGAATAATATCACGAGTTACCTTTCTTATCAGCGATAATACTATTTTGATCATGCTATTAGTAATTGTTTTATGGTTGAAATGGACGGGATAGTTTAAAGTTTGTGCTTAATTCTTTTGTCATTATAATTTATCTCCTTTCGATGAGGGCATCACAATAAGATAAAATCGATTATATAAATATAATCCCCTCACCTTTACTTTTAGGAATGCTTAGTATTTTTTTTCAAGAGGGGAATATATTCCCATGTCTTTAAAAAGGAGGCCCTAATAAATAAGAAGAGATAACTCTTCATTCGTTCCTCCTCCCTCCTTTTAAGGAAGAATAATATTATGTATATAAAAGGATTAATATATATTTATTTATAATTGCTATTCTTTAATCTTGATAATTTAAAAATAATAATAATAAAGTCTTTCTAAGTAATACTATCTCATATTTAAAGAAATCCTTTAAAAAGTGAATGAAAGAATCATGGTTATTCTTTTAAAGATTTTTTTTTTTTAATTTAAGATTTTATTTATTTATTTTAAATTAAGTATGATGTTATAAGTTAGTTAATTTAAACAAAGAAAAGTTTTATTTATTATTCTTACTGAATATAAGAGATTTTAATTTGGGTATTTATTTTATTTTATTTTATGATATTTTATTTGTTTTAATTTTTTTTTATTCGCCATTTTTCTTTAATAAGAATATATTAGAATAATTAAATAATGGCATGTGATGGAATTTATTTAGTTTAAACAAATTAAAATTCACAAATTCTTTTGTGAGTCAAGTTTGTATTAATGTTAATATGGATATTTATATTATTCAATTTTAATACCTCAACAAAATGACATTTATATAATTAGGTTTATAATAATAATAATAACGTCAAATGATAGATTATCTTTGGATGGATTAATAACACCATCTTTGGAGTGGAGTTGGATGTTAAGTGGAAGTTAGTGATCGGAAGTCCATAACAAGTATTCAAAACCTAGCACAACCTTAACCTAAGTCCTTTGTCATCTCGTTACTTGTTTTAAGGGCCCATGCGATGAAGTCTGTGCATCCAATATTGTTTTCTTCCCTCACCTCACCCTCGAGAAATGTGTCAATGGTGGAATTACATGAGCAACTCCACCTGATGCATAACCAAATAGAAAATATGTTCAATGGATGTAATAGGGTCTTAGGTGTCATTGGTAACTCTTGCTATAGTGAAATATTTTGAATGGTGTTATATGAGTGACGTGTATTTAAAACTTCCCTAAATGCATCCTTTATTAAAATATTACTTGAGGTATGGTTATGATAGAGGCCTTTATTGTGTGCCAAATTGGAAAGCCTTCCTTTGTATTGTTAACACTATCATTGTTGAGTGAGTTGATGTTATGGTTGAGATTGATGTTAAGACATCTCTTTAACCTAGTGGATTATATACCTTTGCTATCCAACCATAGGTGAAATGGTTGAAGTCATGTGTCAAACTACAATTCCTCTGCAAATTATATACGTAGGCAAGGCCATCAGAGATGAGCCCTCGAGGAATTAGGTCTGGCCCCTAGGTTTTGCTCTATTTTCGTTACTTTGTGATATTGTTGATATGTTGTATTAGCATAGATTGTGTCTTTGTTTTTGAATGTGTGGGTTGAACTATTTAAGCCTACCTCAATGATGTGAATTTTTGGTCTCTCTTTGATCCCCCACCCTTGATTGCCTAAGAAATTTAGTTATCTAACTAAAATATTATAGTTTATAAATTGGTCAAAAGTTGTACACTTTCATGTAGTACATGCTTTGGTATTAAACTTTGAGAGTTTTGTAGGCGTATGTGAATGGAATTTGAAATTTTGTGTTTTCCCTTAACCATATTTTTGGTTTATTTTATTAGGCATTATAGTATCAACTTCGTGATGACAATATTGTAGTTATAGAGTGTATGTTGGAATGCTTCACATTCTACCGTGTATGAATATTTTTCTATGTGTCTTTGAGGAAGTGTTTGTGGATGTCAAAAGTGTGTGTGCTCCAAGTTGCAAGTGATTTTGTGGTCCCCATGTCGAGTTGTGAGTGAACAATTGGTTCATTCTATTGTTGCTTCACTAGTGGTGCCGACCTAAAGGTTTTGGGGTTGTGCAGAGTTGAATTCTGTATGGAGCAAAATCATGGGAGTGATTATAGGTCATTCCGACCTATTCTAGTAGTGTACACATTTTTGTTCTTTCCACAAGGCGTGTGTGTTGGTGTTTTGGGTCGACAGGTTATGAGGATGCACATTTCATCTAATTAGGTTGACCTAATTGATGTTTTGGTTAGTTGCGACATATATATAAGGTTAATTCCTTGTATGGGAATGTAATGATATGAATAAGTAATTTAATTGAGAGTGTGTGTGTGAGATCTAGTGTAGAGAAGTGCAAATTGTAATTGTGATGAAGTATGAAGTGTGTTAAGTCAGTTTTCAAAGCTTAATTAAAACTGTATCTTCAAAATATGTTAGATGCATTAAATTAGCAATTCATCTTTGGTAGTGAGCCACCCTTTCTTCTATATTTTTTTTTATTTTGGGTAGTGATCCATTCTCTCTTTTATGGATAGTGAATCCTTGGACAGTGATTCCACCATTCTATATCAACATTGTAATCGGTTATAATATATTGTGAGCTAGTCCTCGCCATGTTTTTTCCCTTTCAAGGGTTTTCCATGTAAATCTAGTGTTCTTGTGTTCTTTGATGTGATGCATGCTTTATATGTTTCGTTCCTTTACTGCAAATTTATTATGATTCTTTGAATGAATGTTTAAGTTGATGAAGTTAATGAGTTTCAGTAAATATTGATTCAACCCCCTCTCAATATTCTGGATGTTCAACACTTGTATCCCATGATTCCATGTGACTAAAACAACTAAGATAATATAGTTGGAATCACTAGAAAGACTTAGTACTCAAAAGGTAAAAAATGTCTTGGATAAGGAAAAATTAAATCAAGAGTGCAAGACATAGCTTAAAGTAATGAAATAGTATATTTAGGGTGTCTATGCCCATATTTAAATGTAGATATTGTAAGTAATGACCTTTCTATTGTATGTGAACGAGAAGATTCTCCCTAATATAAATTTTAGGGTTTAATAAATGACATAATTCAAGATTAGTTTAAACTAGATGAGTTATCCCCAAAATCTACTATAGATGAAATATTGGTTACTATGAAGTCATTTTCTAAATTAGGAATATTGTTACAAATAATATTTGATCAAGCACAAGAATTTTTATATCATTATACCATATATATAAAATTAATATTTTCTTCTAAAAATGATAAACATACTAAAGGGTTAAGAGTGAGGATTTTCATGGCTTCCTTAAACCATCTACAAAACAGTATACTTTATTGTCTCAACTTTTTAAATTTTTATCTTTTCTATTAGAATCTGTTTAATGGATATATTTTTGACTTCACATCCTTTTACTAATAAAAAAATGAGAGTCACAAAAACTATAATAAAATTCTTCACTACATGTAGTAGATTTACCTTCCTTTGTTCATGATCAAGGAATAATACTTTGCAGTATTGATGGATCATACTCATTTCTAGAATTTGAAGTTTTGATACATTTAGTGTGGCTGGAATAATGTTTTAAATTTTGGTCTACATGCAACATTGGATGTGCTAAGTAATATGAAGGTCTAATAACTCATATGGATGTCTAGGATTCTAAATCTATATTTTTTCATGAAGCTCTACTACCAGTCCATGTTAAAAATAAATTTCCCTTTTGATTGAAACAACAATATATGCTAGTGGGCCCCACTCATCCCATAAATTTTCTCTAATAATTATATTATAACTAATTTCATGTGGCACACTCCTTGGAGTTCCTAAAATTAAAGTGAAAATCTCTATTTGGTATAATACGTGTCATTTTACTTTCTATTACAAGTTCATCTAAAGGACCATAGGATGCATGACTATTCCATTGTATATCTCCTCAATGATTTTCCATGGTAGCATAGTTTTCACATATGCATCTCTTTTACGATATTCAAAAATTATCCTACAACTCCAAAGTAGTTTTTGTGAGAATCTATTATATATTAGATTCAAATTCCATCATTGATACCAATACAATATTGAAGACCAATCTAACTCTTGTCTTATGTGGTACACAAGAGGAATTCACCTACCTAGAGCTATGATGTGTAGCACTGCATAGAAGACTTCATTGATCATATACCAATAGCCTATATAGTAGTTTCCAATGGTAGAAAAAGACTTCTAGGGTGTACAAATCATAGACCTGTCATGCACATAGTACTAAATCCAAATTTTGATTTTCTTGTTTTAGGGGGAAAATAACATTGTTTTCGAGAGATTTCAATTATAGATAATGACCCATATAGTTTAGATCCATTTTTATATAGATGAGATTTTAATCTTGATGTGAAAAATAAGTCCTAGATTAGGTGATGTGTGCCTAAGATTTTGATCCTAACACATGATTGTGATCTTGAACTTCTCATAGTTATTTAGGGGATCCTCAATGCATGTTTTTAGAGCTAATATATTGTATGTATTGGTCAATTGATCTTATGCGAATTAATATAATAATTTTATATTATAGAAATTTTGATTCTTGTACATGCTTATGATTTGATCCTTATGTGCCTTATGTATTATACTTTTACTGATTATTGTGGACCATGAGCTACAAATCTTTACTCTGATTGTGAGAATGTATCTAGATTGGGTCTAAGCCAGTAAGAAAGCTAAGGTAGTGGAAAAATTTCCTACAATAATCTTGAGAGGAGGGTTATGTAAAAAAATTCAAATCTTTACAATAATTACACAAATTAAACATAAATAAACATAAATATCATGTATACCACAACACAATGATTTACATGTGGAAAACCCTTTCAGTAAAAAAACCTAATACTCCAGAAACTATCTAATATATAATTCATAAATCATAAATATTACAATAGACTTGTAAAGAAATCTTCTCATAAGAGTATCACCAACCAAAGATCCAAAGGCAACACAATTGTTGTTAGACTCAAAATACATCACAGTGCATAACCATAATGAAATGCCCTCATAAAATAGGGATGCCTTCTAGGAAAAAATAAGCCAACAAAATATATATCATCATATCTGAGACCTAATTATGAACGGTCCATATTTGCAATAATAAAATATACATAAAATGTAGCTTTGGAGGGTGTTGCTCCCTAACCTCCACTAGGGGAGTCATCTTCCCTAGACTTAATTTCAAGGTTGAGACACCAATTTTCCTAAAAATACCTTTATTACTTTATACCATTTCCCTCTTATACCTACACAAATTTTGGCTTATCTTAAGATATATAATTTTCCAGTCTTATAATTACAAATATTTGAATTGCAAGAGTGTCCCCATGTCTGCAATTCTTTCCATTTTTTTGGTCTCATGTGACACATTGATCCTAAACAAGAATCTTAGACCTATCAAAAATAACTAATTATATGATTTAATAATAAGTAAATACTTTAAGTTTTCATTAAATGACTAAAAAAATTGTAGATACAAATGGAAGTCTTACACCAAAAAGAGGTAAATATTTTTTCACTTGAAAAAGAAATAAGAAAACATCCTTTCTAATAAAATTGGACAAACTTAAGTAAAAATATTATAAATTATGTCAAATATAATATATGATATTGTGAGATATATAGAAATAGTTAAAAAATCTAAGATGAGTTCCTTAAGAGGTAAAGAAATAAGAATGGAAAAAATAAGATGCTTAAACGTATATTTAAAGTCTTATATTTTTTATTTCATGAGAATAAAAATCAAATATGATGTAATTTATCAATTTTTACTAATTAGAAATTATATGAATATTTTAGTTTTAATAATTGAATTAAAATTCAAATAATATTAATTAAATATGATTTAAACATAATATTTAATATAAATAATTTTTTAAATATAAATGTGAATAAAATAACACAAATAAAATTGAAATAAACACTTAAACATAATGAATTTCACTTAGAAAGTCTAATGAAAAAATAACTAGAAAATGATGATCAATTATCCTCCTCCCTTCAACTTGGTAGACTACAAAGAGAACTACTAAGTATTATTAAAAAAATCTCTTTTTTTAACCCCACTTTCCTCCACTTTAAAATAACTTAATGCACTTCTATTCACTTTTTACATTCTTATGTGTAGAATATGCTATTTATTATTCTCTTAACAATTGTTAAGTGTGTTCTTTCACACAATTAAGGAACCTTAATAATTAGGAATTAGAGGAGATAATTCATTAGTCATGGACTTTGTATTATGTCTAGGAAAATATTCATTTGTATGGAGTTTTTTTAATTTAGAGATACCATTAATCTTATTAAAAATAGGATTTACACTAGCATAAATATAGATTTTAGACATGAATTACTATTGTTAAAACATTAACAATTAATAGACATAATTTTTTTTTTAAAATGGATCCTACTACTTTTTTAGTATATAGATACATTTACGAATTTTTTCAAATATAATTTTTTTTTAAAATTTTTTTTAAGGATAATTATTTATTAATCATTATGGATCACACCTCTCTTTCTTAAGTGGAATTTGGTCCCAAAAAATCTTAATTATTTAAGTGATGTGAGAAAATATCTGTCAATTTCTCTCTGCATTATTATTTAGCTTTGGTTAGTGTCCTTTATTTGAATCTTATCTACTAATATTCTTGTGGCTCTTTTCTCACTACTATTACCTTGTTTTGTATAACTCCTTATGCATCCATGACCTAGTAATTTTGAATCTTCATCCTCATCTTTCATGAGAGGTTCATAAAGATGCAAATTCTTACATTTTAATATTAAATTCATATTCATGAAATAATATTAAACAATATTGAAAGAATTTTGTTAAATTTTCTCTAAGATGAAAAATAGAACATATCTAAAAAAATTGAGCTTTGTTCTTGTGCTTTGTTGGTAAGAAAATTGGCACTTGAAATGACACTTGACTTGCCCAATGCAGAAGTGACAATAATGCTCCAACAATTGCAGAGATTACTTGTGAAACAACAAAAGGAAAATGACTAACTGAAACCCCAACGATAGACATATGAATACCAATTGAGATTTCACAATGCATATGACGAATTACAAAGGGGTTTTAACACAAAGAATGTTTGATGTTCAATAAAAATGAAATAAAGATGGCAAAGCTCAACAAACAAAGAGATATGCCACTTCAACACATTCAAACCAATATACCACGATATGAACATTTTTCATTACATCAATTGCATAGATTACCAATGGTTTGCACAATCACATAGAACGGTTACTAATTTAACATACAAGAAATCAGTAATGGTAACACATGAATACATTTAGAACCAAAAGAATTCTTCATTATCTCCTTCAAATTATACAATTCCAAAAACTCTTCTATACATAGTGTCAAGGCAAAAATTCTTGATACAATCTCTAAATAGTTCTCAAATGTTTCCCCATTGGAAAAGTCCCCCCCCTTTATAATAGCAAGAGCCTTGTATTTATAGACCTCATATGATAACTACCGTGCCATGTAACTACCTCTTGAAATATAATGATTTAAAAATAAGCTTTATTCTAGAGTTAGTTTTTACTCATTTTTTCCAAAAAGAAATCTTATTTTCTAACCTCTAATTACAATAAGTGACATAAGTCATTTTTCCAAAAAGATGTACTTTAAAAATAAATAACTTTAAAAGAAAGACCAAATTATGATTTGTTGAGGTTGACACTATATGTTCTTACACTCTATGAATCATCCATCCAATAGTAACTCTCCTTCATCATAGTATAGAAGGAAACAATGAATTCTGACGTATCTTTCACCCCAAATATAATTCTACTTTCCATTAGATGATAACCTCACTTATCCAACATACTCCATAGTAAAGTGAAAGACATATTGCTCACTTTTTACTTTTAGCTGAGGGATTTTATGTATCTCCGCATAAAATTTGATTCTTTAGAAAATATAAAGGGTAGCCAAGCAATGTATCAATGATCGTAATCATAGATTTGTTGATATGATGTCAATGGAGGTAAGACATTCAAAAAAATTGGTGAAACTTCACCATCTAAATCCATCCACAATTCACCTTATAGACTCCCACAATCACCAAGCTCTGTTGATGTCCTTTGACATCCATTCTACCAAGAAAGGATGCAATTGTGTACCATCTATTGATCCTGCTATTTCTTGAACATTTCAAAATAGGGATAACTTTGAGAACCCCCCCCCTCAACGAAGGTGTAAAATCCTGGTGAATCTTATATACTTCTCAAAAAAATATTAATTTTATTGGCAATTTTTTTCGTTTTTCGGGAAAAAAATCTCAATCGATGAATCTTTTGTAATCACTAGAAGTCTGTGGAAAATCCTAGTGAATTGTAATATTTTTAAAACCAATAAAATATTTTCATTGGTGATTAAAACCTATTTTCAAACCAATAAAATATTTACATTGGCGAATTAAACATGTTTTTAAACCAACAAAATATTTCTATTGGCAAATTAAACATGTACTCAAACAAATAAAATATTTTTGTTGGTGATTAAAAAATGTTTTCAAACTAAAAAATATTTTCATTGGAGAATTACACCAATTTTCAAATGAATAAAAAAAATATTGGTGAATTAAACATAATCTCAAACGCTTACCATGGCATAAAGATGGCTAGGGACAAGGGGATCTCTAAGTTATGGATAGAAGGGGATTCTCTTAATATTATTAATTGCTTTAGGAAGGGGTCTCCCCCTTCATGGACTATTGGAAATTTTATTCTGGATGCCCTTGCTATTTTGCAACATTTTAATGAAGTCCATATATCCCACGCCTTTTGTGAGGCGAATCAGGTGGCTAACCGGGTGGTGAATCATGGAGTGGCATCAGCAAGGCAATGTGAGGCTAATGATATCCTGCCCTTTGGTTTAGTTAACTTGATCAATAATGACAAATCTTAGCTCGTGGGTGGAAGTTGTCTCCCCATCTAAAGGCTTGCATGGTTATCATGGATATCCCTGGTTGATTAGTCACTTCGAGCTTGTGATGATCATTGGAATCTGTGGGAATACTAACCATAAATGCAAGAGTATCCTCACCATTATTGCCCTCAGTACTGCTCTTGGCAGGCAAGCACGCTTTCTGGCTGTTTTTTCTCCTCTTTCCTTAGAGTTTATTCACAATTGTTTGTTTTGTTTCCCTACTTTTGTGAAGTGTTTGATGATGGGTGGGGAAAGGTGAAGAACGAAGCCACTTTCCTGTGATGATTTGAAGGCCAATGTCAATGTGTGGAATATCCTATAGAAGGGTGGGGTTACCCCGTTTATGGAAAGGTTGCATGGCTTTAAAACAAGTGTTTCTACATATTTTGTCGAGGCCTAGCACAACAGGGTTTTGAGCATGTTTGGTCAAGATATCAATATTAGTGAAGATTTCATTACCGAGGTCACTGGGATGTCGACTGAGGGAAGAAAGTTCTTCAGGGACAAGAATTTTTTGGAGTCGGCTAGGTTGAATTTTATTTGGGACAGAGAGAGCCAAAATGGTGCGGTTGGACTATGGTGGATATGATAGGTCCAAAATTAAACCTATCTGGTAGGACGTTGCCATGGCACTGTTGCGGTATTTGACCCTAGATGGAAGGTACACGACCCTGTATGGTCACCACTTTGTGATGCTAAATCATTTTCGACATGGTAAGCTCATTTCCTTCCCCTTCTACATGTTACTTTCATTGGAAGAGGGGATTGCGAATTTCATAAAGAATCCTAAAAAACCCTTATTTACATGAGGGATTAATGTTTCTTATAGTTGATTAAATTAAGGCTAATTGTATTGGTGAAGCTCCTTGTCCCCCTGAATCGAAAAAGATGAAGAAGGGGAGTAGGAATTGTCTAGTTGAGGAGGTGGTTGAGAGTGAGGGGACTGAAATTGAGATGGAGTATGAGGCGTGGTCAGATGGGTATAACACTGACCTTGATTATACTCCCTCGACTGGTGGAAAGAAACCCTCGACTAGTGGAAAGAAACCCTCGACTATTAAGGCTAAACCCTCCCTCTCGCATGTTAAACACAAAATTAAGGAGGTCTTTGGTGAAGATGTTGAGGAAGGGTTTTACAACTTGGAAAGAAGGCTAAGACTCAGGGGCTAGTAGGCTCTAAGGATGTGCCAGATTAGCTTCTGGAGGTTCTTGAGGGTAATCAGGTTGGTGAGGTGGTGAATTTGGAGAATGTGAATCTGGGTTGTGGTGTTGATGGAGGGACCCTTTCTCCTGGAAAGGTGAATAGTGTGGTTGATGTGGACAATTCGATTCATGCGTCAACCTCCAAAGATAAAAGTCCAAAATTAATCCTAATGGTTTTCAGGATGATGATCCCCCATAAGCTCCCATCAGGGGAGAGGTTTATATTGGGGAGCTATGTACTATTCACAAGCCTTGGGTCTAGTTAAGGAAGGGGAGGACATTTCATTCAATTTGTTGATGTGGCTTTTTCAAGAGGTTCAGGCCTCCATAACAAGCATGATGATATTGACCAATGCAATATTTCCACGCTTCATAGTCTTAAGGAGAAGGATTCCATTTTTTGATTTGGCCAAGTCAATGAATTCTAGTGTAGGTTTTGTGGTGGATGAGTTGGCCAATTTGAAGAGATATTATGGCATGAGGCTATCTTTTTTGGGAAATAATTGTCGGCAGTTGCATATGGACATGGACATGATCATCAATCTCAGCAGGGAGAAATTGGAGTCCTCAACTGAAGGGATTGTGTTCCTCAATGAGAAGGAAAATGATTGGACTATAAAATATCTATTCAATGAGAAGGAAAACAAGGAGTTAGGGGAGAATGCTGACAAGGAGTTGCAAATCGTGGATGTGGGTACGGGCCCGAGTGAGCACACTCGAAGCAAAACTAAGAAAGGGAAATTGGTGCCTAGGAAGGATGTGGATGAAGTCATGGAAATTCATGACAAGATGATTTCCAAGGACCTGGAAGTGACTAGAATGCTCAAGGAACTTCTCTAACAGTCATTTGTTTTGTTCCTTTTGATGGGTTTCATTTGGTGTGTGTTGTTGTTTCTTGTTGACAGTGTGATGATGTCTCTATAATCAACTTTTTTTGGTGTTTTGGGTGGGAAGCTTATTGCTTTATCTTTGTTGCCATTACTCTTTTTGTATAGGGTTCAAGAACCCTTCAAAACCTGTTTATTGTTAACAAAAAAAATAATCTCAAACCAATAAAAAATTCATTGGTGAAATAAACTAGTATCCCGATAAAAAAATCATAGCGTGGGTGGAAAAAATATCAAATGCTACATATTGTTCTATTCTAGGAAAAAAATTGCACACATCCAAATTCCTTTATAAAGTGTCTGGAATGGGGAAAAGTTTCAACATATTTATTATGTTTGAAGCTAAATGTCAGCGCAAATTAATATAACCCATGACTGTTCGATGGACGGTTGTAGTTGCATTCCTAAAGCAAATGCTTGAAGCACTAGACTTGCAAATTCAAACCTCTGGAATAACACTAGAATTGTTATATTTCCAAACATCAATGGTTGAAATTTTATTACTTATTAAATCACTTAAAGTCATGACACCCAAAATAATATTTTATCGTTGATTGGCTACCGATAGTTGAAGGTTGCTTAAGTTATGACTTAAGCCTTTGGAGTCATCGTGGTTACCGACCCCTCAACCTAGGTGATTACTAGTTATGTGGAGTATCAAAGACTTTAATATCTCCTAAGTCAGGTGACAAATATTTTCTCACAAAAATCAATGGTTGAGATCAGCGATTAACGATCGGGCGACTCCTATGCGCCCGCATTGCTAAGAAGGTGATGTCATCAGTTTTCTTTGGTAATGCAATATTGTGACATCTATCCTTGGTGGGACCGAGCTTCACCTTGTGGTTGATGGTCTAAAAGGAATCAACGATCAACACTAAGTTCATCAAAGATCAATGGTTATCACAAGATGGACAATTGTAGTTGCATTTCAGAAGCAAATGTCGAAAGCACTAGACTTGTGAATTCAAACCTCTAAAATAATGCTAGAACAGTTAGATTTTAAAATATCAATGGTTGATGATTTATTATTTATTAAATTATATAAAGCCACGACTCAATTTTTTTGAAATAATATTATCACATCAAGTGGTGAATTAAATGTTCAAGTTTTGATTATTTGATTTCTTTGTTCTATATATACTTCACCAACTTGATGTTCTTCATATCATTTATAATATATTTGGCTTTGCTTTCTTTCTTCTATATTCTTAATTTCTCTGATATTATGGAGTCTTCATGGCGTGTCATGCTACCCAAAAGTTTCTGGGAGAAAAGAAGCAGCTATGCATATGATAGATGAAAGTTAGGTATGGTTTTTACTATTCCCTATGTGCAGGTTGAGGAGGCTATAAGAATAGTTTTGGGTAGGGAATAGCTTCAGAACAACCCCCACGCTCTATTTTCTAAGGTAACTTCTTCTTTCTTTTCCAATTACATGGAAATTTTGTTAGATAAAGATTTGGTGAAGATGTTGGAAATACGTTATTTGCAGCCTTTCATTTTCTCTCTTTCTTCATTGGAGTTGGAACTTGAGCTTTACAATTTTGAAATTGGGTTAAATCCTATGGGTGGAATCTTCCCTAAACTTGAACTAGCTACTTCTACAGTGCAAGCTCTTGACGTGATTAATATGAGGTGTGGTCTGGTGTGTGTTACAACCAATGAATCATTGTAGAGTCTAGAGTGTTGGAGGAAGGATTTGCATGATTCCCTTTTCTTCTTTGTTGTTACTTTTCTCAATTCAATTCGCGTCCTACTCAAAAATCTGATTGAGGGCCTCTGCTATTATTAAAAAAAAAAAAGTAATGAATTGTGTCTATATTTATTGTACAACTCTTGTAATATGTATTTTATGACTGGTTTTTTGCTAGGATTAGTGGCTTTTTGGCCAAGCTGGTTATGTACTTCATGGCTACTTAAATTAAAATAATTTTCGTGGCTCAATTCTTGTAAATCCTTTTTGCTTTGTTCAATATAAAAAATGTGGCTTTTAAGTTTGAAAAGATATTTATCTTTTTTGTATGATTCAAGTTCAACATATAGGTTTTTTTTTTAGATAAAAGGCTTGCAGCCGACTTTATATATTTATATTATAAAATAGATTACATAACTTCGTACATGGATGAATATATGTGTCATATAGTTCAACATATAGTTTTGATAATAAGTGAGTGAAATTTATTGTGACTTATTACTGGACATTGATAATGATTAAGCTACAACAAGCCGTTTAATTCTCTCTTTTCAATTCCTCAAAGTACTCTAGACCTTTCATTTAATTCTCAATATTTTTATCGAATTTCGCATATCTGCCAGATAGTCTTTCATTGAAGAAAATGTGGTTATAGTACTATAGATTAATGCCATATGTAGCTAGGAAATCTTTAAAAGATTCAAAATTAAGTTCCTCTTCTAATCTGAAGTGAGCAAAATGCTTGATTTGATAACTTGATACTGAAAATGGCAAAAATTATGGCACATGGTACATGCTTTCTTTTTATCAATTTTTGCATATCCATCAAATTGTCTTTCTTTGAGGAAAGTGTGGTTGTGGTACCATGGTTTAATTCCATATGTACATCCAAAGCGAGTGATTAGATAACTTGGTATTGAAAACTACACAATGTACTGTAGATGATGATGCCATTAATCTAGTGATCAATTAAAATAAGATTTGTAATGATTTCATATCATTTCAGTGGTGATTTTGACAGCTTGTCAGCTTGAGATACAGTGTGCATGTAGCCAAACATTAATCAAAATAAATATTATAAATGTAAGACTTAAGTTACACAATTAAGTTGGTTACTTGGTTTGTGCTATTATACCTCGCACAAATCATGAGTAAACAAGGATCAGGCTGGTGGCCCATAAATAGGGATAGTGAACACAACTGAAATCATTCATAGAAGGCTAAGGCTTTACTATTGAGTGAAATATTTTGAATTCTCATAACGGTTTTCATTTTGCAAGGTTAATAAGGAAGAAGATGATGCGTTATTATTGGGGATACTCTAAATTCTCCTGGCTCCAATTATGTAGTCATAGAGTAAAAGACCAATTTCCTTCAAGTTCAGAATGGCTGGAATTGGAAAGAAGTTGATCTGGTTCACTTGGCTTCTCAGCCAGGTTTTGAACCAGGATGAGGATCTTTGATGGAGATAAGTGCTTTCACAGAGAGTATTCCCACATAAGTATTTTAATCTTGTTTGCATTCAAAGCCAACAAATTCTCATACTCGATTTTGACAAAGGCCCTCAAAGAGGAACTATGGACTTTAGGAGTCATACTGGGCTTTCCAAATGCATGGAAGTTGCACGCAGAAGGTGGTAGAAGATTTACTACCCCTTATATTCTGCATGAATCTAGTTCTTAAATAAGATAAGTACATTTTCTATCTTCACAATTTTCATTTCCCCAACATGGTAGGCAAGCCCTATGGATTCTCAAATTTATTTGTTTGGTTATATCATCTGGATCCCATAGCCACCACTACCAACTTGGAATCAATTGCGTCATTTTGGGTTGTTCTAGTGCATCAAATTGAGAGCATTTTATAAATGTAGAAACATATTTGAGATCCCGAGATTGAAATCATGGTCGACAAGCCTTGTGGTTTAAGAATATGGTATAAGAAATGCTCTTCCATTGTCACTAGTAGCAGCTTGTAATCAATTGTGTGTGATGCAAAGTGGCATGCATGTCATTTATACAAAATAAGAGCTTGTATGCTCTACTCATCTTTAAAAATCTATGTAATAATGTAACATCGTAATTTTGTTGTAATAAAATAAATGGTTGTATTATTCTTCAATATTCATTTATAGTAAGGAATTATTTTTTGTTTTCAATGTCTATTCAAATTATAATAGTAGTTATACAAGTAATGTAAATAGAATAAAATAATGGAATGAAATATTTAATAAACTTAGAAAAATCAGATTTTTTTCATTTAAGAGATTAAGTATTATCTATTTATGAAATATTTGCATGCAGATTTAAAACATAAAGCAATACAAATGAAAAAAGAAAGTTGTCATCAAATTGACAAAAAATACTAAAATTTATCACTCTTGCTAGGGTTTGCCAAAATTTTATTGATTTCTAATTTTTCGTTGACCTGCTCCCCCGGTTCTCAATATCATTAATCATTTTATTAATTCTTTTGCAACGCTAAGTTATTGGCCCTTTGGCCTTGATGTCAATCAATGTCTTTCTTTTAAAGGGATTTTGTGATTCTATAGGATGCTTCAAGTAGATCTATATGTGACTCGTGGAACCGCATAATAGACACATGGAATCATCTCAATGAGCCCATTAGGATTGTGTATCCTAGTGCCACTAAAGTTTAAAACAACTTTAAAACACATGTTTATTGTATATATCATAAATTACTCAACTGTTCGATGAACATTTCATGGATGGTTGTAGTTGCATTCTAGAATGAAATGCACAGAGCATTAGGCTTGCAAACTCAAACCTATGGAATCACCATATAACCATTAATTACAAATCAACGGTTGAGAATTTTTTTGAGAATTCATTTCTAAGTATCATTATGAAAATTTAATGTACTAATTGTGTAGTCCAGAGGCAACACATTGACATTGAAAATTCACTTTAATATTAAAAAAAAAGTGAAATTTCGACTGCTAAGTGATTTTATTTTTAAGTGAGAGATTCAACACACCGGGAGATTTCAGATTGCTTATTGTACTGCACCAGGGAGATTTGGGGTTCCAACAAATCCAGTCCACGCCTGTCAGTATTAATCTTTTCAAGAATCATAATTCGAGTAAATAAGATTTTTACACAACAAATATAGACAAGTAACTCAACAATCCGCAATAAACCCCCAATGAGTAGTAACATGATCAATGACCTTATAATTTCAACACCTAAGGGTTATAAATAAACTAGAAGGTTGAATCACAAGTCAAAAATCTATAATGCTCATTCAAGTTTTACCCTTCAAATACTAACAATATTGAGTGCTTAATTTAATAATAACACAAACCTAAAAAGTTAACATAATTTATAATTCTCACCCATATCATGAATGAATGATCATATTCAAGATTCTCAAGAGCTATATAACAACAACCAACTTATAACATAGAGTAACTTTCCAACACCTAGCTCAAGCTTTGATCAATAGTTATGCCTTAGAAAAAATTAATATAAAAATATTCTAATGAAGGAAACCCTTCTAAATTAAAGTCTATATAATAAATTATTCACAACAAAAGAAAAGTGGTCTCTTTTGACAACATGACTCACAAACTACAAAACAACACACACACACACAATAATATCAACTTATAACAATAATGTAACAATTCAAAGTCGAATCCTTCTACATAATCAAATATTTAGAAAAAAATGATAGACAAATGGACAAGTTTTACTAAACACTGTGGCATGTTGATTCTTGCACACAAGCTTGACTCTTGATCCTTCAAACCTATTCTTTGAGTCCTCAAAACCCTATTTCTTATGTATAGTTTTGCCAACAAATGAAGATAAGTTAAACCAAGCAATGGTATAGAAAAAATAACAAGAGTATAAGAATGATAACTTATAATAAATCCCCCCATACAGAATAATCCACCACACGCCTTCAAAAAGAATGATCATACTTCATGTATAAATACAAAATAGATCTAGATAGAGATTCAAACAAAAATTAGGAATAAATATCAATGGTTGGTAGTTTTCTAAGACACCTTGACATGAAAACCCCAACTAAAAAAAGAATGATGGGTTTTCTTTAAAAGACCCTTCAAGAATTGAGAGGACTAAAAAATTACTTCTAAATCTAATAAATGTATGAAATTCAATTCAGATATTGGTGGTTAATAGAGATAAATTTTGGATAATAACCATATTTTTACTAATTAAGAGTGTGAAGCCGAAAAGGAGCAGTGACTGCGAAAGGTACAGATGAAAGGAAAGGTGGTGGAGCGAAGGAAGGAGTTATGACAGATAAGGGAGGAGCAGAGGCGATTCGAATTCAGCTGGAGGCAGACATGTCCGTCAGGTAGTTATCTGCTAAATGGATCGTTGGAAATTTTGGGAGGAAATTTAGGAGAGTAAAAATAAAAAAGTGGGTCGGGGAAAGTTGGAAAAATTGCTTCGCTCCTATGTTTATCCTGAAAGGGTTTTTCTGTGTAGAAGCAGATAGGGAAGATGGGTGAGAAGAATTGTTGAACAATGGCCCTTGGGTGTTGGCTGGATCCATGTTGTATTTGCAAAAATGGATGCCAAATTTTAATCCATTGGAGTATATTTCTGAAACACAGTCGGTCTGTATTAGATTATATGATCTGTCATTAGAATTTTGGTTCCTGAAATGCCTATGGGTGAACAACCATAGTATGGGGAGGATGGTAGAATTTGATGATAGTTATATAAAATCTAGATTGTATCTCTATGCACGGATTAGGGTGGCACACATTCGACCTATCCCGTTGGAGTTGTATTTGGATACCCCCAACGAAGAGTGGAATTTGCCTACAATCTTTGAGGAAACAATAGTTGAGAAAGGGATTTCAAGCATCAAGAGTACATAAGCATCAAGAGTACATGTTGAGATCTAAGGGAGGAAGCATTTCTTTTAGAGGGCAATGAAGATCATCACATGGAATGTTAGAGACTTAAATTCCCCTAAAAAATATGCATGATCAAACATCATTTAGAAAAAATGTTGGTTGATCTTGTGTTTCTCTAGGAAGTTCCAAGCTAGAGCAAATGAAGGATCTTTATTTCTTTGCAAGATTTGGAATAGAGGTTTTAGTGATGTAATTGGCGCTATAGGGGGCCTTGCCATTCTATGGAATTCAACCACTATGGGTCTCAGAGAGCTGGTCAAGGACAACAATTGGATGGTTGCATAGGTATGTCACTTCTATCTAACTCTGAATTCATTGTAATAAATATATATGGGTCGATTAAAACATAAGAAAAAAAGAGATTATGGGAGACTCTTTGTTTATATAAAGGCTCTTGGGAGAAAAGTAATAGTTAGGGGGGACTTTAACGCGATCTAAGACTTGAAGAGAAGAGGGGGGGAATCAGAAATGAAACTATGATAATGAAATATTTTAGACATTTCATGGAATCAAATGAGTTATTAGACATCATACCAAAGAACAACATATTTACCTGGACAAATAGGTGTCCGGGGTTCAAAAATATTTTAGAGCGGTTGGATCGCTTTTTACTTTTGAGGAATTAGCTCAATTTGAAAGATAGTTTAGTAGCAAAGATCCTCCCTATTTTTGTATTTGATGATTTTTTAGTGGAGTTGGAAATTTCCAGTGATGTGCCTCCAAGACAAAGCTAATTTTTAATTTGAAAGAATGTGGTGGAAAAGTACATAGCTAGTAGAAAAAAGTCAGTAAGTGGTGGGAGGAGGCACCCAAAAATGGTTGAGTGAAAAGTTTCAAGTTTACTTTGAAACTAGCCTACATTAAGAAAAAATTAAGGGAATGGAACACACAATTGCTCAAAAACATATTTAAAGAAAAGGAGCAGGTGGAGTTTGAAATGAAAGGTCTGAACGAGCATATTATCAGACATGGCATGTTCCAAGACGACTTTCAAAAAGAAAAAGAGTTAAATACTGGATATGTGGAATTGTTGGCAAGGGAAGAGTTATTCGGAAGGGAAAAGCCAGGGAGATGTGGTTGGATGTGTTGGGAAAATGAACCCAACTATAGTGGGAAAAGAAGAAAACACATACCAAATAAAATAGATATCAAGAAGAGGAGGTAGAATATTTATGTTTCATTAAATTGACCAAAAAGATTACAATCCAAAGTTTTTACATACAAAAACTTAGAGCAAAGCTTTGTACATTCTTTCATACAAAAATTGTGCACGTTCTGGCGCACTAGAGCCAATTGTGTGTTGCTGCGAACATTCTGGAGCACTGGGCCTCTGTAAATATTCTAGAGCACTTTCCTCTACTACTGCAGGTTCACCTGAACATTCTTCCTTCTATTCTTCTGCTACTCTTTGTCTTGTCTCTCTATCTTCTCTTTCTCTAACTGAAAAAACATTCTATTATATTCTTTTGTCTTTTCCCAGCCCTTTCCAAAATTGGCGCTCAATTCAAACTCACCCACCAAAAATTAATTCTCTACCAAAATTAATTGGCCAACATTGGAAGTTAAACATGATAGGTGGAGGATCCCAACAGATCATTTCTAGTTGTGCATTAAATGCACTCAGTTGGTGGCTACTCAAGATTAGATTTTCCAACACTCCCCCTTAATCTTGAGTCTTTCTGATTTACATCACCATTCAAAAGTTTTGAAGCATAAGTTCTAGAGCATATGCACTTCTCCAAAGTTTTGGAGCATCTGCGCTCTTCTATGTTTCCCTGAACTAAAGTTCTGGAGCATCTGCGCTTTTATGTGTTTTCTAGAACACAAGTTTCGGAGCATCTGTGATTACAAGTTTCAGAGCATCTATGATCCTCTGTGTTTTTCTGAACCAAGGTTTCAGAGAATCTCTGCTTTTCTGTGTTTACCAGAACCAAAGTTCTGGCGCATTCCTACATACCCATCCTTTCTCTTAGGTGTTCAAAGGAGTCTTTTGACAATGCCTTTGTGAACATATTAGCGAGCTACTGCTCAGATCTGCAATACTCAAGCTCGATCTCTCCATGCTCCACCAACTCCCTTATGAAATGGTAGTGGATTTCTATATGCTTTCTTCGTCTATGAAAGACGAGATTCTTGGTCAAGGCAACAAAAGATACGTTGTCACAAAATATGGTTGTACCACCTTCTTGTTGCTCATTCAAATCTGCAAGGATTCTTCTAAGCCAAATAGCTTGGCATGCTACTGCATTTGCTGCAATGTATTCCGCTTCAGCCGTGGAGAGAGAACAATGGGCTACTTCTTTGATGCCCATGATATTGCTCCTGAATCCATGTAGAATGCATATCCCGAAGTGTTTTTCCTGTCATCTACATTTCCTACCCAATCACTATCTGTGTACCCAACAAGTTGAAACTCATTAGAGGCGATATACATGATGCCATAGCCTTTCATGCCATTGACATACCTTAAAATTATTTCTCCTGCTTGCCAGTGTGCATCCTTAGGCTACTCCATGAACCTAGAAATCAGGTTTACCGCGTACATCAGATCAGGTCTTGTTGCTGTCAAATACATGAGGCTTCCAACCATGCTCTTATAGAGGATTGGGTTAACATATTTGTTGTTGTCCTCTTTGCTTAATTTTAGACCTATAGCTATTGGAGTTGGGGCTAGTTTGCTATCCAACATTCTAAATCTTTTCAAGATTTGATTAGAATAACTTGTTTGAGAAATAAAGATGCCATCTTCTATTTGTTGGACCTTTATGCCTAGAAAATATTTTAGCAAACCTGGGTCTATCATTTCAAACTCATTTTTCATTACCTCTTTGAAATCAACAATGAAAAGATTACTATTACATGTGAAAATTAAATCATCTACATACAAAATAGCAATAAGTATCTCACCATTGGCTGCCCTGATGTAGAGTGTGGGCTCACTGCCACTTTTGATGAAGCCATTACTCAAAAGGTACGTATCAATTCTATTGTACCATGCTCGTGGTGCTTGTTTTAGCCTGTAGAGAGCTTTCCAGAGCCTGTAGACTTTGTCTTCTTTCCCTGGAACTTCGTAGCCAGGTGGTTGCTCCACATACACCTCTTCTTTCAGCACTCCATTCAAGAATGTTGGCTTTACATCAATTTGTAGTACTTTCCATTTATGTTGGGCTGCAATTGCTAGGACTGCCCACACTATTTTAAGCCTTACAACTGGTGTAAAAGTCTCATCATAGTCTCTTTCAGGCTGTTGTTTATATCCCTTAACAACCAGCCTTGCTTTATGCCTTTCAACCTTACCATCAGCAGCGCATTTGGTCTTATAGACCCACTTAACTCCAATGGTTGATTTCCCTTTGGGTAAATCAGTGAGCTCCCATGTTTTGTTTCTCACTTTAGCGTTCAACTCTTCATCCATGACGTCACACCATTTTTCTTCTTTCACAACTTCTTCAAAATACATTGGATCACTGTGAGAAAACAAAGAAAAATCTAAGTTTTCATCAAAATCTTCATACCTTGTGTTGTCATAAATTTTCCTCATGCTTCTAGTCTTCCGTGGCATCAATGATGCAAGCGTAAGGTCTGAATTTCTGGAGCTGCTTGACTGCTGGTCTGATGAAGAAGACTGTTGTTGTACAGTTCTAGAGAATCCGCCCTGTTGAAAGGTTCTAGAGCTACTGCTGCTGTTTTCTGAACTGTTACCTTGATGTAAGGTTTCAAAGCATCTTCCTTCTGCAACTTCTTCATCCTCAAAAGGTATTAAAACAAAAATACCTATGTTGCTATCAATTGTTCCATCCCAAGATTTATTTTCAATGAACTCAACGTCCCTATTGATCACCACTTTCTTGGTGATGGGATTGTACAATCTATAGGCTTTGGATTCTTCACTATAGCCTATGAAAATGCATTTTTCACCTTTGTCATCAAATTTTTGCCTATTCTCTTTTGGCATGAGAGCATATGCTACACATCCAAATATTCTCAAATGTTCAACACTCCATTTGCATTTTGTCCATGCTTCTTGTGGAATCCTATCACGAACAACCTTTATGGGGCACCTATTCAAGATGTAAACTGCTATTGCTACATCATCACCCCAATATTCATTTGACAAACCTTTTGCCTTCAATATGCTTGTTGTCATCTTTGTGATTGTTCTATTTTTTCTTTCAGCCACTCCATTTTGTTGTGGAGTATACCTGGTTGTGAGTTGTCTCTGAATACCTTGAGACTTGCAAAAATTCATAAACTCTTGAGAGATATACTCACCCCCTTTTTTTGTTCTGGGGACTTTGATATAATGACCGCTTTGCTTTTCAGCGAAGGCCTTAAACTCCTTGAACTTATCAAATGCATTTGATTTGTTCTTCAAAAGATACACCCAGATTTTTCCACTATAGTCATCTATGAGTGTCATGAAATAAATATTTTCTCCTATTGTTGGGGTCTTCATGGGACCACACAAATCTGAATGTACCAACTCTAATGGTGCTCTTGCTCTCCTAGAATGCCCTGATTGAAAGGGCTTCCTATGTTGTTTACCTAGGATGCATGTTTCACACTTTCTATCGGGCTCTACAATTGCTGGTAGGCCCCTAACCATGCCTTTTTTAGCTAAAAGACTTAAACTAGAATAACTTAAATGCCCATACCTCAAATGCCAAAGCTTGGATGGGTAGTTGGATGACCGATTTGAAGGCTGACTACTGTGAGCCTTTTGACTGTGCTGGGATTTGCATTTTGAGGGGAAACATTTGGTTCTTTGTCATTTGAACCGCTGTCATAACTCTCTTGCTTTTGTCCTTGTCGTAGATGATGCATTCCCCTTTCTCCATTAGCACCATATAGCCATTTTGGACCATCTGTCCAATGCTAAAAAGATTATGTTTCATTCCTGGGGCATAAAAGACATCATGAATTTTTATTTCTTCACCATGCTTGGTTTATAGGCACACTATGCCTTTGCCCTTGACTGGAACCTTCTTATTGTTGCCCATTTTGATTTGAGACTTGATGCTACTATCAATGGAGGAAAATAAATCTTTTTTACCAATCATGTTGTTGCTACAACTACTGTCCAAGTACCAAACTTCAGTGCTGCCTTGTTCTGCTAGATTGCATGCAATGAAAACTTGTGACTGTTTTTCATTTTTAGCCTTGTTCTCATTCGCCATATTTGCATTTTGACTCCCTTGGTCACTTTGTTTCTTCCTGCATTCACTTGCATAGTGACAGTAGTAACACTGCACATTGCTCTTATCTTTCCTCTTATTTGAGTTGCTATTCCTTGTGTTTTGGAAGTCTGGTTGGGAAGTGTTGGCTTCCTCTTGGTTGTTTGAGCCTCCTCTTCCGGAGTTGCTTCTGCCTCTTCCTCTACCTCTTACATTTGTTTGTGCTTTGAAGGCTTATTCTTGGGAAGAATTTGTAGACCTATTTAGGCTTTGCTCATGGGTTTGAAGTGAACCCATTAACTCATCAACTGACAATGTTGAGAGGTCCTTTGCCTCTTCTATGGCAATAACCACCGGTCAAATTTTGTAGGTAGGCTTTTGAGAATCTTCTCCACAATCTTTTGTTCTTTCATGGTTTCTTCATTTATCCTTAACTAATTAATCAAGGTGGAGGCTCTTGTATGAAAATCTAAAATGGACTCATTGTCCTTCATCTGCATGGTCTCAAATTCTCTCCTTTGCAGCTAGAGTTTCACAGACCTGACTTTCTTAGTCCCTTTGCAAGTGGTTTAAAGTATTTCCCATGCCCCTTTTACATAGCTAGTTGTTGCTATTCGAGGGAAAATAGCCTCTGTTAAGGCTGCCTCAATCAAACTGAGGGCTTTAGCATCATTCTTTCTTGTCTCCTTCAACTGGTTCTTTTGAGGATTGGTCAATGCTGCATATGCATTTGGGTTAGTCACATCTATGAACCCATTTGCAACTAACTCCCACAAATCATTTGCTACTAAAATAGTTTTCATTTTCTTTGCCCAGACATCATAAATTTTTCCATCAAAAATAGGTGGTTGTGGCCAACTCCTACTGTCTCCTCTAGCCATTTTGCTAAATGGGGGAAACTACAAATACCCAAAAAAAACTAAAGGGTTTTTCTTCACTTCCTAGAAAACTAGGGCTTTCCCAAATACCCAGAAGCAAAGCTTCTATCACAACACGCTTAGGACTAGAGCTAGGGCTTTAAAAACTAAATGCACAGAAAGCTTAGGGCTCTAATACCAATCTGTTGGGAAAATGAACCCAACTACAGTGGGCAAAGAAGAAAATACAGACCAAATAAAATAGACAGCAAGAAGAGGAGGCATAATATTTTTTGTTTCATTAAATTGACCAAAAAGATTACAATCCAAAATGTTTACATACAAAAACTCAGAGCAAAGTTCTGTACATTCTTTTGAATACAAAAATTGTGCACGTTGTGGCGCACTAGAGCCAACTGTGTGCTGCTACGAATATTTTGGAGCACTGGACCTCTGTAAATATTCTGGAGCACTTAGCTCTATTGTTGGAGTTTCACCTGAACATTCTTCCTTCTATTCTTTTGCTGCTCTCTGTCTTCTATCTCTTTGTCTTCTCTTTCTCTAACTAAAAAACATTCTATTCTATTATTTTGTCTTTCTCAGCCGTTTCCAAAATTGGCGCTCAATTCAAACTCACCCACCATAAATCAATTCTCTGCCAAAATTAATTGGCCAGCATTGGAAGTCAGACACGGCAGGTGGAGGATCCCAACGGATCATTTCTAGCTATGCATTAAATGCACTCAGTTGGTGGCTGCTCAAGATTAGCTTTTCCAATAGGATGAAGGTGATCATAACACAATTTTTTTTCATAATTCGATCGAGGAAAGAAGGATGATAAATAGAATATGTGAGATAGAGGATATTACAAGAAGGAAGTTGAACAAAAGAGAAGAAAGTGAAGGGGTGATGGTGCCATAATTTAGTTTGATTCTGGCACTTAATGATGGGGTGGATATGATGGATAACTCGGAAGTCATGGGAAATATCCTGTGATTGATTGGGGATGCCGAGAAAAGGATGCTAACAAATCCATTCACAAAAGATGAGATAAGACACACTATGTTTCAACTACATCCAGACAAGGCCCCAGGGTTAGACGGATCCCCAACCATGTTCTATCAGAAATGCTAGCATATCGTCGAAAACGACATATGGAAGGTGGTTGAAGAATTCAGAAAAAAGGAGGTTTGTGAAAGACTTAAATAATACAACAATAACCTTGATACCGAAGAAGATGGAATACAAAGCATTTGCAGATTTTTGACCTATCTCTCTATGTAATACGATTTATAAGATCATTGCAAAAACACTAGTGAATAGGTTAAAGAAGGTTAGACCTGATCATCTCAGAGGAGAAAAATGGATTTACCTTGACCAAGGAAATTATCAACAGTATCATTTTAGCCAATGAATCTTTGCACTCAATTAAAGGATCAAGGCAAAGAAGAATGCCGATCAAACTAGATGTAAGCAAAGCCTACAATAGGTTGAGTTAGAGATCTCTGCTAGAAGACCCGAAATGATTTGGGTTTTGTGAAGAGTGGTTGGAATAATTTTTTTAGTGTATATCCACGATAAGATTCTCCATTATAGTTAATGGTTCATTATGCATATTTTTCGAGTCATCAAATGGGCTAAGGCACCAATGTCCCCCTTTGTCTTTGTGATTATGGCTGAGGCTTTAGGTAGGTCAATCAATGCAAAATAGGAGGCATGAAGATGGAATAGTATGAGGGTGGAAAGAGACATTTGGCCTCTCACCCATTCTCAATTCGTGGGTGACACCGTTGTATAAATGCAGAAGCAAACACGTGAGAGGCTCGGGAGCTAAAAGATACATTGAGTGCATATGTGAAGTGTTTGGTGTAAATAATCAATAAGGAGAAATCAAATATTTACTTCTTCAACACGAAGAAGGTAATGTAGCGGAGGATTGTGTTGGAGTTGGGGGTTTACAATCGACTCCCTCCCATCAAAATACTTAGCGGCTCCAATCTTTGAAGGGGAAAATAGGACAAAGCTTTGGGATGGTGTCTTGGAAAAATTCTCAAGGCATCATGATGGAAGGGCAAGGGGTTATCGCTTGTTGGGAGGATACTAATGATCAAGTCTATCTTGGCGGTGGTCCCTATATATATGTTATGTCATGTCTAAAGATGAAAAAGAAGGCAAAAGATATGTTGAACAACACTATGAAGAGTTTCTTGTGGGAGGGATCTAATTCAAAAAAAATGCATTCCGATTGTTGGCTAGGGAATTGTCTCCAAACCAAGGAAGGATGATGGCATGAGCATAAGGAGTATAGAAGATCACAATAAGGCGATTGGAGCCAGACTCGTCTAGAAGATGTACATGTGTCCTGATAAGTTATGATGCAAAATAATGAGGAATGAGTACCTGGATTCAGCAAATCTGAATCAGATTTTAACAATCACAAACACTGTCTATCAATGGCTCAAAAATTTGGAAATTCCTGTGGGAATATAGGCCGATAATCATAGAGCATCTTACATGGAAGATCATAAATGGAAAAATGGTGGATTTCTGGAAGGACTCTTAGGAGAGGTATCCACCACTAAGTGAGAAAGAGGCTTTGAGACGTCTGATTTAGAGTGTAGCAAAGAGAATGATAGGGACAAAGGTAGCAGATTATATTAGATTGGTGGACAAATCTGCAAATGAGTTATATGCATGGGTAGAACTTTGGGACATTTTGGTGAACGATGATGTAAAGAATATATTGATTAATGAGTTGAAACAAAGGATAATCGTGCCAAGTGTTGGGGAGGATAGGATCGTGTGGTCTGGGGCCAAGTTTGGCCAATATTTAACCCGACTTGGCTATCAAATAATGCAAAGAACCAGAGAGGCAGTAGGATGGAGAATGGATTTATGTTGGGGAATTAGGTCCTTCCCAAGGTAGGTGTGTTTCTATAGACTATTCTTCACAAAAGAATCTTGATGGGAGAGAGGTTGCAGAGTATTGGATTAGCAAGGTCAAGTAGGTGCATACTGTGCAAGGAGGACTCTGAAACAACTGATCATCTTTTGCTACATTGTCCATTTGCGGTGAAGTGTTGGAGTTGGCTCCAAGAGAAGCTAAACTAGGGTGGGCCTAGGAACGAGGACATTGAAGAATTTCTAAAAGGATAGTCTGTTGGGATTTGACCCAACTCTCGCTCGTCATTCTGGTCTTTACCGCGCAACCGCACTGTCATTTCCTTCAGGTCTCGCGATCTCCACCACCTCTCACCGCTTTACCGTGCCCCCAACTTTCACTACTCATGGTACCGCGATGTCCCCCACGATACCACGGCCTCACTGTTTGTTGTTCGGGGTAGAGCGGGTTAACCGCCAGAGCGGTGCTACCGCTGTCCCACGGTTATCTTCCTGACCGCCCGTGGTGGCACGGTGTCCTCCGCCACACCGTGGCACTCCGTCTGTCTAACCGCAGTAATGCGGTTACCGTGGCCCCGCAGTCTACCTTGTGATCCTTCGCGGTGGAGCGGTTACCACCACGATATCGCGAGGCCTTTCTCTCTCCTTCGCGGTTATGCGGTTTGGCTTCTCTCTGATGACGGTTCGTTGTGGAGTCTATGCTGGCGGACAACTAAGTTAAAAGGATGGTTATTTATAGCGAAAGGACTTGTTTTTAATTCGAATGTCTTAGACAACTCGACATTTCATAATTGCCTTAAATATTGTATTAAGTGTATTTTGGTCGTGGACTTATGTTAAATACTGTGATGGCTGTATATTTTAGATAGACAGAAGAAAATTTTGAATATTGCTTTGAAGTAGCAAAAAGTTGTCAAAGCTGTTTTGATAAACTTTGATGAATAAAAAAAAATCTCTTTATGTGTGAGAAAAATTGTCCGAGTTTTATTCCTTTTATATTCTCTGCCTCTGTGCTTCACGTGGTATCGGAGCAGGTTCTCCATATCTAGTTTGTCTTAGAGTGTCTGAAAAACATGGCTGCAAGCACAAGCTTGAGTAATCCCCAAATTCCTCAGTTGAATGGCAAAAGTTATGATTATTGGTCAATCACCATGAGAGCTTTATTTTGTTCACAAGATTTATGGAGTTTGTTGAAAATGGTTTTCTAGAACCAGCAGATGCAGTAGCATACAATGCCTTGACACAAGCAGAGAAATACTTGCTGAAAGACAACAACAAGAAGGATTAAAAGGCTCTATTTTTCATTCTACAAGGAGTACATGAGAGCATCTTTCCAAGAATTTCAGCCACAACTAGGTCCAAGCAAGCATGGGACATTCTACAAATTGCTTACCAAGGAATGGAGAAAGTCAAAACTGCAAAGTTACAAATACTAAGAAGAGAGTTTGAGACTCTGTATATGAAGGATAATGAGTCTATAGATTCATATTTCACTCAGATAATTGGACTGGTGAACCAGATAAGAACACATGGTGAGACACTAGAAGATGTCAAAGTGGTAGAGAAGATTTTGAGTTGTTTACCCACAAAATTTGAATCAATTGTAGTAACTATAGAGGAGACAAAAGACCTCACCCAGTATTCAGTTGATGAGTTTTATGCTTCACTCATTTCTCATGAGCACAGGCTCAGCATAACAACTAATATGTCATTGGAGCATGCATTCAAGACACAAGCTTCAATCAACCAAGGAAGAGGCAGAGGTAGAAAAAATTTCAGAGCAAGAGGAAGAAGTTTCAACCGAGGTGGAAGAAACAACCCGTCAAGTTCAAGTGGAAGAGGCAGCAGCCAAAACCCATTTCAAAATCAACCACAAGGTCAAAGGTATGAAAAATCTTAGGTCCAATGCCATTATTGTAAAAAGTTTGGACATTATATGAATGAGTGTAGGAAGAAACAGTATGATATGGGTAGACAGAATGCAAATTTTACTAAAGAGAGTCAAGAACAAAGACCAGATAAGAGCACAATGTTTTTGGCCTGTAATGTAGCACAAGCTAGTGAAAAAGACATTTGGTTCTTAGACTCGGGCTGTAGTAATCACATGATAGGAAATTTAGAGTTATTTACAAGTCTAAATGAAAATATTAAGTTTGATGTCACCTTGGGTAATGATAACAAGGTGTCAGTTAAAGGAAAAGGAAATGTCAATATTCTTACCAAGCAGGGGGAGCAAAAATATATCTCAGATGTGTATTTCGTGCCAGGTCTAAAACACAATTTGATGAGTGTAGGACAATTAGTTCAAAAGGGTTATAGAGTAACTTTCAAAAATGGACTATGCACAATTTTAGATAAATACCCAAGTAGTCAGTTGATAGCTAAGATCAAGATGACAAACAACATAATGTTTCCTTTGAGAATTCAGCCAGATTTGAGCACAAACTATGCACAAGCACAAGAGGTAATAACTGATACTCAGACTATTTTTCAGGCAAAAGTAAAAGATGAAAACTGACTGTGGCATTTAAGATTTGGTCATTTGAATTTTGGTGGTCTAAATTTGTTTCATAGGAAGAGTATGGTAAAGGGAATACCATTAATTGAAAAACCCAAGAGAGTTTGTGAAGGATGCATTCTAGGAAAGCAACATAGAGAGTCTTTCCCAACAGGGAAATCAACAAGAGCAAAATCTCCTTTAGAAATTGTTCACTCAGATCTTTGTGGTCCAATGTAGACACCTTCAATAGGTGGTAGTTTTTATTTTCTGACTTTTATAGATGATTATTCAAGGAAGACATGGGTTTATTTCTTGAAACACAAAAGTGAAGTGTTTGATTTCTTTCGTCAGTTTAAATCTCTTGTTGAAAAACAGAGTGGTCACTTTATTAAAGTGTTGAGAACAGATAGAGGAGGAGAATATGTTTCAAGAGAGTTTTTAAATTTCTACAGAGATCATGGTATTCACAAATAGTTCACTACCAGATATACACCTCAACAGAACGGGGTAGCTGAGAGAAAGAACATAACGATAATGGAAATTGCTAGAAGTATGCTCAAAGCCAAGCATTTGACAAATAAATTTTGGGCTGAAGTTGTATTGTGTGTAGCATACATAATGAATAGATGCCCAACAAAAAGTGTCATGAATATCATCCCTGAAGAAGCATGGACTGGAGAAAAGCACAGTGTATCTCACATGAGAGTTTTTGGATGTGTTTCATATGCACATGTACCTGATGAACTAAGAAGAAAGCTTGACAATAAAAGAGAAAAATGTATATTTGTTGGTTATAGTGATGAATCCAAGGCGTATAAACTTTATAATCCAACAACTAAGAAGGTCATAATCACCAGAGATGTTCAGTTTGTTGAAGATGAAGCATGGGATGGAAGTAGAGAGAGCACAGTTAATGTTTCAGTCAGTATCCCTCAAGAGGAAAATGAAATTTCAGTTCCGGCAAATGTTCCTACTGCTGTACCAATTCAAGCTCAAGCAAGTGGTCAACAAGTGATAGCAACAAGCAATGTGAGAGCAGCAACAAGAGGACTGCAGACGCCATCTACAACAAGAACTTCTGGTGTAGGACCTTCAAGTCCACAATCAGCAGATTCAAGTGATCTTTCAAATCCAACATTGGCAAGTATGAGAAGATAGAAAATCAGAAATATCAGTGATATATACAATCAGAATAAAGGTGAGAATAGTTCACAACAGTTCACACTTTTTGCATTTTATTCTCAAGCTGAAGATCCAATTCATTATGAAGATGCAATTAAAGAGGATAAGTGGATAACAACAATGGATGATGAAATTGACTAAATTGAAAACAATCAAACATGGGAGTTGCAAAGTCTTCCAAAAGACAAAGATGTAATTGGAGTCAAATGGATTTATAAAACAAAATTGAATGCAAATGGTGAAGTGCAGAAGCACAAAGCAAGACTAGTTGTAAAAGGTTATGCACAACAACCTGGAATTGATTATAAATAAACTTTTGCACCTGTAGCTCGACTTGATACAGTCAAAATGATATTGGCCATAGCATCACAGAATAGATGGTTAGTTCACCAAATGGATGTGAAATCAGCATTTCTCAATGGTTATCTTGAAGAGGATGTATATATTGAACAACCACATGGATATGAGATATTGGGTCAAGAAGATAAAGTCTACAAGCTAAAGAAAGCACTGTATGGTCTGAAACAAGCCCCAAGAGCTTGGTATAGCAGAATAGACAGTTATTTCACACTGAATGGCTTTATCAGATGCAACAGTGAACCAACCCTGTACACTAAAATGAATGAAGAAGGTAAAATCTTGATTATTTGCCTTTATGTAGATGGTTTAATCTTCACTGGAGATCTGCTAGTTGAATTGTTTAAAGGAGCAATGATGAAAGAGTTTGAAATGACAGACTTGGGTCTGATGAAATATTTTTTTAGGCATTGAGGTAAATCAAGATGAAAATGGAATTTTTATTTCACAGGCAAAGTATGCTAATGATGTTTTGAAAAGATTTCATATGACGAATTGCAAATCTGCTCCTACTCCAATGGTGACTGGTCTAAAGCTGAATAAAGAGGATAAAGGTTCAGAAATTAATTCAACTTTGTATAAACAACTTGTTGGAAGTCTGATGTATTTAACAGCCACAATGTCAGACATAATGTATTCAGTCAGCTTAATTTCCAGATTTATGGAAACTCCAAAGGACACACATTGGAAGGCTGGCAAAAGAATCCTCGGATATATCAATGGAACAAAAAATTATGGCATCCAGTATACAAGATCAGATGAATTCAAGCTAACTGGTTATACAGACAGTGACTGTGTTGGGAGCATAGATGACAGGAAGAGCACATCTGGTTATGTTTTCCATTTTGGAACTGGAGTCGTTTCATGGGCTTCAAAAAAGCAGTCGATTGTTTCTTTATCTTCAGCTCAAGCTGAATATGTAGCTGCAACAAGTGCATCATGCCAGGCAGTCTGGATGAGGAGAGTTTTGAAAGAGATTCAACATGAACAGGAAGAAGCAGCAAAAATATTTTGTGATAACAATTCAGCTATTGCATTGTCAAAAAATCCAGTGTTCCACAAGCGGAGCAAGCACATCGACCCACGCTACCATTTTATCAGGGAATTAATCAATAGTGGGGAAATCATGTTGGATTTTTGCAGGTCAGAGGAACAACATGTGAACATCCTCACGAAGGCATTGGCAAAAGAGAGTTTCAATTTTCAAAGGGAGTGATTGGGCATTCAAGAATGCGGAAGTTGCGATCAAGGGGGAGTGTTGGGATTTGACCCAACTCCCGTGCGTCATTCTGGTCTTTACCGCGCAACCACACCGTCATTTCCTTCAACTCTCGCGATCTCCACCATCTTTCACCGCTTTACCGTGCCCCCAACTTTCATTGCTCACGGTACCGCGGTGTCCCCAGCGATACCGCGACCTCACTGTTTGCTTTCCACGGTCGAGCGGGTTAACTGCCAGAGCGGTGCTACTGCTGTCCCACGGTTATCTTCCTGACCGCCCATGGTGGCACGGTGTCCTCCGCCACACCGTGGCACTCCATCTGTCTAACCGCGGTAATGCAGTTACTGTGGCCCCACGGTCTACCTTGTGATCCCTCGCGGTGGAGCGATTACCACCGCAATACCACGAGGCCTTTCTCTCTCCTCCGTGGTTATGCGGTTTGGCTTCTCTTTGACGGCGGTTCGTTGTGGAGTCTGTGCTGGTTGACAACTAAGTTAAAAGGACGGTTATTTATAGCGAAAGGACTTGTTTTCAATTCAAATGTCTTAGACAACTCGGCATTTCATAATTGCCTTAAATATTGTATTAAGTGTATTTTGGCCATGGACTTATGTTAAATACTATGATGGCTATATATTTTAGATAGACAGAAGAAAATTTTGAATATTGCTCTGAAGTAGCAAAAAGTTGTCGAAGCTAGTTCTAATAAACTTTGATGAATAAAAAAATAATCTCTTTCTGTGTGTGAAAAAAATTGTCTGAGTCCTATTCCTTTTATATTCTCTGCCTCTGTCCTTCATAGTCGACAAAATAGGGCACAAATTTGTGAGGGGGGAATATGGGTTGCAGTGCCCTCAATGGTGCTATGGTAAATTTGGAAGGAACAAAATAGGAGGATTTTTAATGACAAGGAAGGCACAACAGAACAAGTCATAAGCAAGATTGAAGCAGCAATTGCGAAGCATTTAATATAAAAACTAATAGGAAGATTGATCGGGCCTATATGTGCTGGGACGATGAGATTAGCAAGAAGTGGACAAGACTAAGAATCCCAAAACTACGCCATGATGGAATGGGTAGTAGAGGTAAGAGGAAAGCTGTTAAATAGACAACACCCCCAAGGGGAAGACTGAAGTTGAATTTTGACAGGGCTACTAGGGGCAACCCCAGGGAGGCATGAATTGGATGCTTTTTGCGATATGAGGGTGGGAATCTAGTATGGAAAATCTCAAAAAACATTAGTGTGGCCACGAAAAATGAGGTAGAGCTCCAAGCTCTGGCGAGAGGGATAAAGGAATATCGATTCCATGGTGTGCGAATTCTAGATGTGGAAGGGGACTCTATGATTAGTATCAATGCAATCATGAAGGAGGCGACCCCAAATTGGAAATTACAGGCATGGGTGGAGAGAATTTTGCAGGATATCCACGAAATTGGAGAATTCACGATCAAGCACATATATCCAGAAGGGAATAGGGCGATTGACTTATTCGCCAATGCTGGTGTAGCTAGGGAAATGACAGAAAAGATGGGTGTTGATCCCAAGGTCTAGGATGGATTGGAGTTAATTTTGAAGGGTGATGCATCACAGGTTGTAGGTGATAGGTCAGGTCATATCGATTAGGCATTTCCAAAGAGGGTTTCTGCCCTTCAACCTGTAGTGTTTGACGATACGCTAGTATTTTGGTAAGAATCCACTTCAAATTTGGAAGGTGCAGAGAATATCATTTATGGGTATCGTGAGGCTCTCTCTGCAATGCATGTGATTGCTGGAAAGTCTATTTAATGATGGGTTAGGTGTGGTAGAACACACAGAATGGCGAATAATACTATCTGGGGGATCCAATGTGGGTGTGCCGATGAGACGTGTGATGCTCAGATCTTTAGGTTGTCTAAGGTGATGAATAATGAGGCAGTGAAGGCCATTGCACAAATTATGGGTGTTGAGTGTTGGGAGGTCGGACATGTGCACGACAGGAGCATATATGAAATTATGCTAACAAATGTGGTGCAGATCATAGGCGCGAAGATATGGGGTGAGGTGGTGGCCAATGCTTTAGTCATACAGGCCGATGCTGTGGCGGTGCTCGGTCGGATTTCTTCCATTGATAAGCGACTTAGTGTATGGGATGCTAGCGAGTATATTTGATGCTTTTGTAGTGAAGAGGAATAAGATTTCTACCCAGGATCTCACACTATTTTGTGAGGGGTTGTTGAAGAAAAATATGCATACATTCAGCTTCTATGTCAGTCAGAACGTGGACCTCCTTTCCCCACCCCCAGATTGAGAGGATTGTGGCCTTCTCCGAAGGCATGATGTATGAGATGAGATTGCGATACCAGGGATGTCTGGTTTTCTATTCTATGTAATCCTTTTAATATAAAGGGAGTTGCCTCATGGCAGTATTTACCAAGCAAAAAAAGAGATAAATTTTGATTAACATTAAACCCACTAGCCACTAAAATTCACGATCACTACATTAGTAAATATCCACTATTTGACAAACACCATCATAGCTAGAAATCATCAGCCATAGCTTTGGTTTTAAAGTTTTATATTCAAAGAATTCAAATTTAACATAACCTGTGACTTATTGCACAATCAAACAGAGATTGGGATTACTAATTATATGCTATATAAATAATTTTTAATCGAAAGAATTTTTAATAAGATATATATCTTCTATCAAAATATATTTTCAATATATTATAATCATCTTTCGTAAATTTTTATAATTTTTTTTTTTCATTTAATTAAATTTTTTATAATAATAACATAAAAAATCAAATATAAATTAATATTTAAAATTTATTATTATTTTATATCTATAATATTTTAAAAATATAAATAACATATCGTACATACTTTTAAATTATTGGTACCAATTTATTATCATGCTATTTTTGCCTATCATTGAATAGTAACATGAAACACACACACATAAAGAATCATTATGATGATATAATCATATTTACACATTAAAAATATAAATGTATAAATCTTGACTTCATATTAAATATTTTTTATTTTGAGTGTACAAAAGATAATCTAAGCATGAAGACAAAGTTTCTTTAATTAATATTAAAATATATATTTTTTAAATATTATTATTCTATTTATATATTTTAAATATTATACAAATACAACTAGTCTTAATATTCTTTATAAGATTTTTTAATGTAATATTAGGTTTCCAATTTTAATATTATATTTATAAATTATGAAATAATATTTTTTTTTCATATTGGATGAATCTTATTTTTATACATATATTGTACAAGTATAACTAACCTTAACATTCTTTTTGAAAAAAATAATTAAGGATACGGAGCATGCAATTTAAGTACTATACTTTAAACCATGTCCACAATTATAATTATTGGTAACAACATTTGCCTATGAAAATTTAATGATTAGATAAAAATTATTTAATATTAAAATAAAAATTAATTAAATTTTATCTAAAAAAATAATATTGCAACTTCAACATTCACAGGATTGGATGAACACTACTTTATGTTAGAATTAAAGTTGATTTGATTTAATATAAATTTATTGATATTGCAACCTCAATATTGTTGAGATCTATTTAAACTAAAAAATAGAAAATAAATAAAAATAACCAATAAAATAGTACCTTAAATCTCAATACTATATGTACAAGCCACATACTCTTACTCTTGCAAAAATTAAAACCACATCCACTAAAAGAAAAGCTAGAGTTTCAAGACTCACACAAAATATTATTACAAATTATTGGTACCAAATTTATTGATATGTTATTTGTGCCTATCACTAACAATATGAGTAGACTCTCTTTATAAAAGTAGAATATATAGAGAATTTTGTATAAACAAATTTTAAAATATATTTTTAAAGAATCATTGTGGTGATATGATCATTTGCACATTAAAATATAAATGTAAATGTATAAATCTTGATTTTGTATTAAACACTTTTTATTTTAAAAGAAAAGAGAATTTAAGCATATCACAAAACCTTTGAGAAGAAAAGGTTTCTTTAATCAATATTAAAATAAAATATGTTTTGATAAAAATATATTTTTATTAAAAATATATTTATTATTCTATTTTATTAATATATTTTAATATATTATACCAACATAATGAAAAACTAAATATAATGTAATAAAGAAATATAATTTTAATATTATACTTATAAGTTATGAAATAATATTCTTTATTATCATATTGTATGTATTATTCTTGCATATATAATCTATTCAATAAGTATAATCAACCCTAACATTATTTTTTCTAAAGTAATTAAGGATAGGATACTTTTCCATTTCAATACCATATTTATTGGAAATGACATTTTCCTATCAAAATTTAATGGTTATCTAAAATATATTTAATGTAAGAATAAAAAATATTTAAACTTTATCTAATTTTATCCATATTGTAGCTCAAGATTCTGATTGGATGAACACTAATTTAGTGATACAATGAAAGTTAATTTGATTTAATTGAAATTTATTGATATTGCAAACTCAATATTATTGAAATCTATTTAGATCTGAAAAATAAAAAAATAAATAAAATTAACCAATAAAACAATAGTTTGAATCTCAATAACATCTCTACAAGCCACGTACTCTTACAGTACTTTACTTACACATGACATTCTTAACCACATGTCCTTATATAAATAAAAACCATAATAATAACATAAAAACCATCTCATTACCCACTTACTCAGAGAGTCTATATGCAATAAACCACTTCATTTATCTATATAAGAGATACATATCCACAAATTACAGGAACAAGGTCAATCAAAAATTGTACTTCTCTGGAGTAAACCCGCATTACTTAAAAGGTATGAGATCAAAAAATCCATAACCTTTTTAGGAGAGTAGTTATTAAGCTTTTTCATTTAGATGAAAGGTAGAAGAATAATTGTAAGTTGTATTTATTACATGTTTTAGTTGGTATGAGTTTCTTGTGTATATATTAGACAAGAAGTAAACAAGGATGAATTAGTCTATCTATTATTAAAAATAATAGATATAAAGAAGGATGCATTAGTCTATTATTAGAGGTAAAAGAAACCTTGTTTTCTTAAAAAGTGTAAGCTAGGTGCTCGAATTTACCATATGGGATTTAGTTTGCTTAAAAAAATTGATGGAAATGAAGCCAGATTCTTCCCACCACTTTTTTTTCTAAATTTTATTCCTTACATTTCTGAAGAGCTCAAAAATGTTAATATGTTGAAGCATTGTACTAAATATATTCATTAAAATTTGCTTTGAAGTTATTATTTTCTTGTTTGCCTATGAAGTTTCATCTCTACATTTGGTTTTGCATTATATTTGGGCTTAGAAAATTGTCATCCTCAAATGCCATGCCCTTATTTGAAATAATTATGTGCTTTCTCATATCACAACAAATAAATTCAAGATTCATTTGGCTTTCATGGATAAGAGAGACCATAGTGTTCAGGATGTGTTTCCTGCAGTATAACATTGTAGGAGAAATCATCTTGATAATATGGATGATAGCCAAAGATCCAGTTCATTGTCTTCTCACTTTATGAAAGGAACCAATGACTCATTTCATTTCTACAAATTTTGATTTGAATTTATTTGTAGCACACCTTTTGTGAAAATTTCAACAGAGGGCCTAATCTACATCTACACTGAGATAACTACAGAATTTGAAAAATGTCCACTTTTGCTACCAAATGTGCCAGAAATGGAGTTCAGGAGAGGTCCCTGATCTGCCAAAGTTCTAGAAATTTGAAGTCCAACAAGAAGGATATGAAGTACAGAGGAGTCTATAGACATGCATCCAATTGTTTTACTACACAAATTAGAGATCCTATAACCAAACAGAGATGTTGGCTGGGAACATACGACACTGTTGAACTAGCTGCATCTGCCTATGATTTCGCTGAGTGATGAGAGGAACCAGAGCGAAAACCAATTTCCTTAAAATTATTTTCGATCCATACAAGTTAAAACCATATGGTGCACCGAGATTGAGTAGAGATTCTAGCCATCCATTTTTATCCAAGCCTTCAAATATTGATCGCCCATTGTCTAATTCTCTATTCCACAAACCCTGTCAAAAGCAAGACCATCAATTTTTTGGAGGTTCTTAGAGCAAGTTTTCTAGCCTTTGGGATAAAATTTGGACCAACAAATCAGAACATACCTGCATCTGGACATCGAATAACTACTACTGATTTCACCCTTCCATGTCCAGTTCCTTAGGTCAATTCTTCCCAATCTCTTCTTCACCCACCGCTTCTACCCTGAACATGCCCCTACAACCTTTCTTAAAAAAAACCACCAATGCAGTCCCAAATACCATCTCCACTACACCATGCTTTCCAAATCCAGTGTTCCCATTACATCATAGCTTTCTTCCACTTGTAGAAGAGCCTCATTCTTCACCTCAATCTCAACAATGCAACACAGTCATTCCATTACACCCATTCAATTCTAATGCTACAGATTGTTCCTATTTTGATTCAAGCACATGTTGGAGAAGATAACTAATGAGTTAATGCCCCCTCCAATCTCAACTATTGAATCCTCCTCCACTACTTGCAGCTCTACCTGTGATATTAACAACACCTTGGATTATGGCTTTGGTTTTCCACAAGAACCCTATTCCCCTACCAATCCTTGCACTATCATTCACAACACAATTGGTTTACTCAATCTGGATCTACACAATGGCTTATATGTGAATCAAAACAAGCAACAATGGACCGAGGAATATGACATAGAAAAGGAGTTGAGCAACACCAAATTGCCAGCTTCATGTGAATGGTCCATTGATCATCAATTCTATGGCATGCCACCTACTGCAAACTTTCTACTTGAGAAAATCCTAGATGCAACCACTTTGCCTCTATTGGATAACATATGGGATTGAAAAGTAGCATAATCATATGTTTGTTGCATGTAATTCTAGTTGTATAGTTTTGATATTGTAAAATCTTTGTTGTTGCTCTTTCTTTTGTAATTCTTTCAACTTTATTAAAAAAAAAATGTAGCATAATTTATAGTGTTTTTTTTTCATTCAGAAATGGCAACAACAGTCTCATGGATTGTGAAAATCTAATAACATTAATAATCGATAATGTTATTGACATTTCTCTAAATATAGGAATAAATAGACATATCAGCAATGTCTAAAACATCTTAAAATAATGTCATATTTACTGAGGAAAATTAGTTGGTCTACTCATGTAATTTCCTTGTTATTTGGTTAATATTCATGCGATAATTTCAATACAAATAAATCCCTTCTTCAAATAAAATCTCACTTTTTCTTTTCTGGTAAATTAAAAAAATATATAAAGATATAATTTTGAAACAATTGTATAGTTACAAAAAAAAATTCTTAAACAAGCAACATCAAAATAAGCTAAATACAAAGAGATTATTTTACAGATTATGTTTTAGTGACTTTCTTTTTTTCTTTTTTTTTTTCTTTTTTTTTTTCTTTTCAAAGACTGCAAGAATCGGGTAGCATGACCCCCTATAAATTGCAGTGCGCCTAGTAAAATATTTAATGTGACCAACAGCGCTGGCGTGACACGCCCTCCAGTACCATAGGGGTGGGGGAGACTAGACCTCATGACCAACCTCCTGAAACAAGAAAGATTTAGCCAACCGAACTAGGGCCCCAATCCATGTTTTAGTGACTTTAATTAATTTTTCATACTTTCAATTATTGTTGGATTATAATGATACTTTCAACTATTATTTGCATCATTTTAGATTTATTTGATGAATTACAGAATAAATTATATAACAATATTTGACCATGCACTAAATAAAATTTAATAACATATAAAATAAGAATAATTACTTTTAGTTTGTGAATTTTTTTGGATTAGATTGTTTGCTAGTTTTTCCATCAAATATTTGATACAAAAACTAGCACACAATCTAATCCAAAAACAATCATTTGATGGAAAAACTAGCACACAATCTAATCCAAAAATAATCACAAACAATTTCATGATGTGAAAATTTAATATCTTTAATAAATTTAATTTTATATATCAAATTTCATTCCACTAGTATATCAAAAGACTTGACGCACCTCCAACATAATTGTCACAATTGTTATTGCACTTGAATAATTTACGTGATAAGTCATTCTCACTCAAAAAGATTCAACGATCCTATTTTTAGTTACATAAATGGAAATGGAAAGAAAATAAAAACTTAAAAGAGTGGAAAAGGAAATGGGAGTCAAAAGAGAAAGGTAAACAAAGACTAATGTAATTGGATTGAGGGATATTTTTGGGATTAGAAAAAAGAACAAAAAGGTTTTCCACACATGCTTAACTATGTTATCATATTTTATGTTTTTATGTAATACATTCTATTACAAAATTTTAATCTTGCCTTTATATTTTCTAGTTCTCAATTAAAAATATTAAAATAAATAATTGATTTTTACATTTTTTATTTTTTTAAAATCTTAATTTAGACTTTTAGAAATATTTTTGATAAGGTAAGCAGCATTTACAGGGTGTTGTACCCTTGACACATCGAGCCACATGAGTCAAAAATATCAAGTCCAAATAACATAAAAACTAGCCAAAAACCATAACACTGACCACGAACTAACAACAAATAGCAAAACACAGACAAAAAAACATCTAAGTGGTATTATCCCAGTTCTTTGACAGGAGGTCCACAACATCTTCCCTAGCCCATTCTTGATCCTCGTCAGCATTCTTCCCTTCTAGCTCATCTTTAATTACTGCAGATAAAGTGTTGGTGACAAAGTGGACCAGCTTCATAGTAAAACAGGTCAAGCCCCTGAATCTCTTGTCCAATTTTTCCATTCTCTCCTTTAGCACACAACGCTCCTCCCCATCATCAACAACCTTCACATCCTCAGTATGTTCAGCATCCAATGGGTGTGAGGACTGGGAGGTCGAATTCTCTTTCTGCTCTTTACTGTTATCAAGAATGGTGTGGGGCCCTTTCGCAAACTCCTCCTCTTCCTCCTCGGACATCTCATCCTTCTTGTAATCTTTACTATCTGACCGCTCCTCCTCTGAGTCCAAAACCACCTATCTTTTTTTATTATTTTTGGTCAATATTCTAGACCTCTGAATTATGGTCTCTCCTCCAGTTACAACCATCGCCTCCACCACTGTGTAACCCTTAGAGTCCTTCCCCACAAAATTTTTACCTTTGATCTCATCTTTACTTTTCTTCTTCGGTGTTGGTTTGTAAGAATTTTTGGTTGGGGATGCCTTTAGTTCACACAAACTAGCTGTAACACTCGTCTGGGCATTCCTCATGTTCCCCTTTAGTTTTTTTGCAGCAGGCTTGGGATTAGGATTATCAGTAGCACCCAGGTGGGGTTTCCAAATGGGGACTTTGGAGTCGGCAGGGGAGATGTTTGCAATAGCGAGAGGTTCAATTTCCTCCACACGGACAACATATATGGTCTTAGGTGGGCATAAATCTAGATGGAAATGATAGCGTCTCATAATGAACCCTTGGTGGAGAGGCAGAGGAGGGGTATCATCCGGGTTAAGGCTAGAAATTTCCTTGTATTTTTCCACAGAGCTTTCTAAATCCATAAGCAAGAAAAAAGTAAAACTTAACAAAAATTTATGCCTAAGGTGATTCAATAGAGGGAAATGGTAGAAAAAGTAGGTTTTGTATATACATTCAAGCATCACATATTTCATGAGGGCCGAAACAAAATTGTTCCCAAGGTTGTGGAAGGACCTCCTGCTCGAAACCCGACTGGTTACGAACCAACTCCTCATTCCCCACAAAAAATTCTTTCATGTTGTCATTATCCTGGGTCTTGGTATGTTTCAGATACTTTTTCCTAGTGCTCTACAACCCGATTTCCTATGCAATCACATCTTCACTAACCTCAAAATAAATCCCACCTAGAGTCACTCTTTGACCCTTCCAAGAATTGGAAAAATGCGCAGACAAGTTAGGGTCATGACCCACAAGACTCTCCATCAGGGGAGCTAAGCCACCTTCAACACAGATATGCCACACTAGTGGGTTTTTATGGAGTTCACCGCAGTTGTCGGGCTCCATCCACACATGATCACCACCCATATTGTCTTTCTGTACAGGAAAAAACCAAAGAACTTGTAAAAGAAAAAGGTTAAAGATACTAGTTAAGCAAAGGGTTTTCCACACATAATGGATATTCGGCCACATAAAGCAGTGTTGGTTAATCAAGGCAGTGTGTAGGACACACACGTGAATAGGAAAATCACTTAACTTAATCTTGGTTGTATCATAAATAGAGATCTTGAACCGATTGCGGATAGGTAAACAGGACATGATGGAGAAGCGAGGTTTATTAGCCATGTTGTCCTTGCACAAAAAGCTAGGTAGGATGACTGTGGGGCCAAATTTAGTAATACCAAGGAGATCGGGTTTAGGATGCAGAGATAAAATAGCAGAAACGGAAGAGCCAAAAGGGATCTTTCCCTCATAATGAGCCATCACATCAAGGTTTAAATCCATGAGCTTAAGGAAAAAATAACAGTTTAATGCAATCCCCATAAGGATATAGCATAAGGTACAGCCCTGCAAAGTCTTAATCACAAAGTACGCACCATACTTCTTTATAATGCCATCTTTATTAAACATGGGATTAGCCTAAAAATTCAAATTATGCCACTTGTAGGCCGCCTCATCTTTTATTCCCATCCACCTATCCCAAAGTACAAACATGTGGACACCCCATAAGACCCCCAGAATCATAAAATTGGTAATCATCATAACAAATAAGGGTTTTGTTCTTTCAAGATTAGGTCTTGAATTCTTTGCGGAAAATTCCCCAAATTGTGCCAACATTTAGAGCAATTCCAAAAGGTGCCAAAGTTAGCCAAGGCATCAACCAATTGATTTCCCTCACGATAAATGTGGGTAATTTTCCTTAATCTTAGCTTAGACATAAAGAGCCTTATATCCAATAAAATATCCTTCGTACTCCATCCAAGCAATCTGCCAAAGTTAACATCATCAATAATGGATTTAGAGTCACCTTCAATCTGAAGGTTCTCTATCCCTAGAGAAAAAAAAATCTAAAGGCCCTTGAGTAGTGCACGGTCTTCCGCAATCGTAAAAGATTGGAAACCAACCCCACCAGCATAACCTGCCACAAGATCACCTCTGGAATCTCTAATCACACCTCCTACACTAGCTCTACCTAGGTTGCCTTTTGCAGCCCCATCAAAGTTGAGTTTAAACCATCCTCTATCTGGTGGCTCCCAGATAGTGTTACTCCTAGCCAGTGATCTGGAGTTGTCAAAGGAGCTTGCATCCAAATTCTGATGCCAATCCTTAGCCATTTTAATTTCACTTTCAGTGGGTCCCTTATCCAGAAGTTCCCCATTGAAGAGGGAGAATTTTTCCTCGATAAGGTGGGCACCTATACAAAAGACCTCCTTAGGACTCATCTCAGTATTCCCGAAAATCCTATTGTTCCTCTCTTTCCATAAACACCAACAAATAATGGGAGGGACCTAGTTCCAAATTTCTCCGGGCAAGGGGTGAGTATAAGAACCACACCAGCCCAAAATAAACAATTTAATATCTTTACACATGGCCCAATGTATACCCAATCTTTCAATAGCCATTCCCACACTTCAACAACAAATGGGTAGTGTAACAATAAGTGGTCAACAAATTCATCATAACATTTGCATAAGAAACATTTGTTGGGGATATAAAATCCTCTTTTCCTCAAATTGTCTTGACTAAGGATCCTTTTGTGATAGGTGGTCCACCAAAATAAATTGACTTTCGAGATCATATGGAAGTTCCAAACCTTCTTCTAAAGGTCAACAGCAGCACCCTGGTTTTTTAGTAGATTGTACGCCAACTTGACAGATAGATTTCCCTGTTTGTCATAAGTCCAAAAAAATTCATCTCCCAAGAAGGATGAGGGAAGTCTAGTAAATGAAAGTAAATCCTATAGAGACATAGCAAGGAGGCAAAGATCCTAGGAAAAGGGGCAGCAAATTTCCAAATACTTCCAAACCCTAGCCCCAAGAGGCCCAAGAACATAGTCCCTAATGTGAATACTAAAGAACCTTTGGACCAGCCTCTTGAGATTGCTAAAATCAGAAATTTCCAGAGGGGTGTCAAGTAACCAAGGATCTTCCCAGAATCTGATCTTATTACCATTTCCAATATTCCATTTTATCCCACTCCTGAGAAGACCTTGCATGCTATAAATGCTCCTCTAATCCAAAGAACCCTAAGGACGAACCTCAAAAAGGCAGCTGACCAAAGGCCTATCTTGAAGATATTTAGCGTTCATGATTTTGCACCAATCCTTTGTGTTCCTTAGATGATCCCAACCCACCTTGGCCATCAAGGCCTTGTTAGTTTTAGATATAACCCTAATCCCAAGTCCACCACAATTTTTGGGCTGACAGACTTTTTCCCATTTAACCACTGCAAATTTCTTCTTCTCCTCGGTCCCAGACTAGAGGAAATTTCTTTCAATTTTTTCAAATTTCTCAGCTATATACTTGGGAATCTTGAATATGGAGAGAAAGTAAATTGGTATACCTTGAAGAGCTGCATAAAGGAGTTGAATTTTACTAGCATGGCTAAGAATGGAGCCTTTCCACCCAGCAAGTTTCCTTTGGATTCTTTTAATAACCGAGTTCCAAAAGTCAGGGGTGACCTCCTTGACAGTGAGGGGGAGCCCAAAGTAAACTAAAGGAAGAGACCCACTCAAACAACCCAGCACATCATTTACCCTAGCTGGCAAGTTAGGAGTGTTGTTAAAGAAGTAAATCATTCTTTTGTTGTAGTTAATGCATTGACCAGAGCAAGCAACATAGTTGTTCAGACAATTTTTCCACTTTCTAGCTTCGACCACAAAGGCTTTCCCAAGTAGGAAGGTATCATCCACAAATTTTTGTATCACAATCGGATCTAAAGAAGAAGAAGCTTTGATTCCCTTTATAGAACCATCCGACAACAAACTAGAAAAGTTCTTGCTCAACACGTCTGCAATCATGATAAATAAATAAATAAATAGGGTGAGAGAGGATCACCCTGTTTGATCCCTTTGCCAGTAGAGAAAAACCCAAAGGGAGCCCCATTAACTAGAACAAAGTACTCAACTGTAGTAACACATTCCATTATGAGTTTGACCACAGATTGGTTAAACCCAAACTTTGTTAAGACTTTAGGGATGAAGTCTGAGATAACCTTATCATAGGCTTTTGAAATATCCAATTTGAGGGCCATCCCCGCATAGTTGCATCTATCCATTGAGTGTAGTAGCTCATGGGTGGTCACAATGCATCAAGGATATGATGACTAGGAACAAACCCTTATTGAGCGGGACTAATGAGTTTGTCAAGAAGGGGTTTAATTTAGTTCACCAAGATCTTGGAAAGGATTTTATAAAAGGTATGGCATAGGCTAATAGGTCAAAAATTAATCATAGATTGAGGATCACCAATCTTAGGGATTAGAGAAATGAAAGTGTGGTTTAGTTGTTTGAGAATCTTACCAGTTTTGAAGAAATCATGGGCAGCCCAGAAAAGGTTCTCACCAACAATCTCCCAAATATCTAAAAGGAAGTGGGGGGAAAACCATCAGGACCCAAAGCTTTGAATTCCCCCATACTAAACGTTGCCAATCAGACCTCCTCCAAAGTGACAGCACTAAGAATCCCAAGATTATTATTCTGGGTGATGATGGTCAGGAGATAGTTTAATAGCAGATTATCCATGGTTGGATTAGGTGCCTTAGTAGGAGTCGACTAGGCCTCCTAAAAGTAATCAAAAACCATAAGGCCAATTTGAGTAGGTGTAGAGATCATCTCCCCCCGCACATTAATCAATTTATAAATTTGATTCCTCTTCTTGTGTTTAACGGTTGAAACGCAAAAGAAAGAGGTATTCATGTCGCCCTATTTCAGCCATTAGACCTTAGATTTATGTTTCCAAAATATTTCCTCTTTCTTGATGATTTTCTCCCACTCCTTCCTATTCTCAATTTCCTGGTTGTGAGTCTGTTGACTAGCATCCCATTCCTCCATTTTCTTTTGTAAGGTTTTCAACTTTTCCCCTATAATCCTTTTCTTTCGAAAGACATCACAAAAAACACGCTTGTTCCAACCTTTCACCATACATTTAATATGTTTAAGTTTGAAGAAGATCTTGAACATGGGAGAGCCATGAACAAGGATGTTCCACCATTCAACAATTTTTTTCTTAAAATCAGGATGGGAATTCCACATTATTTCGAACCGGAAAGACAAAGGACCCATAGTAGATAGGTCATTTGAGATCAGCAGAAGAGGATTATGGTTGGACACCGTTCTAGGCAGAGCTTTGAGATTAGCACTCAGAAGGTTAGTCCAGTGACTGGAACTGAGGAATCGATCTAATCTAACTTGTATTAAATTTTCTCCAACACGCCTGTTGGACCAAGTAAAGGCTTGGCCAGAAAGATCAATGTCAATCAAGCCAGTAGAACTTGGGAAGTTAGCCAAGTCAGACATGATGTCAGATTAATCCACCAAACCACCACTTTTCTTCGAAGGATATAGAGGAGAGTTGAAATCCCCGACCACTACCTAGCAAGAGCCAAAATTGTTTTTAATCCAATCAGAAAGATCCTGCCATAAGGTATTCCTAGCATTCCTTTGGTTAGGAGCATAGACATTGATTAGAGACTAAGTTCCACCCAAGAAGGAGAAGGAAACTCCCACACTACTCTTGTAGTGGAAAAATTCAAAACCATTTAACCTAGAGGGGTTCCAAAGTATAGCAAGACCACCCAACACCCCATCTGCATCACTATAGAAGTAGGAAGCACCTAGCCAAATATACTTTGCAACTTTATCAAAAATCTCCTTCTTCATCTTGGTTCCTTGTAATAGTAACACATCGATCTTATGTTCTAGAACATATTCCTTCAGAGAAAGCTGATTGTGGGAGCTATTTAGCTCACGTACATTCCAAGATGAACTTCATTTCTGACCTTTCTTGGAGGACACATCCAATGTCCTTTGTTTACCCAAGGCAATCTCATTTGTAGTCTCTCTTAGCCTAGTATGTCTCTAACTGGGTCTACCAAGTTTGGAATTTCCTCCCACATCCACATTCTTTTTCCTCCCTCTTTTCTTCGGAGTAGTCTAGTTCTCTTCTTCTACAGCTTTCTCCAGCATCAAGCCCTCTGTATTCTCTATAGTTTCATTGACAACTCCATTACTCTCATCTTCCCAAATTTCAACTTCCTCACCCATTGTCTCACTTGTCCCAGAAGAACCCACCTCCAATAGGGGCCCAACAATAACCTCATCCCCCCCCTCGAAATGAGGCTAGAGGCCATATCATAGACCTCCATGGATTTAACAATAGTCTCATTCATAGTTAGAGTGGCAAATCTCACTATGGGATCCACCAGACCAACAAGAGAATCACCAGAGGAAGGTGAATCAAAACCCAGAGACTTGACCAAAGGAAAACCTACCATTGGCAACACTTTTTCCACAGGAGGTCGCGGATTCACAAGAGGGACTCCCGTGTTGGACTCTCGATTAAACGAGGATTTACAGTCAGAGATAAGGTGGCCAGATTTAGCGCACTTATGAACATAAACAATAGCATTTTCATAGCACACTGGCTGAATCCAGTTGCCAAACTTAGAACATAGCTTTACCAAGTTAGGAAGAGTCTTGTCCACACAGATATTCACACAAAATTGAGAAAAGACTAACCTGGACTTCAATTTGGTGATAGAATCTGAAGTGATAAATTGTCCTATAGAGTACCTAATGCTCTTGAAGATGGCTTCATCTCAATATTCTAAAGGTAATCCAAGTAGCTAAACCCATATTGGAGCCGATTTGTTTAGATCCACAGCATGGTCAAAACCTAGTTTCCAGCGACATAAAGCCAGGCTATGCTTCCCATACACCCAAGGCCCAAAGGATAGGACCATCACCAAATCCTTTGAAGCCATAAACTTGAAAAGGAAGAGACCACCCGCCATAGTGTAGATCTCCACACTACCCTTGAGGCGCCATTTAGCAGCAACCCGCTTTCGAACCATATCCACCGATGGACAGAAGGATGGGAAATGACCCACAACCGCATTCTCCACGGAGGAGAGAATCCTATCACTGACAGAGTCATGAATAGAAAAATTTGTCCTAGAAGTTGTGACTTCCTCAATAAGAGGAGGAACAGGAGATGAGTTATATTTTCCATTGGTCAGCACATCCTTCCAACCTAAGGTTTCCAGAAGAATCTCCACCGCCAACACATTTTCAACAAATAAGACCAGAATCACGGGTGTCTCCGAAAGACCCGAAGACAAAGGTGATGACCCATCAGGAGTGGCCCTCGAGGGACACAAATCCGCATGTGACAAGGAGAGGCTTGGGTTAGGAGGGGATAGAGGGGGACCGTGGGGTACCCCCAGGGTAGAATCCACCATGCACGCAGGAAGTTCAAAACGTAGCCAGAGGAGAGAGAAGTGGGAACAATGATATCACTGAACTTTTAGAAATGTTTTCAAAAGAATATTTTATTATTTTAGCGTGTATTAAAAATGTTTTAAAATTAGAGATTTCAAATTTTGAATCTATATACTTGTTTAAATATTAAGACGGAAGAATACAAATTTAAATATGACTCCTCACAAGAAAAAAATAACATTTCGAGCACTTGGCTTGGTCTAGGGATTTTCGCTGCTTGTTGTAAGGTGTTTTTTCTATTTTATGGCAAAGAGGAAGGAGACTTCTAGCTCCTCGTTGGAATGGTAGTCTTTGACAAATGATTGGATTTTATTTTTTCATACTCTAATAATTCTTCATTTGGGTTTATCAAAGTTATCTTGGTATACCATGGATAAGATTTGATTGGTTTGAATAGAGCTCCTTGGTCAAGAGCCTTAATCTATAAGAATCTTATTTCAAAGCTGGTAATGACTTTGTGAAATGAATAGTTGATAGTTTGGATTCTTTATCTTTTTCTACCTATGGAATTCAAGGTTATGGTGTTTGCATCAATTGCTGAGGAGATAGGGACAAAGGATGATGAGGTGTCCTTGGTTAAAGCGGAGGCTCCAACAATACTTGAGGGGAATTTTGTAGAAAAATAGAAGAGCTACATATTTTATAAGCCTACTTCAATGATGTTGGAAAACTTGTGGAGGGACCCATGGTCACCCATAATAGGGGACACTTAGAGGTCTCCAATAATTTCATGATTTTGGTGTTATGTGAAGATTATATTCACTATGCTTAGTGTCGCAAGGAGGTTTTCCATGGAATCAACTTTGCCTTGTTATATGTGACTATGTAGAAGCCTTAGAAGGTAGTAGGTGAGTAGGATGCACGTTGAAGAGGTGGTTGGTTAGGAAGATAATTTTTCTTTTGATATACAATATTTGATCACCCTTGGTCTTTTGTTCTTGTTTCACTATTGTTTTTTATGTAAGAGCATGGTGGTTTTTAGCCCGCTTGGACGCTAATATTTCAATAGGTTGAGAGGTTTATTTTTTTTGCATGATGTTATTAGAGACCATTATGATTATTGGTGTTATTTATATCAATGTAATGTTTAGTTTCTTGTTTTCTATGAGGGGATCCTTATGGATTTCTCCAATTAAGTGATAAAAAGGTGTAATATCGCAAAATTGCACCTAGGGGCAATTCCATATTTTTGCATCTTTCCTAGCATTTATGAAACCTTAGAAACATTAATGGAAAAATCCCATGCGTCAAAATTTCATGATTTTGAATCTATGTGGACACATGATGAAGAGATAGAAGCCTGACAAGACGTTTCCTGAAAACCTAAGCTTTGGACGCCTGTGCGACACATGGACATCTGCATGGCATGCTAGCCTCATGATTTTTTGAGTTTGAAATGGAGAATCTAGAACCTTGACCCTTGTGACATGTGTCCTAGCATTTAGGTCTTGAGTGAAACAACTTTGTGCCACCCTTGAATGCATGAAAATCCCCTTTTGGCTCTGATCTTGGGGTTGGAAGTCATCAATTGAAGTACTATCACCACTTGCTCTAGTCTTGGGTAAACTCTATCCTTGGATAGGAGCACTTTCATAGGCGAAGCCATGCCAGACTGAGGTCCCTCCAACAACTACAAGGTCTCAAGCAGCACTAGCTCTCAAGAAAGCACATAGCGGTGCGCCAGTGTGCTCTGAAAGAGGGTCTTGACTCGTGGGTAACACTCTCTCTTTCTATCACTCTTTCTCACTATCTCATTTACTACTTTGTGGCGCAGGCTCTACTTTGAAGTGGGTTTAGCTTTCCCCATGCACTTTGTTTACTTCCTTTACACTCTTTTCCAAAATTGACTTTCCATGGAGGTGGGAACACCAAAACGGGGGTCTGACTGAGGTAGACCCCTATACAGCCCCAATATTTTCCCCTTGATCTTTTGTGTTCAGATTACAAAGGGAAGGTTGGAATAAAGATTCAGATACATGAAGGTAATCTTGTTTCAATTTCCCTTTGATTTCTAGCTTTCTGTCGATTATTTGGTTCTTCAAGCTTTTGAGTTGAGTCAAGAAGTAAGATTTAGTTCCATCCTCTTGAGCTCCTGAGTTCTTCACGACTTGGGATGCCAATGTGTCTTTTAGACAACAGTGCATCGTGTTGGCATCCTAAAACTGCACTAACGTATTTTGGCTGAGAGGTCCTCAACCAAAGGTGAAAATATTGAAGTCTTTCTCTCAAGGTATGAGATTAATTTCCCGCTTTTCTTCACAGTTTTGTTGATTCATTCGAGTTGAGGTGTATAAGGGAAATTCATTCCCTAGTGATCTCTTGAGAATAAAGAGACCCATGTGCAGTGAATCCCTCTTATATCATATTTTGGTGAACCTGACGTGAACCGACGGATCCGTTTTCATAATGTCGCATAGTCATAAGGATTCTTTCTCTGAACAAGATTTCAATATGTTGGAAGATGCTCTAAATGATTTCTTAGAAGCACTTTCCTCTATTTGTAAATCTTCTAAACAAACTCCTTCCTCGCCACTTGAGGAGTCGGTAAATGTTGTAGTAGTTTTTCTGGCTCCTCCAAGCCCTAGGAAACCTGTCATTTATGTGGCCTCAGCTGAGCCATTCCCTAGAGAGGACTACTCTTTCTATGGGATTTCAGGTCATAGCAACCCATCAGACTTATATTCAATATTTGCAAAAGCTACTGACTCTACTTCTTATAATGTTGTCGGGCATACGTACCCTACAAGGAGAAACAAACAAAACTTAGAACAAGCTTTTGTTCCTACATCATAACCAGTTCAAACTCCTACTTCTTTACCATCGTCTCAACCTAACCTTCCTTCAGCTGCTAAACCCGCGATCAAAGCACCAGGTGATTACGATCTTGTTGAGCAACTTCATGTTACTCCAACTAAGATCTCTCTTTGGGATTCTATGCTCCGACGCCAAGCCCATTAAGAATTTTTTTTGAAAGATCAATCCTAGGGTACCTTTAATGGTCAAGACCGAGATAGAAAATTTGTTGAAAGTAGGCTTTATTTGTCCTATTGACTTTTCTACTTGGATTTTGAATATAGTCACTGTTAGCAAACCTGGTGGTCGTATTCATATATGCATTGACCTTCGAGACCTTAACAAGTCTTATCTTAAGGATTATTTTCTGTTACCTAATATAGACATGATTGTGGACTCCACCGCAGGCCATGTATTGTTATCTTTCATGAATGGCTTCTCAGGTTATAATCAGATCCATATTAACTCGGATGATCAGTACAAGATAGCCTTCACTACCCCTTGGGGTACTTTCTACTATGTGATCATGCCCTTTGGGTTAAAGAATGTAGGAGAGACTTACCAACGAGCAATGACCCTGATATTCCATGATTTCATTCATAAAATCTTAGAAGATTATGTTAATGACATCTTTGCGAAATCTGTAAATCATCAAGATCATGTGAAGAACCTTCATCTTATCTTTGAAAGGCTTCAACTTTACAAGATGAGACTCAATCCCCATAAGTGTGTCTTTGGCGTAGACACTGGAAAGCTTCTTGGGTTTATAGTCTCTTATCATGGAATCGAAGTTGACACGAATAATATTGATGTTATTATTAACATGCCTCCATTGAGGAACATCACCGAGTTGCAAAGTTTACATGGGAAGATTCAGGAAATTCATAGATTCATATCTCAGTTGGCTAACCGTACCCTCCCTTTCACTCGTTTACTAGAAAAGGATGTTCGCTTTATATAGGATGAAGAGTGTTAGAATTTTTTTGAATCCATCAAAGCTTATTTGACCAACCCTCCTATATTAATGTCAGCTATACAAGATAGACCCTTCCTGCTTTACCTTGTTGCATCACCGTACGCTTTGACAACCCTGCTAGCTCAGTATGATGACGCGGGAAAGAGAGCGGTCTACTACATTAGCCGCATCCTCGTCGATTATGAAACCCATTATCCATCCATGGAGAAGCAATGCCTTGCTCTTGCATTCGCTACACAGAAGTTGAGGCACTACCTCCTCCATGTTGAAACTCACGTCATAGTGAAAACTAATCTGTTGAAACATTTTCTCTCTAGTGTTGACCTCGTTGGAAGATTAGCAAAGTGGTTTATGTTGCTTTCTGAGTTTGATATAAAATTTGTCATTCAAAAATCGGTAAAGGGACAAGTGGTTGTCAATCAACTAGCAGATTCTCCCTCATCTCGCTCCTTCCTCGGGTTCGATCTATTCCCTGATGAGAATATTTTCACAATCAACTATGACCTTGAATGTAAGATGTACTTCGATGGATCGAGGTGTCAGACTGGTTCTAGAGCAGGTGTGGTCTCAATATCCCCTGAAGGAAAACCGGTCCCTCTATCCTTTCGATTAGATTTTCCTTGCACTAATAATATCGCAGAGTATGAATCTCTTATTGTCAGTTTACATGTCACCATTGCATTAAAGATTAAACATCTTCATATACTAGGTGACTCTGAACTTATTGTGAATCAGATCACGGGAACCTATCAAGCTAAACAAAGTAAATTGTTCTGATATCAAGACCTTGCTTTGTCTTTTCTTAATCAACTTTTCTCTTTCATGATAAACAATATCCCTAGGAGAGAAAATAGACATGTGGATGCCATGGCGAGCATTGCTTCCTTGGTACCTTCAAAAGAGGATACGAAGGAGTATCACTTTGTGCTTCAGGTCACACGAACCCTAATGATTCCTGATCAACCCGAGCCCGAGTCTCTGGTTTATTTTCATGAAGACTCGGGAGAATGGTTCTCTAGTATATACAACTATTTAAAGACTGGAAACTTTCCTGCTGGCACGACGAAAAATGATCACACTCATATACGAAAGTTTTCAGCACGTTACATCATCTTATCTTACATTATCAAAAAGGTTATAACAGCTTGTTGCTAAGATGTCTCACTAAAGCAGAAATACCCCTTGCCCTTAAATAAGCCCATGTAGGCTCTGGGGGTTGAAATTTTGGTGGTAGATCCTTGGTGAGGAAACTAGTACACATGGGATACTATTGGAAAATGATGGAACAAGATTCCTTCGGTTTTGTCAAGAAGTGCCTTCAATGTTAACAAAATAGCCACCTTATCCACACTCTTGCTCAGGAGTTGCAAAATCAAACTTCTTGTTGGCCTTTCACAAAATGGGGATTGGATATTATTGGAAAAATATCACCTACTTCCTCCAAAGGACACACCTTTATCATTACTGCTATAGATTATTTCAAAAAATGGGTTGAAGTTATTCCACTCTGATCCACAAATGTTGAAACTATCTGTAGCTTCCTCTTGAACAATATAATTTCTTATTTTGGGAAGCCTGCTATGCTTGTCTCTGCTAATGATACACCATTTAAAAACAAGGAAGTAAAGCAGTTCTTGGAGAAATTCCATATTCAACATAGGTATTCTACATCGTATTATCCACAATCCAATGGCCAAGCAGAAGATTCTAATAAAATGCTTGAACTCATTCTTCATAAAACAGTTAATAAACACAACAAAGATTGGCATATTCAATTAACATATCCTTTGTGGGCTTATCACATGAGTGTTCATATGGCGATGGGAATGATGCCTTATAACCTCGTGTATGGCACCGAAGCTATCATGCCTTTGGAGCTGTAAATTCCATATTTGTGGATTTCCCTTAGAGGGTTGATTGACGATGAAACCTATCGAACTAACCATTTTCATCAGCTAGAGATGCTCAACGAGCACCGTTTATAGGCCCTCGATCATCTTAAAGCTTATCAGCGGTCACTATCAAGACAATATAATCAAGGTTTGCTTCCTAGGACCTTCAAGCTAGGAGACCTAGTTCTATATAATAATCAACAAAATGTAAACACACCGCCTGATCAAAAACGGAATTTTAGTCCTAACTGGTTAGGTCCTTACGTCGTGATTTTTGTGTACGGTTTGGGTGCCTATGGATTATCATCTATGGATGGAACACCTTTAAAAGAGCCTGTTAATGTGATGCATCTTCATTGATACTATGCATAGTGTCCTAATGTGTCACATGTGTGTTTTTCTCCCTAAAGGGTACTAATACTGCATGTGTTAACATTTGCTCATTTTCACATCATGATTTTTTTTGTGTTTATGACGTGACCATGTGTGTGTGCATGTAATAAAGCATACATATGTGTCTCAGACTATGCTATATATCCATACATCACATTACATCTTTTAAAGTCATTAGATCATCATAGTATTTAGTTAACATGTAACCAAATGTGTTTAATTAAATCATGATTAGCATGTAATAAGAACATACATCCATGTGAGCAAATGAGGTCCATAGCATGAGCATACATGAAAATGGAAAACATACACATAAATAAAGCCATGATATTGAAACTGATATATATATATATATATATATATATATGTCCAATGTATGAATCAAAGGTCATGTACATGTATCAGGCCACTCCTATAAAAATGAGTGGCTGTTGAATATGTATCTATACAAAAGATCTACAAGTATATATGTGTATTTATATTCGGCTACAAAAGTGATATACATAAGATGGAATCCTATCCCTATGGTGTATGGCTCCCCAAGCCCTTTGGCTCTAGTGGCTGCTCTAGTACTCTAGGAGGAGATTGTAAGATGGTTTGCGACCGAGATCGGTGTGAGCGTGATGCAAATAAACCTGCCCGTATCCCTCAGAGCTCCCCTTGTAGTGAACAAATGCCCATCTTCACCTGGATCAATCCTGTTGTAGCCGCTAAACATATGTCGGGATCACAACTATCGGTTGCATGTCAAGCTTATCAATGCTGCTTTGAAGGGTGTCGCATGTCACCTCGGCGACATCATCCCTCGTCACTACCACATCTCACATAGGGAGAGCCATCTGCAACTCCCTTGGATCGAAACGGTAGGGGCCACCTCTGAAATACATTGAGCTATAAGCCTAGTCCATCCCTGTGCATCCTCTACAATCACAAAGAGAGAAACAAGAATCAATATCACATGGCATGTATATATATAAACATAAACAAAAATATGAAAAGCATGAGAATAATAATAATGTACTATATATACTTGGATCCACTGGCTACCATGTGGGATCAAGGTGGGGGTCGATGCTAGGGCCTACGCCACCAGTATCGGTGGTCGACCCTCGTGATGATAATGCTACTACTGTTGGGACGGTGGACACTGGTGGCACTGATGAGATGGGGGTAGTTGCAAGAGGAGCTGACCTCCTCCGCCGCCTTGGCCTCACAAACGTTGCCTCCTCCTCCTCCTCTTATGTCGGCTCCTCCTCCTATGTTGGCTCCTCCTTCGTGCCGCCCTGCTGGTGGCCTCTCCTCCTACCTTATGGGGGTTGGTGAGGCATGTCCTCTTGTGGACCAAGGTCCCCTCTCATAGCACCCTCGCCGAAAATTGGAGCAAGACAGTGCTTCTCCCACCAACGCTTGAAATCTGCCACTACACTGATATTATCTTCCACCACCATTGCTAGCATATCATGGTCGAGCTCATCATCATCTAAGAAGATGATTTCTATGATGGAAGGGTGAGGGTGATCACCTACCCTTGCTACATTGCGGTGTGCCCTGGTGTATGTGGGCACGCCGAGCAGTATGGTCTGAACATGGTCGTGCTGCCACATGACCTAACTTCAGTAATAGGGTACAATAATATAATCATGGTGACCAACCAAAAAATGGTCCCACTGTAGGTTCCTAAGGAACCTATTGTCGTCGACCCACCTGAAATATCGGTAGAGCCCCTAGCAAACCTCTCCTGCGACAACAGTATCAAACTGAAGCCTCCAAAACTATAGGTCCCCAAAATAACACTAGCATGTCATGTCATACCAATGGGCCATCGAGATCTAATACGGCCATCGGTGGGGAATACCAACTGGTCGGGTGCACATGATGTGGGCGAAAACCACACCAGCAAAAGTGTGCACACGATAAGACTACGATACTCATAGTGTATGTACTGGCCAAGCTCCTGGTATAGGTGCGCCAGCATGTTGCACCCCCAGGAAAACACAAACCTATGCTCAACCATCTCTCTAATGATAGGGACAAGGTCCCCGTGAAGGTGTGAGCCTTGCCCCTCTATGTTGATGTGGAAGACAACTATGACTACCATCACCCGACGTAACAACGACATTGTGGTCCTCGACTGGTCATACCAGTGAGTATAGATGTGACTAGTGTCGTCACCACCATCTGTCCTCCCTATGCAGTAGAGGACGCCCTTGCTACGCTCCCATGTCAATCGGGTGCCATCTAGGCCACTCATCATCCATGGATGGGTAGCCTGAGGATCCAATAGACGTCCTCGAGAGTGATAGTCATCTCTCTGCATGGTAGCTGGAAAGATTATGTAGTGGCGTTCCATCGCTCCATCAAAGTGGTGAGCATCCCCTCATGGTCTTGCATCTCTAGCATAGTGAATACGTGCTAGAGACCGACCCACTCTAGGTGTGTGATCTCATCCTAAGAAAGATGATCCCTATGCTCACAAATAAGTCAAAATGCTTGCCCTCCGAGATGCTCCCGGATCTCCAAATACTCTTGCAAAAAGCAAGCAAGTTCTAAGTCAAAAAAATCATCATGATAAGCAAACATGTAAAAGGACATATGCGCGTCGCGCAGATGTCTACGTGTTGTGTATGCGTCTCAGACCACCACGGTCTCTCAGAGGATGCCACCACATCCTTCGAATGACAACACGAATCAAGGACCCTAGCGCATGTCACATACGTCAACATGTATTGAGGATGCAAGCACAGATTTAGGATGCCTGCGCACCTCGACGAGTGGAAAAGTTCAAAAAAATAGCTAAAAAGCACAAAAATCGAGGCTAAGAGGCCTACTTGGTCCACCTCGTGACCCTCAGCAATGTCCTCGCGTAGCTACTCTAGCCTCAACACCTCATACTCTCTCCTATTCGACATTTTTCTAACTTTTCTCTCACAAAATTCAACAATCTGCTCATAGTGAATAGTAAAAATGACCCTTCTAGGGGCCCACCTAGGTATATATAGGCCCCCGAGGCCCATTTTTCCTAAAGTTTGTGGCCCCCCATTTCTCTTGAATTTACCCCACCATGCTAGGGGAAAACTCAAGAGGAGGCATATAGTCACCTCTTGATCATATTTTTCCTCTGAATCAACCACTTTTTCTTGATCATTCTTCTCTCTATGGTAGTGTCTTTTGATTTTTTGAAACTGACTCAAAATTTTAGTTTTGCAAGATATAGTTTTGAACAGTTTTTTACAACCGTGGTATTATTGTTTGTTGATCTTGAAAGCTGGGGGCATCCTCGAAACTGGTTAGCTTGAACTCGGTGACCTTTGTGGTCCCTCTTCCTGGCACATATTTCTGTAAAATTTAGAGTTCAGGTGAAATTTTTCTTATCTACTTTAGTGAGACTCATTTTTTCCAAAATTGAACCCACCAAAGTGGGGGAAAAATGTAATGTCACAGAACTGCACCTAGAGGAAATTCCACATTTTTGAATCTTGCCTAGCATTTATGACACCTTAGAAACATTAATGGGAAAATCCCATGAATCAAAATTTCATGAATCTGACTCCATTTGGACACATGGTGAAGTGATAGAAGCCTGAAAAGGCATTTACCAAAAACCTAGGCTTTGGACGCCTACGCGGTGCATAGATGTCCACACGACACGCTAGCATCCTGACGGTTTTCTGAGTTTGAAATGACGAATCTAGAACTTTGACCCGTGTGACACGTGTCTTGGCGGTTACGACTCAAGTGAAACAGCTCTATGTCACCCTTGCATGCATGAAAACCCCCTTTTGGCTCTCATTTTGGGGTTGGAAGTCATCAGTTGAAGCATTGTCACCACTTGCTCTAGTCTTGGGTAAAATCTATCCTTGGATAGCAACACTTTCACAAGCGAAGCCATGCTAGATTGAGCTCCCTCTAGTAGGTGAAAGCTCTCAAGTAGCTACCAGCTCTCAAGCAAGCACACAGAGGTGCACCCGTGTGCTCCAAAAGAGGGTCTTGACCCATGGGTAACACTCTCTCTCTATCACTCTTTCTCACTAGCTCATTTACTACTTTGTGGTGCAGACTCTACTCCTAAGTGGGTTTTTCTTTCTCCACTCACTTTGTTTACTTCCTTTACACTCTTTTCCAAACTTGGTTGTCCATGGAGGTGGGAACACCAAAATGAGCATCTGACTAAGGCAGACCCCTATACAACCCCAATATTTTCCCCTTGATCTTTTGTGTGTAGGTTACAAAGGGAAGCTCAAAATAAAGATTCAGACACACAAAGGTAATCTTGTTTCAAGTTCCCTTGTATTTCCCTTTGATTTCTAGCTTTTTGTCGATTATCTGGTTCTTCAAGCTTTTGACCCGAGTCAAGAAGTAAGATTCAGTTCCATCTGCTTGAGCTCCTAAGTTCTTCACGGCTTAGGATGCTAACGCATCTTTTAGATGACAATGCGCCATGTTGGCGTCCTAAAACTACGTTGACCTCTTTTGGCTAAGAGCTGCTCAGCTAGAGGTGAAAATCTCAAAGTCTTGCTCTCTCAGGATCTGAGATTACTTTCTTGCTTTTCTTCACAGTTTCGTTGATTTGTTCGAGTTGAGGTGTATAAGGGCAATTTATTCCCTGGTGATCTCTTGAGAATAAAGAGACCCATGTGCAACAAATCCCTCTTATATCACAAAAGGGTCTATAAAAATGGGTTTATTATTATTTTTTTGTTAAGAGGATAAACATCTTGATACTAAGGCTCTTTATACATTATAAGAATTGATCCTTCCTAAACTCTTTGTAAATAAAAATTCTCACCAATAGACCAACATCCACCTACAATTTACTACTTTCAAACTTAACACATCTTGATTCTAAAGTTCGATTATATCAATTTGAGAATCAAGGAGTTGAAGATTTCTAATTTAGGGTTTAAATGAAATTAATAATTTTGAAAATAACTAGGGATTTTGAAATTTATATTTAAAATTAGGGTTTTAAAATATGGATTATAAATATGTTTTAAAAATAAATAAAAAATCTTCTAGCTTGTTAAGGGGCATGGTTGGGTAAATCCAGTGTCAAAGGTGTCAATGGAGGTTGTTTGGGAGAATCTGATGGAGGGATGGTGGAAAGTAATTTTTGATGGTCCTTCTAAAGGGAACCCTGATACGTCTGGAGTAGATTTCATTGTTCGTGATTGGAAAGGGAATGTTTTGTCCTTTGGGGCGAAGAAATTAGAGGTTGGGACAAATAATGTAGTAGAAGCTTTGACAGCATTAATGACCATTATATTTGGCAAGAAATTGGAAGCATTGAAAATTCATTTAGAAGGGGACTTGCTCATAATTGTTCAAGCAGTGATGAAAGAGATTATCGATGCATGACATCTTTAAAGTACAATTGTCAAAATTGTGGAGGAATTAAAAGCATTTGATGATTTTCAGGTTGGTCATATAAGGAGAGCTGGGAATGTGGAAGCCAACACTCTTTCCAAATGGGCTTTATCATTTGGAGAGATAGGTAAGATGTAGACAAAAGATCTTAGCCATGTTAAACTAGAGGATTTGGTCCATTAAGTGGTGGTAAGTACACAACATTAAATGTGCAAGCTAAAATCTTTGATCAAAGCAGATGAAGTGACTAGAATAAAGGAGGGGAGGTGGGTGGCGGAATTCCAAGTACTTGTTGGATTAATGGCTGAAAATGCAGTGTTAATTGTGATTAAAGTGTTTTTGTTTGCATTTCAAGTTGTTTCATTTGAGAAAGTTGTGATGAAAGAGACTATGAGAAGGTGTGGCAGTGGGTGGTTTTACTGGTGTTGCAAGGTGATAATGGAGGCGAATTTCACACCGTTAATGAGAAGGCAATTATGCCCATTTCTCGGTGAAGCAACAGAAAGGAGGTTGAAAGGAATGTTTTTATACAATGATGAAAGGTTGATGAAGTGTGTATAGTTAATTTTGGGTCAAGATTTTGGGGAGTTAAAACACAGATACAGAGAAAATATGGATGTATACTCTTTAATAATGGTGTGGGGTCTGGAGCTGGGGGAGACGGTGCAAACAGTGAAGGGAATTATGGAAGCCATTTTTGCACAAGGATTTTATGGATGGAATGGATTCCATTCTAGAATGGGAAATCTTGGACGAAGGTATGGATTTGCGTGAAGGGATTGAGAATGAAGATTCAGAAGAGTTTGATAAATGTGAACCATTTGTGCGAGGATTGAAAGGGAAATTTAAAGAACGTCAAAAATTTGAGGCTAGTACTAGATGGGAGGCTTTGAAGCTCTTCGTGGAATTGATGGCGGTGGAAGCGTTGATCGCTTAGGCAAAGGCAGAAGCTGCATGAATGGAAGGTCAAGAGCCTTGATGTTGGAAGCGAAAGGAAAAAGAATTCTCAAAGGACGGGATGGATCCGAGCATCTCACATTGAACAGTTAATTTATCTTAGGTCTTTGAAGGTATTTCAAAGATGGTCTTTTAGTTTTGATTAAAATTTTGGGCTTTAATCATGTTTGGGATATAGTGATAAAATTTTCCCTTAAGCAAGGTTTTTGGTACTGTCGATGATAGTGATCTTGACTGTAACTTGGGGTGCTACTTTTGAAGCACAATTTAGATAAAAAAGCTTTTAATGTAAGGTGGTAGGGTTGTTAATAGTTTCGTTTTGAAAAAAAATGGTTGTAATGTTGATGGTTGTGGATGGTAGGTGGTTTTTTTGGTGGTAGGGGGTTTCTCTTGAAATTAATGTACTCTGTTTTTATTTTTGAATAATACAAAAACTTATTAACAACCAAAAAAATAAATCTTTTTTGTTTTATAATTACAATATATGTCCATAAAATTTAAGTTTGGTATTGTTATCCTTGTTTTGAACTTGGAAATATTTATCATTTAAATGTAGTTGTATCACAGAGTCCTTGTTCTCTATTGGTCATGTTATCTTTCCTACCTTATAAATTAGAATCAAATTCCCTTTTCTTTAGATAAGCTAAATTCTAGATACCAAGTTTCCATTTTGTTTTAGTAAAAAAAATGAGTTTTGGTCAATTGGTTAGTGTTAGAACCAAGAAAAATGTTGCCTTTAAAGTTCTGGTTAAAGAATTTTAAACTTTATTTTAGTGAAATGAAGGGCATTAGGAACCATTTTAGGGAAAATTAAGTTCCTAGTAACCTCTTTGACTCTAAAGAAGTTACTTGGTTCAACCATTTTGAAACTAAGGTAAGTGTTTAGAATTCTATTGATTCTTGACAGAGCTAATTTCACCAATGAAGTATCATCATTTTCCAAAAGCATTTTGGAAACATATATGATTCTGAGAACCCATTTAGCACTTGAAAGTGTTTTGAGAACCATGCAAGTTCCAAACAACATAAACATCACTAAAATAGTTAAAGTTTTCCAATGAAAGAAGATTTCATCATTTTGATGAATTGATCAGTTCTTAGCACCTCAATTTCAACCAATTCATCAATTCAAAAATCCAACTCAAAGATTGATCAATTGTTCTTAAATAAGGTAAATAATTTTTTTAAACAAAAAAAATATTTTAAAGAACCCCTCTAGCTCTTGAAGTGGTTCCTAAAAATTTCTAATTTTTGGAAGCAATTAAACTTGTTAAAAGCTTTTGATCAAAGGGTGATACATGGAACACTTAATTGGTCAAAGTAACAAGATATCAATAAGTTCAAAATACCTAAGAAAAGTATGAAGATCATTAATCTAAAATTTAAAATAATTTTTGTGGGCTTCACTCAAAGGTTATTTGAAGTCAGAAAGGTATAAGTGAAAGTCAAAGCACTCTTATATCATTAACAACCTGTAAATTTCATTGCTCAAGAGATTTATAACCCTAGTGTGTCATGCTAGTCAAGGATCGTGCCCTACATTAGCTCAAATTACTTGATCTTCATTCATCAACTGACGTACAATTTCTCATCCCTACTTTCCAATTTAGCCCTTATACATCCATAAATATTTTCTCATTGGATATAATCTATGTATTGCCTAGTGATTTCTCATTCTTCTTAGCTAATTCTATTGGACTCCATTTAGATAGTCCTAGAGACCTTCACTTAAAATTTATCATCCTATATCATTTTTTATCCTTGTAATTCAAATCCCCATGCTTGATGAAATATTTATAAATTCATTCCTAGTCGCTTAGGGTTGAGATTTATCCCAATAAATTCCTTTAGACCTAGCTCATTTTCCTCTTTCAATCAACTTGAATCATTGAATTAGAAAAAATGAGGTATAGATACCAAGGATATAAGAAAATATCAGTCCTTGAAACCAACCTACCAAAGGTCAAAGACTCTATCTTGGGACACATGAATATGGGCAATTTTTGGTGAAGATTTAGTGAGACAATAAAAGAACCCCAATTTCTCACACGTTGTTCAAAAGTGGGCTAACATGCGCCATTGTCTTTCCCATATTTGTGTAGTGTGTTTATTTAGTATTAGCTTGTGTAAAATACTATGGTTGAGAATCTATAGAAATTAAAAAAAATTAAAGATACAATGGTGGGTAAATTGGATAGATATTCTCTTGGGATCATATTCTAACTTCCACAAAAAGATGAATATTATATTATATGAAATTTAATTCAAGAAAATAAATGCTAGTTTCCTTTTTCAAATGATCTCTTTGAATACTGGTTCTATTAAGAATTTTGATTCCAGTTATCCTTCCCAATTGTTGGAAAAAATTTCCAAGGGTCTGTTTAGTAAGAAGGTCCCTTCAAAATAGTTTTCTACCAAAATGGAAGCGGAGAAATATAATACATCAAGGGCACAAAACAATGGCACCTCCATTTTTGTAGCTTTGAATTCCAAGGTAATATTACTAGATTTAAATTATCTTATTCACATATGCTACAAATATGTTAGGGTACGTGACCAATTTCACTTAAATAGAGGGAAAATAAATTGGGATTGTTAGGTACCATTGAAGACCATGATGCACTGTAGAAGTTCAGAAACCCAACCTCACAAACCCCAAGAATCACCTGCATGCAATAACCTATCACAAAGAATGAAAGATATTCAGAACCAAAGAAGATGTTTTGCAAGCCTCAAAATAAAAATGCATTAAGAGAATCAATTATTACAAAAAGATCAATCCTTATGAAGCAGATCAAGAAACCCTCAAGGAAACCTAAAAGGGAAACCCTAGTGTGCACACTTAATAATTAATTATTAATTATTAATGTTCCTAAGTTTAGCTTAAGCAACTAAAGTGATAAGTGACTTAATTAATTAACCAATATGGTATAATTAATTAAGTGAAATAACTTATTACTCTAACACCCCCCTTAAGATGATCTTAGGAAGAAGCTAGAACACTAAGGAAAAGATGCATGAAAGAAAAGATGGGTCCCAATAACAAGGCCTGATCAGGTACCCATTTACAAATGCAAGAATGAGGTAGAGAAGAAAGCCCAATGGGAAAAAACCCCCCTACAATAAGATGGCCTGATGCAAAGAAGCACTGGAAGAACATTGGAACTTGAATCTGACAAGCAAGGAAAGATACTTTTGTTTACTACTGAGACCAGATGAGAGTAACTGATTGAATCAAGGAATCATGATAAAGCAACAACAGACCTGATGCCATAAAACACTCAAAAACTCTAAACTGGCACAACCTTGGAATCTATGAAGCACTAGTAGATTATTGAATGATGTATTACTGAAAATGAAGTGCAAAGATTCAAGTTTCACCCTTCCAACTACCAAAACATCCAAGTAATCTCCAAAAAAACCCATCGAGCCAAATCTAAACTAAGCGATCAACCTGGGATAGATACAGAAAAAGTGTATGGATATCAACGTAGAGCTCCTCAATACCTTTCCAATGCAGCAAAAATTGCGAAAATCGGAGATCATGGCAAAACGTTATGAGCTCGAAAGTGATAAATGAAAATCTGACTTCAAATAGAAATAAATGTAGCTAAACATAAAAATACTAAAAAATAAACTGTACCATAGGATAGTGCTCAGAACCAGCTTTCCGGTGATATCTCGTTTTCTCAATTTTGACTCTGTATACCCAAGTTATGCCAAAAAGAAAAAAAATTGCTCCTTTAGGGAAAATCAGGGTGAGGAGGGGAGCTTGGAGGGCCCATACGGTCGTTGATGTCATGCTGATGTCAACACTTCACAAGAAAAAAATTCACAGCCATTTGGCCATCATTGAAAAAAATCGGCCCCCCTGCCAAACAAAATGGCCACCATAGATTTTGTCCCTCGCCGGAATATTCCAACAAAATGGAGCGGAGCCCTTGGTCACCCATGTGACCTCGAGGCAAGGCTGAAGCGGTTGGGGGATGGGCGCATAGTGACCAATCCCCCATAGGACTGCGACAGTTGTTGGAGGAGCCCGTGGGGGCTCAGCGGGCAACGATGATGGTGTCGCGCAGGAGAGGCGGTGCAGTGGAAAAGTCGCCAGTGTTGGTGGCGGGATGTGGTGGCCGCCACCCAAACTAGTGGTATGATCCTTTTAAACTGCAAGCGCTTTTTTCAAGTGCTATTTTTTTATATTTTTATATATATTTTTTGAAATATGTGCATCGGGATGCATGCTAGGGAGGTCGTACAGCCTCCTCGGCAATTTTTTTTGCCTCTCAGATCAACTGCTCCAAAATTGACAAAATGGCAGGCATTTCTAAGGTTTTTGGGTGCTTTGAATGCAATGGCAACGTTCGTTTGGCCCAAAATTGCACCAAAAATATTGGCTACCCCCAGATCTTGCAAAAAAGATATCTGTGGAAACCCTTACACTTGAAACTCACTGTAAGGCAATATCTTCCAAATGATGAACAAGCAGTGGCATATCTGAAGCTCTGATACCATGAAGAAGTTGGATGAAGTAGCCCACAAACATATACATGTTCTTTGTTATATGTATGTCATGAGCAATATATTCAATTATATGGGAAAAATAGATTATATCAAACAAAAGGTTCTTGATAAGAGAGATGTGTAGACATTTATGTACAACCACCACACACCACATGCACTATTCGAGACCTTCTTTGAGAAGTAATTTCTAAGACATATAAAGAAAAAATATGCATCATGCATTATTCTCTTGTAAAGGATGTTTGTGTTGTAAGAGGCATTTCAACTAATGGTCATGATGCAAGAGTAAAATTGGTGGCATTTTCTAAGTCAAAATAGAGGAAGAGGGTGAAAAAGGTGATGAAGAGTAACATTCTTTGGGTTGTGTTAGTCAAATATTGTAGTTATTTGTTTCCTAGGCCAAACCCATCACATACTCATGTCACTCAAAGAGTAAAAAGTAGGGAATTTTATGAATGTGGGACTTGACACACATAATAGCCTCTAGGATTTTAAAGGGTAACTCCTTATATCATTTTCAATGGGATTTTATTAATCACCTACAAAAAAAAGGGAAAAGAGAGAAGTACATGAAAATAAATCCTAACCTAAGGTGATGCAACAAGATTATGATATTCTCTATATATTGTTATAATATAATACAATGCAAGAATCAGTATTTTATAGACAACCTATTAAGCACATTACTAGTAATATATAAGGAAATTATTTATTCATAAACAACATATAAGTAAGACATAAATCAATTAGTCATGACTTATTAAATATTAGTATTTCAAAGCTCATAAGAATTTGCATACCAAAAAAGTCTTAAAGCTCTAGACACATGAAACAAGGTCTACATTCCAAAGTTCAATAAGTTTTGCAACCATTTCTATTAAGCATGAGCCTAAAAATTCCATCCATTCACAATGAGCCAAATGATCTTATTCATACAAGGGGACATTGAAAACTAAAATAGTGATGGTTCACCCACTTTCCAAATTCAAATCATGTTGTCATTCCTTTGATGAGAGTCATTAATTTTGATAGCTCTAAGTATCCAATAGGAGATATTTTGTATAGCTAAATCTCCATGTGTAGCGTCCTTTGCCAAATTGAACGATAATTTTTCCAAACACTTAATATGGCATATTTCATTTGTCAATTAAGTGGACACAAATTGATAGTATTTTCTAAGCAATTTTCCACAGTAAATATGATGTATTTTAACATATATTCATTAGCAAGGCATAACACATCATTGGATTTTGTAGTATAATGAACAACAACTCCAAAACGATTGAAAGTTGAGAATACAATGACTAAAATAGACTTGCAAATTTATTCATCAAACCCCAAATGCTTCATAAGATGTATTACATTACAAAGCATCATTTAAAAGGATTGTAACAACACTAATTTCATCAATTTATGAGCATAGATAAGTCTGATTACCAAGTATACCAACCCATATTTAGCTACAACAACATATGGTTGCACTTTCCTATCATATCCTATGATATCAGACCAAACTACAAACTACATACATGAATATATTTGTGCCCAAATTCATCCCTTTAGAAACCCTTGACAATAAATGCAATAATAAATCAGCTATTTCATTATTCAAAACCCTTATTGCAATAATAAATCAGCTACTATAATAATTCAGAAACCCTTTTTCAAAATTACAATAATACATCAGCTATTGCAATAATAAACCAGCTATTGCAATAATTCCGAAACATGCAATAATACATCAGCTATTGCATAAATTACTTAGCTTCTCAAACAAGCAGATTTGCAACTTCATCCTTCAAAATTATTTTCGTTAAGCACCAATGTGTTTCCTGGCTGAAAACACCATTAAATCTCCTGACTGTATATTGCAACAACGAAGAGATTGTAAACCAAGAGGGATTTTGTCCTTAAAGCCCCTTCAAAATCCAATCTCTCAATGAGATTGAAATTCATTAAGAATTTTCTCTCCACCAAGCCTCCTCCCCTAAATGAGCTCTCCAATCCCCTTTATATAGAACTCCTTGATCTTCTAGAAAGACCCAAGAAGAGTGTTCAACAAGCTTTTATAAAAATATTTTAATACTCCTTGATGTGACCCCTTGATGCAACTTCTTGATGTGACATATTAATGTGACCCCTTGATGTGGCCCCTTGATGTGACATCTTGATGTGATCCCTTGATGCTTAAGTCAGTTTTGAAGATATATTAATAAAGTGACTTTATTATTTTATCATTAAAGTATGTCACTTTTTAACCTTTTAATATAATTATTTAATATTACCCTTTTGACTTTGCACTTTTTGCCTAGTAACAATAAATAATTAAAATAATGATTATTCCTTAAGAGGTCCAAAACACGGGAACATAACAGTCCTCCCTTCCTAGAGATTGTTTGCCCTCAAGTAATCCACAACTGCCAAATCATCTTGACTTTCACAGAACGTGAAGCCATAATGGAAAACCAACCACACATGTCCACCAACCACCTGAATCCAAAATGGCCCTACAACATGTGCTAATCCATAACCTATGTATGTAGCTGGAACCCAAGACGTTGTCAAACTTTGTCAACCAATGAAACCAACCATCTAGCAATGAAATTCCTGGATCCAAACACTGTAAATCAACCCCATCATGCCAACTCCAAGTACTGTGTTTATACACCTCAAATATCATATCTAGGTCCCATGGATAAACTAGAAGTCCTTCAATCTCAACACTAACTGACTCTCGTTGTGCCACTTTGATAACCTTTAAAGTCCAATCATACCAAGTCTTTGATCCTTTCTTCTAGAAGCAATCTACTAGAGATAACAAAGTAAAAGACTTGCAAAAATTGGACTCGTCACCTAAAGTCAAAAATGTATCACACCAAAGTGAACCTGGACACCCCTTATTCATCCCACCTCTTTGTGCCAATTCCAATCTACCCAAAAGAATGGTGGGATTCTTGGCTCTGATACCACTGTAGCGTCCCTTGCCAAATTAAATGATAATTTTTCCAAACACTTAATATGACATATTTCATTTTTCAATTAAGTGGACACAAACTGATAATGTTTTTTGAGCAATTTTCCATAGTAAATATGATGGATTTTAACATATATTCATTAGCAAGACATAACACATCACTGGATTTGCAGTATAATGAACAACTCCAAAACAATTGAAAGTTGAGAATATAATGACTGAAATAGCCTTGTAACTTTATTCATAAAACCCCACACACTTCATAAGATGTATTACATTACAAAGCATCAATTAAAAGGACTATAACAACACTAATTTCATCAATTTATGAGCATAGATAAGTTTGATTACCAAGTATACCAACCCAAATTTAGCTACAACAACATATAGTTGCATTTTCCTATCATATCCTATGATATTAGACCAAACTACAAACTAGATACATGAATATATTTGTGCCCAAATGCATCCCTTTAGAAACCCTTGCCAATAAATGCAATAATAAATCAACTATTGCTTTATTCAGAAACCCTTATTGCAATAATAAATCGGCTACTGCAATAATTTATAAACCCTTATTCAAAATTACAATAACGCATCAGCTATTGCAATTATTCAAACCCTTGCAATAATAAACTAGCTATTGCAATAATTCAGAAACATGCAATAATACATCAGTTATTGCATAAATTACTTATCTTCTCAAACAAGCAAATTTACAACTTCATCCTTCAAAATTATCTTTGTTAAGCACCAATGTGTTTCTTGGCTGAAAACACCATTAAATCTCCTAACTATATATTGCAACAATGAAGAGATTGTAAGCCAAGAGGGATTTTGTTTTCAAAGCCCCTTGAAAAGCCAATCTCTCAATGAGATTGAAATTCATTAACAATTTTCTCTCCACCAAGCCTCCTCCCCTAAATGAGCTCTCCACTCCCCTTTATATAGAACTTCTTGATCTTCTAGAAAGACCCAAGAAGAGTGTTCAACAAGTTTTTAGAAGAATATTTTAATACTCCTTGATGTGACTCCTTGATGTGACCCCTTGATGTGATCTTTGATGTGACCTTTTGATGTGACCCCTTGATGTGACTCCTTGATGTGATATATTGATGTGACCCCTTGATGCTTAAATCAGTTTTGAAGATATATTAATAAAGTGACTTTATTAATTTATCATTAAAGTATGCCACTTTTTAACCTTTTAATATAATTATTTAATATTACCCTTTTGACTTTGCACTTTTTCCCTAGTAACATTAAATAGTTAAAATAATGATTATTCCTTAAGAGGTCCAAAAAACGAGAACATTACACCATGATCATATGTTTTGATGAGAAATAATATAGTATAGCTAACAAGAAATTTATTGCATTGTTTCTATTTCTTGTCTCCTCCTTGTATGAATAAGAGATTCTTTTTCATTTTTTATGGATGAAATTTTTCAAGTTCATGCTTGGTAGCAGCCTTGGTTGTAGAACTTCTTTAACATTTTCTACATTTGTTTAATTTTGGAACTCAAACCTTGTTTCATGTGTCCAATGCTTCAAGCCTTTTTTTGGGATAAAATTCCCATGAGTTTGAAATACTAATATGAGAAATTTTTACTATCTAATTTATGTCCTCTCTGTTTTTTATGCATAAACATTTACCTTCTAAATTACTAGTAATGTACTTGATGTGTTGTCTATAAACTACAATTCATGTGGAATTTTATTCTTGTAATTAATAGATAACATCTAAATCTTAGTGCATTGCCTCAATTAGGATTTATTTTCATGTACATCTTTATTTTTTCTTTTTTCCTTTACAAGTGATTAGTGAGAGCCTATTGAAAACCATTCAAGGAATTGGTCTTTAAAAGCTTGAAAGTTGTTCTATATGTCAAGTCGTACATTCACAAAACATAACATTATTGCACTCTTTGTGTGGTGTGGGTATAAGGAACATCTAGTGTAATTACATTATTTAAGTGATAATAGACTATGAAAAATACATTGTCTCATCAGATCTCTAATTTCATAGTCATCAAATATGAGGATGCTAATGACCCAAATCTTGGAGAGTCATACATGACCACATCGATATCATGCTTGGTCAAATGAAGGTTGGTGCACAAGCAAAAGATCCCACCTTGCAATTCCATAAACACATTTGGTTGTCTATACATTGGACATGAAGTGGTAAGTTCAAAGACTTGTCAAAGTTTCCTCCATGACATATATTGAGGTGAAGACATGGTTCATGAAATAAATTTAAAATATGTACAATGCTAAGGATACTACCACCATTCATACTAAGTGGAATAAATTTTCCACACTTAAGGAAATACAAAAGACAAAAAGGTGGATAAGGAGACCATGGCACAAGAGGACCTAATACTATGGCAAGCAATATCCAGGCCTCATTTATCACAATTAAATTGGTCATTCACCTCTTATCCAGGTTTTTTATTTTGTTGTTGAGAGCAATCAGTCTACATACATCTTCATCTAGTCTATCAAGAGGCATACATAGCATCTTGCATTTGATTGACCACAACAACATGATGTGATGGAGACTTAGAGAAGTAAGCACAAATCAATGATGATGTGATACAAATTTGGTTGGTGTTTATTTGGAGGTGGTTGAACTAGATGGGTCTAACAATTCTACTAATGAGGAGTTTTCATGGCCTTTGTGGATGATGATTAAAGGCATTGGCCAATTGCATTTCAATTTTGAAAATAATCATCATATTGGCATTTTGGATATAATAATATATTGATATTTGGCATTTCATTGTTCAATGAAGTGTTTACCATTTGATAATTTATAGTTTTAATTGTCATTTCATATTATTTTATAACTAATATTTCAAGTACTATGATATATTTAAAAATTATCCCACATTAATGTACCCAAACTATCCCCAAACTTAGGTCTTTGATCCCATGTTCCAAGAATTTGTCCACCTACTTCAAACACCATGGAGCTATGATTTACACAAATACGATGATCAATTTGTGGGTATATTTCATAGGATTACTAGTGGTGCTACTTCTTACATGTCAATGGCAAGAAACATCTACATCAACCGAAGTGGAAAGATGAGAATCACTAGCCAAATTTGTAAGATTCAAAAGAAATAATTTGTGACATTAAATCTATATCTTGCCAATCCATTTCTCAACGTGTGCATCATGACCAAATATTTCTTCTCTATTAATAAGTAGTAACAAGTAGATTCTTGATCATAGAAGAAAGTGAAATTTCTCAAAAGTTATAAAAACCTAACAAACTCAAGAATATTAAGCATTAAAATATAATTTTCAAATTGAGTCATGGCATGTTGGGTTTCAATAAGACTTCTTAGTGGGGAATGAGGATAAGGATGAGATTTTGGGATATAAACAAAATACCAAACCTTAGAAGATAATAATTAAAATAAAGTATTGATTTGATGTAAAAATTAAAAAATAAAACTATTCAACTTTAAAAATAAAATAAAAAATTCAAATCCTAGTAGATGTAAAATCAAACAAGTTCAACAACATTAAAAGAATAAAAAGATTATTTTCGATACAATAAGAAACAATATTAAGATTAACCTTACTTAAGGAGTTGAGTCTTAAAACACTACACAAATATGCTATTAAAACTAACAAAGGGAATTAAAATTTATTAGCTTCATTTATGATAGCAACTCTCCCACACCTATATGTACTCTAACACCAACACGATGGCACCTCCTACCACCCCTTAACCGACTTCTTTTACTTACTATCAAACAGTGACAGAAACTTCCCCAAAATTATATTATCCACCTTACCATTCTACCATATTTTAAACAGTGATGTTACAGAAACAAAGTTATGATAGGAATTTTAAGAATTATAAGAAATCAATCCATTTAAATCGGCCAACAACATGAACTCAAAACAAAACAGAGAATTTCAATGATCATTTTATTCATTATCAACCTTACTAATTTTCAATACAAGGAATTTATTATACCAAAATCATGACAGTCAACTATATGACTGGTTCCCCTTGCCAACAGGTGATTTCTACTCTCTGGCATTCTCTTTTCTGAATTCAATCTTTTATCAACAATTTGAAACTATCTCCTCTTAAATTTCTTTCGATTCTCCTTCCTTCCTTCATCGACTACCAGCTCCTTCAATGAACAAAGTTCCTCTCCTTTTCTTTTTGATTGCTTCACTCGACATAACTCAATTCCTCCTCTACAACGTCCATGAACTCATATCCAACTTTTCCTAACAATCTGATCTCCTTCTTGTTTGATTTCTTTCTTGCTCAACCTCTCTCTATTCGGCCTCATTTCTGGTTGAACTCTCCTTCTATTCGGTTCTGCTTCTTTTGTTTCATATGGTTTCCTCCATCTGATCGGTTTCTTCTCTTTTCCATTCGGCCCACTACTACCTTCTATTTTTATCCTCCTCCATTCTTCCGCCTACCAAGAACTACTTATTTCTTCTAACCGCTATCCTTCTATTCGTTCGATTTCCAAAATTGTTCATCTTCAACTGCCCAACCATCGACCTCTAACTATCAATCTCCAACCATCCTCAACTGACTCTTGTAATCGTTTACCTATTGTTTATCTCCAAGTTCATAACTTCAACTTGATGGGTTACCTTTTAACTAAAAACTTCTTGAAAATGTTCCTGTCACTGTGGCGACAGGAACTTCCATCCACCTACATCCTGTCATTCAGCCTGATACTTCAACCAAAAAATCGACTGCTACCATAAATTAGAAAATCATATCAATGCTCCTGCATCAATTTATGAGGAATATATTTTATCGTAACTTGTGATCAATGGTCAAACTATAATATTTTTTATCAAATCTAAAATGTTTAAACTTCAATAGATTGATAAGTGACATTTGCTCAATGCAAGATCAATCTCGCCTATAGTTTTGATTTATAAAGTATGGTTTTGAGGCTTTTTTATGGGATTGACCCTAATATACAACCCTAAAATTTGTACTCTTGATCTTCAAAAAAAAATTCAAACTCTGTTATCTAAAAATGGTGGTGTTCAAGAGCACCATTAGAACTTGTGCTAGGAGATGAAGGCGACTGGCTTTCCATAATTTTCTTTTTCAGGATTATGGATTGATTTAATGATTTAAAAAAATTTAAACATAATCAAATATAAATGTAAATTTCATGTTTGTCTTTATGATCTTTGATGTTGATGCAATTATCCTTAGATATTACTAGTGGTACTAACATGTTGATATAATTGTTGATGTTTAAATATTGGTTTACACTTTTTGGAACATCTTGATTTTTGTTGAAATCACATAATTTTAGAAAATATAATGATTTAAGCCTCGAAAAGATTATTTTAAAGGATTCCAATTGAAGAGGGTTTGATCAAACCACTTTAGAACAAACCCCCTTGGATAGAACCCCGCTAGTTTTAACCATACCTATAATGGAGTCTCCTTTACATCTATTAAAATGTTGATAAAAAATCACTTTTAATTTACCTTTTGGGGAATCAAATGAATTCATTTTAAATTTATTTTTTGTAAGTATATAGTCCTTATTATAAACTTCCCAAAAATTATAATTTTAAATATATTTAATTTGATTATTATATTCATTTTTTATTTCTTTTGAATGTAGGTTTTTCACCAAAAATCAAGCTCTTTGTTTTGCACGTGGAAAAATAGTAGATTACCAAAAAAAATCTGAAAAATATGTTCGTGCTACATATTGACGTCCTTGATTTAGCAAAAAAAAAAAGAATTTCGATATAGAATTTTTTTTATGTTGTATACAGTTTGCCTATGTCTAAATTGTAATTGGTTCGACTTTAAAGCTTAATTAAGAAAAAAAATTCAATAAAGCACTATGAAACCAATTGAACGTGCTAGATATCATAGTTAAAAATCTAAATTCAAAAAAATTAGAATTTTATCCTTCATAGAAAAAAGGTTATGTTTTTTACGGTGAACATCACTCTTTAAAAATGGTGTTTACTATTAAATACTAGTTTTTGAAGGAGATGGAAAAATAAATGCAATTTGATTCCAATTTTTTAAAAAATATATATTTAGAATCTACAGACAAAGTGTCACAAATCAATAGTTTTCATCATCTTCAAATTCCTCATGGTTTAGCAGCTATAGGTGCCCAAAAGTCAAGATTTAGTTAAAAAAAACAGCTCAATGTCAAGTTTGGCCAAAAAGTGTAAACCACAATTGTGGGATCACTAGTGACCAATATGTTCTATGGGTATTGGATCTAATTGATGGGTTATCTATAAACAATTAGGGTTTTTCCATTTATAGAACATCGTTGCATCACAAGTTGAATATTTTATAATTGAGTTGATAAGAAATGAATAGTTAGAAGTGGCTCATGTTGGACCCATAATTTAAGCTTGAATTTGGAGATTTAGGGTTCAAAACTATGTTTTTGGTCTTGAACCAAATTTAGAACCACAACTACAATTAGAATAAAATGGGGCAAAACAAATATGAAGTTTGGCTTGAACAACTAGGGAATAGGGACTCAAAATCAAACACGATATTTTCAACCTTAGAGTTGAAAAGAACCATAGACTTGAAGAACCTATATTAGCATTGTTGGAGCATAGCTTGGCCTTGGCATGCTAAAGACAATTTCTAGAACTTGTAATATGATTCTATGTAACATCAATTCCAATAATGATAAATATTGTAGTAAGAAGTTAATAAATGTTACATTATCCTTTTGTGTCACCTCAATATGATGTTTAAGTAAAAAAAAATTCTACATGGTAGGAAAGTGGGATAACTTTGATGAAAACATGATTATACTGAGAAGGGGGGGAGGGTGAGTCAATATAATACAAGCTTTTACCAAATTAAACGTAATTAATTATAAAAATATTAACCATGCAATATTTTGACAATTAAGAACACAAGAACACCAAGATTTAGGTGGAAACCCTTACAAGAGAAAACCACAACAAAATATTGCTAAATTATATAAATCTATTTTACAAATTTTGTAGGCACCAACCCCTCATTCAATTTGTGAGCACCAACCCACTAAATTTGTAGGCACCAACCTACTAGAGATACCAATCCTCACACCTGAGAACCAACTCAATAAGAGACTCGAATCTCTTCTTCTTGGAGGCACCAATCTCCAAACACAAGTTTCCACCTTCAATTTTGCTTCTCTAACATATTTTGGACAATTACAATCTCCACAAAATATGCCTTCTGCAATAGATGATTAACTCCTATGTCTTCATAAAATCTTCTTATTATTCACTCTATAATTGCCTTGAATTAATCATAACAACTATGCTTACATATGTTTGGATGATATATTTTAATGCATATTCTTTCCTTATATTCTCATGATAATTTCGTTGCAAACTATTATTTTAATCTAGCATGAAAGCCCCTTCACAAATCTCTTTAAGTCTACATATACATACTCATAAATATTCTCATAACTTCTTCATGAACCGACTCATAAGCCCTTCAAAATCTACTATAAGATTTCTCATAATATATATATAGTTTACTTCAATCTTCCTTATAACTTCATAAAATTTGATTGTAAATCCTTCACAGATCTACTCAAATATGCTTCATTATTTACCTCATAAATTTGCTTGAATCCGCCTCATAAGTCTCCCTAAATCTTCCTTGAATGATTTATCCTTTACACCTCATAAATCTCACATTCATTCATATGTGCATCATGATCTTTATTGATATGTCATCATAAATCCATGTTTTCTCAGATTTGTTTTTATATATATATATACTTTGTCGAATCTATTGGTGTATAAGATTTATCCTTAATACTACACCCTTTACACTTCTTTATCTTTAATACTCCACTCACATTCTTCTTCACATACCACAACCTCTTTTTATATTTGTATGCCTCTACATGAAGAGAGGCATCTCGTTGAAGAGTGGTCTCCCTTTGAAAAGATGTTTCTTTTATTAATAATTATGCCTTTTAATTACTAATATTTCGTTACCTTTATTCAAATGTTGCCTTTTCTAAACATATGATTGCTATCTTTTCATTGATCACTTCTTCCATTAAGTAATACGAATCACTACCATCATACAATTAATCACAACCTTCTAAACTATTACCTTTTATTAATCACTCTTGTATTTGACTCCAATTTTCGACGAACGTTTGTTGGAATATCGACAATATATTGTCGGCATACCGACAAACCACTGAAATATTTTTTGTCACTAATTTTTTGTTGCTTTCCCGACTAGCTTTAAAATGTCGAAATCACGACACAACTTCGTCGGTTGCCACCATGGAAAAGGGCCCTGGTGTTCGTCGAAATATCGATAGACATTTTGTCGATCTAGTGATGAACCGTAGCTAGAACACAAGTGCCATGTCTTTGCCAAAGCGTCGGATCAACAAAAAAAGTTCATCGAACTTCCGATGAAATAGGCAAGTCATTACGACGAAAGTTTCGTCGGACATATTGCAAATTCGTCAGACGTTTTTGGAGGTTTGTCGAAAGTTCGACGAAACAATGCAATTTAAAAAAAAAAATTCATCCAGGTGTCAACATTCCCTTGATATCGCAATCATTAACCATCTTGCAACTCTTTATCACGTGATAGCAGGCAACCATAGATCTTGATCTTCAACAAACTTGCTCGTGCGGATGGTTGACAACTTTGACTTTAAATGTCGAGCACCTTTTATGTTTAGATTAAAACATCTCCGCCGATTTTAAGCATGTGCATTTTAGATCAGCTTTAGTAGCTCACCAGTTAATATATTAAAACATTCATAATATTCCTTCAGCCTCTTTGAATGTGACAGATGGCGCCTTCCTGTGATATCATGATCGTTCAATACTCTATCGCGATATCACATGAAGGTGCCATTTGTCACATTTGAAGAGGCCGAAGGAACATTATGAATGTTTTAATATATTAAGCCAACCTTAATATATTAATTGACGAGCTACTAAAGCGGATCTAAAATGCACGTGGTTAAAATCGACGGAGATGTTTTAATCTAAACAGAAAAGGTGTTCGACATTTGAAGTCAAAGTTGTCAACCATCTGCATGAGCAAGTTTGTTGAAGATCAAGATCTAGGGTTGCCCGCTATCACGTGATCAAGTGTTGCAAGATGGTTAATGATAGTGATATCAAGGGAATATTATCAAAGATCTTATATGCTACGGGTTGAATCTATTGTGAACCCTTAGGTATTTGTGAATTTGACTCTTCCAATGGAAATAAGACACTGATCTATGTTGCATTTGTTCTTTGTGGTTCAGTATTTGTTTGTGTTCACCCAGAGCTTGCTACAAATTGAAAATTAATGAATATCTTTTACTTTGAAGTATTGTTGTAATTATCTCATGCTCCAAATGGTTGATAATTATTGATGAACAACCAATTTTATTTAGTTTTATCCCGTTCTATTGAGCTATTAATTGGATAAGTAAGAAGAATCAAATAATTAGGGTTGGGCACTATATAAACCACTACTATCACAACTATTGAAACATGCTCAGGTACTGGGTCCTCTCCCCTAGATTAAATTAAGGAAAACATTATTGTAAATACAATATGTATAGAAGAATATGAATGTAAAGGAAAATGGATATTAGAAAAACATAAATGTAAATAAAAGTAGTGTGAGCATAAAATGAATCTAAATTGGTCTTGAACAAATAAAATCATACTCAATTAACATTAAGTTGTACTGACCTAGCACTCATTTCCATTATCAATCTTGAAGGTTACTTTGATGCCTTATGCAGAAGCTCTTTGGCCACGAGGCAAGAGAAGGTGGGAAAATCAAGTGTATATTGATGACTTCCTAACAATCAAAAAGAAACAAGCAACCATTCAACCCTAAACTTCTACAGAAACTCTTTGGCCACGAGGCAAGAGAAGGCGGGAAAACCAAGTGTATATTGATGACTTCCTAACAATCAAAAAGAAACAAGCAACCATTCAACCCTATTAGAAAAGAATAATCTTATGAATTGATTTTATTTGTTTTACTGGCTAATGGATAGTGGACCTAGTTCTCTTGAATTGAGATACTACAAAGATGTGTTGACTGGTGATTTTAGACTACCGATATTCTACTTCAATCTCTATAAGTTACTTTTGTCTTAAATATATTCAAGATAACTCTGCAAAAAAAATCCTTGATCTCTTAGAAATTATGCAGATTATTTTGTTAATACTTCTCCATTTTTATATTTTCTTTCAAAAATTCATAGAAAGATATGTAATGCCATATTTGAAACTAACATATTTTAACTTTACTAGTTATGTAATTATAGGATATGATTCCAACAATTGTGAAACGCATTGGCAATATGCTGGATGAATGAAGTAAACTATGTGATTGGCAGGTGTAAATCCAAATTCCTTAACCCTTTCCAGCATCCTTCTTGCCTGTTCTAAATCATGTGCTTTGGAACAGGGCATGAAAATCCATCTAAGTATAATGAAAATGAGATTTTTGTCAGATATTATATTACAGTAAGTTGAATGAATGTAAGTAGAGAAATTTTTGCATACCTACAAATGGTACAAAATTTCATGGTTAAGTGGAAGCCTCCCATCAACAACAAGATCCAAATATCCATGTATCTAACTCAATCGAGCCTCTAAACTCTGCAGAGCTATCAAATTTTCCACTAACTTGTTATGCACAAAAGTCAAATTTTAGAGTTATGTCACCACTAAAAACAAAAGAAACAGAGCTTTCAAACCAAATCCACACACAATACAATGTTCATAGTGAAAAGTTAGCACTTTCTTTCATCTTTGCATATTGGTTTGATGCTTCAAACGATGCATTTCTTATATTGAAAAGTGCATTACCTTATTGAGTTTCTCTTTGTTTCGAGAATAGTTTAATACTTTCTACTTAACAAGGCCAACCACGTGAAGGTGGAAGATCATTTGGCTTCTCCCCTCCCCTCACATCACTCTCAATTCTCCACACTTGATCATATAATATTAATCATTCATTCATTCATTAATAACATATAACATTCATTCATTCATCCTGCATTAATAACATATAACATTCATTCATTAACATACAACATTCATTTATTAATATATTCACATTCATTCATTCATACATTAATAACATATAATATTCATTCATTAACATATTCACATTCATTCATTAACATATAACATTCATTCTTTCAGTTTTTACATATTATCAAAAATATGGTTGTCATAATATGATTACAATCACTTTTTTTTTATTTTTTTTTTGCAGCTAAAAAAAGTTGAAGTGGAGTATCGTTTTCGAAAATCATCTACCCCCCTTCAGTTGTTCTGAGCTTTGCTCGTGATCTTAATATATGCCTAGTCGTGTACTCACAACGTAGACACCGCTACAAGGGGGGTATGCTGTAATAGCAAAGAAATGTTAAATTGATATGTTTTATTATTATTGTTACAATGTAATGTCCCCTTCTCAAACCTGATCGTGCATATGACCGTTGGCCTTTTTTCTGGAAACCCGAAGGCTAGTCGGAAGGTTAAATTAGGGTTTCCTATTTTTGAGGAGGTCTTGGCTCAGAGATGGTGGATTCAATGGCGGATTCCTTCTGGGTTTTCAGAGGGCTTCGCAGCAGTATGTTCATCTCGGCATTCAGAGCACTTTTTGGAATTTACTATTTTTAGTAAATTCTATTTTTGGCAGCTTTCCAGTTGAGTTCAGCTCGGTTGACTTCCTGCTTCAGTTTGGTCAGATGTTGGCTCAGTATTGGCTTCAGGGCACCTCCGGAGGGATAAGCTAAGTCATCTAATTAAAAAGTCACGTTTAAATATTATATTTTAATGTTGACCATGGGCCTAGATTAATGACTTAAAGATGTTTTAAAAAGGGGGTCTTTGAGGGTGGCGCCCTCATTAAAAGATTATTTTAATTATTGCAAAGTCAAAGCAAGGTTATGAAGGGCGAATTTATCAAGCATGATGTTTATTTAAAATATCAAATCAAAGCCATAAAGGAGAAGTACGCCCTCTTGAGGAGATGAGAGGTTTTGACCTAAAAGCTGATTTTAGGGTTTTGCGAAGTCAAACGAAAATTATAAAGAGGAGTCTTGTGCATCATTTTGGGCATCTTATGTTTATGATATTGTTATGTTGCCGGAATGGCTTTGGGATTGCTTCGAGGAATGAATGCCTCCTAGCTTGGCTCTTCTTCTTGCTTGAAAGATAGCAACTAGTTGAGAGATAGTTTGTAATAGGTTTGTCTTGCATTTCAGTTGAGTATCTTGCATTTTTGGAGTTCTAGATTTGCATTTCAGTCTCATTTTGAAGTTGCTGAAGTCAAGCTGAATCTGTAGTTTCACTCATAAATCTGAAAATAAAAATACAGTCGTTCTGGGTATTGATTCATTGAGTTTCCTTGATAGGGGCGACCCTTCTTGCAAAGATTCAGATTTTAATATTGAGTGTTTATTTTTTAAAAGCAAAATCGCTTCTCTCTATTGGCCGCACCATTCTGGTCTGCCTGGCAAATGTTTAGAAAAAAGAATACTTCGATTTGTTAGCTGTTTCTTGGTCTAGTCCTCATTGCCATCATTATAGCTTTCGTTTGCATCAGGTCTCATGTCATTCTGGCAAGTATTGAGTGAGTTGTGAGCATTTTAGTGGATTCTAGGGTTGCTGGTTATGCATATTATGTTGTTGTTCTGTTATATCAGTCTTGAGTAATCTGTATTTTGGTGAAGAGTTGTATCTGGAAGGTCATAATTAACCTTGGAATGATCATATCTATTATTGCAGCAGTGGAGAGCTTCTAATCTTGTTTATTGCAGGCATCTTCTGATATTTTGTAAGCTGAACAGTAGTACTGTCAGCATTTCTCTTAATCTTACTTTACATTCTGAAGCTGCATTGTATTTCTGTATATCTCCGCCATATGGTCGCCTCATTTCCACTCTGGAATTGGGTAGCACATACTTGGTGTTGAGTTTACTTTCAGCATAGTTAGCATCTCCGTCATATGGTAGCTCCCATTCCATCTTGGTTTGGAAAGCACATTCTTGACGTTGAGTTCCTTTCTGTATTTAGAGAAGAAGATCCTCTGACCATATGCTCGCCATCATCGGCGCCATCCTTGGTTAGAGTTTCTTTTTGCATAAGCAGTTTAATTCAGATCCTCTGACCAATGCTCACACCTTGCCCACATCGGGATCCTAGTGTACATTCTGGTTAGAGTTGCTTTCTGCACGTTTTGGTTTATCTTCTAACCTTAACGGGTGCATTGTTTGAAATCTGTTAATTGAAAAAACAAAAAAAAAATTGGTTTGGAATATTTCAGTGGTATCAGAGCCAAGATCTTGCCACCCTGTGAACAATCCGTCTATGAGTGACAGAGAAAAAAGGTACTTTGCAAGAGAAGACAAGAAGGTTGGAAAACAGTTCCAGCTTTATCAGCCTCTAGAAGGTCAGACAGCTTCAGGAATCTTGAGGGCTCATTGGGAGTCTTCTCAGGAAACAGACATGGCAGAAGGTGAGAGGTCAGTTGGGGGTAACGAGAGGATTACCAACAACAGAGATGACAGTGGAAAAGGGAGAGATGGGAGAGAAAGATCCATGAGTCCAGGAAAGAGATTTGAAAGAAAGATGGATGCCTTGATGGACATGGTATCTCTCATGATGGGGAAAGTGGGCCAGAACACCACTCCACAGAACAACTCAGGGCATAGAGGGGAGCATAGTGCTTCCAACCAGCATGATGAGCATGCAGCTCAGACGGTGTCAAACAACACTTACATTTCCTCCAGGCCGTTCAAACCCACCTTTTTGGCACCTGTAAACAATCAGCCAGATCCTGAAGAGAATGCTTCATTCGTGGAGCAGTTGAGACTGGGTCGTGCAGAGTATGATTCTCTACCTGCCGACATCAGGATGGATATGTCCTATAACGATTTCATGGATCATAAAAGGAAAAACAAAGGACAAGGGAGACACTATGATCAAAGAAGACCAACAAATCAAGGAGACTTGTACCAAGCTGTCAACAAGGTGACACTTCCACACTTTGACGGGAGTGATTCCAGTTCAGCCCGAGCTTGGATTCAGAAGCTGGATAACTATCTAGCTCTCAGACCTATGGCAGAAGAAGAAGCGATCAAGTTCGCTACGCTACACCTTGATGGGGTGGCGCACGAGTGGTGGTACCATGGCTTAATTACTCTGGGTCATCGGTCTATCACAACTTATGAGGAGTTCACTACCAGGCTCATTGAGAGGTTCGAGAAGAAGGATCCAGAAGTGCATTTTAGGGAGTTGGCACAGTTGAGACAGTATGGCACTGTTGAAGCCTACATAGCTGAGTTTCAAAGACTTTCAGTTATGGTCACTGGAATTACAGAAAGAAGATTAGTGATCCTATTCACTGAAGGATTGATGGAGCCACTCAAGGGTTGGATCAAAGCTTTTGATCCACCGTCCTTACAAGAAGCAATGAAAAAAGCTAGAAACATGGAGTGGGCTGCTCCCAAAGCAAAGTTTCCTTCCAAACCAGCCTTTCACAAAGGGGATAGAGGGAAAAAGTTTCATCAAAAGCCTCACCATAAGGAGTTTAAACCACAGAAACCCCATGGCTCAAGATTGGATCCAGAGACTATCAATGAACTCCGAAGGAAGGGGTTATGTTTCCGTTGTAGGGAAAAATGGTCCCAAGATCATGTGTGCCCAAAGGGTGCTAAAATTCATCAAATTGAGTTCTATACAGCTGATGAAAGCAATTCTGATTTTTCTGATCAGCAAGCTGATTTTGAGGACAGCGATGAAGAAAATACTCCAGAAGAGTCTGAAGGTGAAAAAGAAAGTGGTGGTACATTGGCTCAACTTTCGAGCTTCCAAAAGAATGAGTCCTTTAAAGTTCGTGGGATGATCAAAGGGCAACGTATTGTTGCTTTAATTGACACTGGAGCAACACATAACTTCATAGATGAAGTTGTGGTGGCAAAGAAAGGATTGCAAACAGAAGACTTTGAAGGGTTCAAAGTTATGGTTGCGGATGGGTTTCACATCTCATGCACCAAGAGGATTCCGAACATGTCAATGCAATTGGGCAATTACGAAGTCAAGGATGACTTCTACGTGGTCAATATTGGAGATACGGATGCTGTCCTTGGCATTCAATGGCTGCGATCTCTTGGAGAGATCTCTCTAAATCTGCAAACTATGGAGTTGAAATTTCAATCCGATGGAAAGAAGGTGGTGTTGAGAGGGATGTCAAATGGTGGCCCTCGGATTGTGTCATTCAAGAGGATGGCGAAGTTGATACGTCATGATCAAGTGGAGTGGGCTGCGGAGTGCATGATTCTTCCAGCTAGTCCCGCTGAAACGAAAATAGAGCATCCTCCAGATATTCAGTCTTTACTCACCAAGAAGAGTAAAGTGTTTGCTGATTTACCCCCGGGACCTCCTCCTGATCGAGGTTTAGAACACATCATAGAGCTCAAAGAAGGAGCTAAACCGGTGATCACAACTCCATATCGGTATCCGAAGAGACAAAAGGATGAGATCGAGAAGAATATTCGGGAACTTTTGGAGATGGGTTTCATACGCCCAAGCAAGAGCCCTTTTGCATCTGCAGTGGTTCTTGTGAAAAAGAAGGATGGTACCATGCGCATGTGCGTGGACTATCGTGCTTTGAACCAAAGCACAATAAAAAATAGATACCCCATTCCCAGGATAGATGAGCTCATTGATGAGCTACATGGGGCTAAGTTCTTTTCGAAGATTGATCTGAGGTCGGGTTACCATCAGATACGAATGAGGGGATCAGATGTGGAAAAGACAGCTTTCAGATGTCACTATGGACATTTTGAATTCTTAGTCATGCCATTTGGGTTGACTAACGCTCCGGCCACCTTTCAGTCTTGCATGAACCGTGTCTTTCAGAATCAGTTACGAAGGTTTGTGCTGATATTTTTTGATGATATTCTGATCTACAGCAAGACTTGGGAGGATCACCTCAAGCACTTGGAGGAAGTGCTTAGTATCATGGAATCTGAGAGCTTATTTGCCAAAGCTTCCAAATGTGAATTTGGAATGGTGGAGTTACTGTACCTTGGCCACATAATCAGTGCTGAGGGAGTAAAGGTGGATCCGGAAAAAATCAAAGCAGTAGTTGATTGGCCACCTCCTGAGAGCTTGACCCAGTTGAAAGGTTTTCTGGGTCTTTGTGGATTTTATCGGAGATTCGTAAAGGGGTATTCACAGAATGCTTGCTCCCCTTACTGATCTCACCAAAAAGGGAGCCTTTGTTTGGTCAGAAAAGGCTCAAATTGTGTTTGATAAATTCAAGAAGATCATGAGTTCGTGTCCAGTCTTGGCTATCCCGGATTTCTCCAAGCCATTCGAGCTGCAATGTGATGCTTCAGGTGAAGGAGTGGGGGCTGTCCTGATGCAAGACAAACACCCTATCGTGTTTGAAAGTAGAAAGTTACGGGGTGTGGAGAGGACATACTCAATCTATGATAAAGAAATGCTTGCTATTATGCATGCATTAGCCAAGTTCAGGCAGTACTTGGTGGGGAACAAATTCGTAGTTAAGACTGACCACAATAGCCTCAAGCATTTTATGCACCAGAAGGATTTAAATGAGAGGCAACAGAAATGGGTGAGTAAGCTTCAAGCTTACGACTTTGACATTGAATATGTCAAAGGAAAAAATAATGTCGTGGCCGATGCTCTCTCCAGAAGGCCTCATCTGAGCTCATTGTGTGAGCTTACTGCAGATTGGAGGGACATGTTGCTTGCTGATTATGCCAAAAATCAGTTTGCAACCAGCATTCTGGAAGGTACTTTCCATGATGAAAAGTACCAGGTGGTTGAGGGATTGATTCAATATAAGGGAAGAATCTTTCTGGTGGCTGATTCTAAGCTCAAGAAGAAGATTCTTTTGAATTTTCATGACATTCCAGTTGTTGGTCACCAAGGTTTTTTCAAGACCTATAGGCAGATCCGAGAAAGGTTTTCTTGGAAAGGTTTGAAGAGAGAGGTTCAACGCTACATTCAGGAATGTCCTGTTTGTCAAGCAAATAAAAATGAGCATACATTGCCAGCCGGTTTGCTGCAACCACTTCCAATTCCCAATCAAAAATGGGAAAGCATTTCAATGGATTTCATCACTGGGTTGCCCAAGGCCCAAGGGAAGGATTGCATCTACGTGGTAGTTGACAGATTAACCAAGTTTGCTCATTTCTTTGCCATTACCAGCACTTTTTCTGCAGCCCAAGTTGCAGATTTGTTTTTTCGAGAAGTGTTTAGGCTTCATGGGTTGCCAAAGAATATTGTAAGTGATAGGGACAGCAAGTTCCTAAGTACCTTTTGGCAAGAAGTTTTCAGAATGAGTGGTACTGTGCTCACTCCAAGCACGAGTTATCACCCCCAAACTGATGGGCAGACAGAAGTGGTGAACAAGTGGTTGGAAGGCTACTTGAGAAATTATGTGTCAGAACAGCAGAAAGCTTGGGTTAAGTGGCTGCATATAGGCGAGTACTGCTACAACTCTACCTTTCATATGTCAATCAAGATGTCGCCTTTCTTGGCACTTTACGGATATGAAGCACCCAGTTTTGCAGACTTGGTGTTTGGTGACAGCAAAGCACCTTTAGCCAAGGATTTGTTGCAGCATAGTCAAGACATAATGAGATCCTTGAAGGATAATTTGCAGATTGCACAAAATCAGCAGAAGTTGTATGCTGATCAGAGGCGTGTTGAGCGTTCGTTTGAGGTTGGGGATATGGTCTATCTTCGTTTACAACCTTATAGACAGTCTACTCTCAAGAAGAGTGGAGCTGAGAAGCTCAAACCTCGCTTCTATGGGCCATTTAGGGTCATCAGAAAGGTTGGGGCAGTAGCTTATGAATTAGAGCTACCTTCATATAACAGAGTGCATAACGTCTTCCACGTGTCCTGCCTCAAGAAGGCACTTGGACAAAATGTGGTTGCTTCTTCACAGTTGCCACCATTGGATGAAGAAGGACAGTTGGTTCTAGTTCCCGAGGAGATACTTGATGTCAGAGAACGTTCCTTGAGGAATAGAACTATCAGAGAATGTTTGGTAAAGTGGAAGAACCTGCCTATGGAGGATGCCACTTGGGAAAGTGATGAGATATTGCAGCATCCTAGTTTGCAATTGCTTGAGGACAAGCAATCTTGGGGAGGGCGGACTGTAATGTCCCCTTCTCAAACCTGATCGTGCATATGACCGTTGGCCTTTTTTCTGGAAACCCGAAGGCTAGTCGGAAGGTTAAATTAGGGTTTCCTATTTTTGAGGAGGTCTTGGCTCAGAGATGGTGGATTCAATGGCGGATTCCTTCTGGGTTTTCAGAGGGCTTCGCAGCAGTATGTTCATCTCGGCATTCAGAGCACTTTTTGGAATTTACTATTTTTAGTAAATTCTATTTTTGGCAGCTTTCCAGTTGAGTTCAGCTCGGTTGACTTCCTGCTTCAGTTTGGTCAGATGTTGGCTCAGTATTGGCTTCAGGGCACCTCCGGAGGGATAAGCTAAGTCATCTAATTAAAAAGTCACGTTTAAATATTATATTTTAATGTTGACCATGGGCCTAGATTAATGACTTAAAGATGTTTTAAAAAGGGGGTCTTTGAGGGTGGCGCCCTCATTAAAAGATTATTTTAATTATTGCAAAGTCAAAGCAAGGTTATGAAGGGCGAATTTATCAAGCATGATGTTTATTTAAAATATCAAATCAAAGCCATAAAGGAGAAGTACGCCCTCTTGAGGAGATGAGAGGTTTTGACCTAAAAGCTGATTTTAGGGTTTTGCGAAGTCAAACGAAAATTATAAAGAGGAGTCTTGTGCATCATTTTGGGCATCTTATGTTTTATGATATTGTTATGCTGCCGGAATGGCTTTGGGATTGCTTCGAGGAATGAATGCCTCCTAGCTTGGCTCTTCTTCTTGCTTGAAAGATAGCAACTAGTTGAGAGATAGTTTGTAATAGGTTTGTCTTGCATTTCAGTTGAGTATCTTGCATTTTTGGAGTTCTAGATTTGCATTTCAGTCTCATTTTGAAGTTGCTGAAGTCAAGCTGAATCTGTAGTTTCACTCATAAATCTGAAAATAAAAATACAGTCGTTCTGGGTATTGATTCATTGAGTTTCCTTGATAGGGGCGACCCTTCTTGCAAAGATTCAGATTTTAATATTGAGTGTTTATTTTTTAAAAGCAAAATCGCTTCTCTCTATTGGCCGCACCATTCTGGTCTGCCTGGCAAATGTTTAGAAAAAAGAATACTTCGATTTGTTAGCTGTTTCTTGGTCTAGTCCTCATTGCCATCATTATAGCTTTTGTTTGCATCAGGTCTCATGTCATTCTGGCAAGTATTGAGTGAGTTGTGAGCATTTTAGTGGATTCTAGGGTTGCTGGTTATGCATATTATGTTGCTGTTCTGTTATATCAGTCTTGAGTAATCTGTATTTTGGTGAAGAGTTGTATCTGGAAGGTCATAATTAACCTTGGAATGATCATATCTATTATTGCAGCAGTGGAGAGCTTCTAATCTTGTTTATTGCAGGCATCTTCTGATATTTTGTAAGCTGAACAGTAGTACTGTCAGCATTTCTCTTAATCTTACTTTACATTCTGAAGCTGCATTGTATTTCTGTATATCTCCGCCATATGGTCGCCTCATTTCCACTCTGGAATTGGGTAGCACATACTTGGTGTTGAGTTTACTTTCAGCATAGTTAGCATCTCCGTCATATGGTAGCTCCCATTCCATCTTGGTTTGGAAAGCACATTCTTGACGTTGAGTTCCTTTCTTTATTTAGAGAAGAAGATCCTTTGACCATATGCTCGCCATCATCGGTGCCATCCTTGGTTAGAGTTGCTTTTTGCATAAGCAGTTTAATTCAGATCCTCTGACCAATGCTCACACCTTGCCCACATTGGGATCCTGGTGTACATTCTGGTTAGAGTTGCTTTTTGCACGTTTTGGTTTATCTTCTAACCTTAACGAGTGCATTGTTTGAAATCTGTTAATTGAAAAAACAAAAAAAAAATTGGTTTGGAATATTTCATACAAGTATTTCATTAATTAAAAGAACATTAGAGTGGTGCTCTTTACCTGATGGGGCCACATCATGTTCCCGATCTTGTCTTATAGCCTCATGCTCAACATGCTGAACACCCTCTAAATCCTAATCTGGAGTTGAAACACGAAAGGTTACATTAATTAATACACTAATTGTAATTAAATATGTTTAAAAGAACATTAGAGTGGTCCTCTTTACCTGATGGGGCCACATCATGTTCCTAATCTTGTGTAGCTTGATCATGCTCAACATGTTGATCACGCTCTACATCCTCTAAAGTTGAAACACGAAAGGTTACATTAATTAATACACCAAATGCAATTAAAGATGTTTAATTGTATTAATCCATACTGCGTTTTGTATAACACATGAATACATCCAATACTGGGATGCACACCATGACCTTCATCTGTAGGTTGTGCTACACCCTCACCAGGCTGCATTCCAATGTCATGTGCAGTATTATCATTGCCTATCTGTTTAAAACAAATAAACACATAATTACTTTATGGTGGAAATTAATATTGAATAGATTGCACAAGTATTCAATTTTAAATAAACTTTATTGAGTTTATTTACCTGTGTGTCAGATGCAATGGAAGATTGTGTTTGCCTAGTCGAGACTTTTAGGCGTTCAACCAGAGCTCCATAGCCTTGCTGGAAAGCAATCTTCAGGTCCTCTTCTGTGGGCACTCTGTTGAATTCAGAGCCCTGCATTTTTGCATAAGATCATGAATTTTGCTTATATGGTGTGATAAAACCATAATTATTTGCAATTTATTATTTCGATACAATATTTCATTTATTGATACTTACAATTCGTGCGGCTAATTTCATATAACCACTAGAGCCAAGTTTGTGATGCCCGTGTTTTTCTAGTCTTGCCTTTGATTCCGTCGATGTGTCGGGCAACCTATGAAAAGTTTGAAATATGTTAGATTATGTAAAAAGAAAGAATAATCAGTATATAATGACATTGTTGATAGTATCACATACCTTCCTTGGCCCGGTGGTGTTTTTCTTTTTTCTTTTTTTTTTAGCCTTCTCCTTTCCATCTGACACCAGGTCCTTCCACTCCCTCTCTAGAATCATGGGGGGACACTCGTACTTGTTGTTTCCTTTAATTGTGACCTATATTGGTCCCTCACATACTTTAGATAGGTGCCAACTTTCTTAAGGACCTTGGTTCGGTTGTATGTTTTATCACCGAACAACACAACTAAACGATTAATGAGCTCATCTTTTAAATCTTGATTTTGGGCATTCCATCGTGTACGTATGGTGGGCCCGAAGAACTCCAATGTAATATCACTTAAATGTTTATAAAAAACATCATTTCTTGCAAAACGATCATGGGATCATTAGTTTAAAAAGAGTGATCAATAAGTAAATTTCAATTGGATTATATATAATAATAATTAAAACATTTTATAGTACATGGGACCTTCTCTATCTTTATGGGAACGAAATCTTCGGTCACCACAAATGTGACCGGTAATGTTCCTGTACTAGTAATATGGGAAGATCCAGGAAATGTTGCTAAAAAATCACTAGTACTAGTGGCCTTTGCATCCCCAAGTACATGTCCTAACGCATGTTCTGGCATGTGTTCGTTGCCAAAGGGTGCACTACCGGATGCCTGCATGGTATGTGTTGCCAACATTTCAATCGACGATATAAGTACAGATGATGGGGTCAAATGATGTGATGTATGTGCAGGAAGATCGGGATTGACACTTGTACCAACCACTACTCCCCGGGCAATACTTGCAGTGCCCTGATCATGGCCAGCAACATCATGAGGACGCAAATAACCCTATAAAAATAACACATACTTTAGGTCATAACATAAAAGAGTACAAAATATAAAACCATGAATGAATTTATGTTATAATTAAAGATCTCGTGATAACTTACTTGCAAATTTTGTGCTCTCTCAGTCAATATTTTAACCCTTTCTCTTATCTCATCTATTTGAGGCACTATGAATACCAACTTAAGGATTTTTTCATTGCATTTTTTTGGAGTCTTCCTCATCATATCCCTAAGTTTTGCAGAAAATGTGATGTCATCATCGCATAATAGTGACTACACCTCCATATTGATGCTCTCCTCTACTGCTGGTGCCTTTCCCCAATTAGCCGACTACAACGAGAATATTAAAAACATTATCGAAATTAACCCAATAAACTCATGAAGAAAACATAATAATAAAACATTTTGCTCATATCTAATTTGTACAATTACAATGAGGTAAACATGTCAGGTAGAAGCGCCTAAAGATGCATTGCAATCTGTCCTCTAAGCCAGAGCCTTCCTGTATGATCAATGTTCCGCTGTGACAAAAATTAAATATACAAAATATATTACCGAAATGAAACCAATAGACTTACTAAATAAAACATAATAATAAAATAGTATATTTGAGTCATTAATTGGAGGTTGGGTAAAATTGTATATAGTACATACCACCCCCATAGTAATTGTGTTTGTATCTAAGTGATTCAAATTGTAATCGATTAGCAACTCTTCCCCTACAGTTATTGATTTTATCACACATACGAATACACGGTTTTCTTCGTGCGCCTCGAATATGCAGTGGGGTTGTTTATTTGTTGACCCAGGTCGTGTACTGTTTATAAACCCTGCAATATTCCTTGATGCTTTTGGTCTTCCGTCAATGTACCTAGCCACTCTTTTATTTTGATTCTTATCTTTTTAGTTGTATATAATTTGCTGACAGTGCATACCTACGCATACTTCATGTATATCGAACCAGCTGCATCCAATCTTTGTAACTGTAACAGAGTCTGACATACTCCATCGATTCAATAACTTTGTCGTAACAGAACTTTATGTTGTCCATGTAAAATAGGCCCAAACCATGTAATGGCGATGGTGTTATGCGATATATCCTCTCGTTGACACAAAAATCAGTGTTTATTGTAGGAAGTTCCTTGGGTACCCATTGTTTCCGTAGATTTTTGTACCTCAAGGGCACCTCGATGTCGCTTATGCTCTCATCATCATAAGAACATGACCCCCCTTCAACAAGAAAAAATTCCATGCGTTTACGAAATTTTCTTCTAATCTTTTGACCTCTAGTTGATCTCCCTGTTTTAGACCTACTACATGTCTCGCTTTCATCTTCTCTTCTTGAATTTCCCTCGCTCGAGGAAGACAGATATGGCAAATACCTATTTGGTGGTACCTGCACTCATAAGGATGTTGGATGAAGTTCTTTCATGGTGATGTGATCCCAAGGTGACATTATGATTAATCTATCATTTCATCGCTAGAATTTGACAGGTTATAAGGTAATCAATTCTTGATAGATTGCAAGTTATTGTTACTACCGTCCAAATGTGTCCATCACAAATCAAATCTACTTAACATTTTAACTCCCAAACTTTGTAACAAATGTTAAATGTGACTATGGTCCACCAGTTACACAACCAAGGCCTCAAATGTATTCTCTAATTGTAATCAAAGGACTTTTTCTCTTCATTAAACTTGAAGCGAAACACCACCAAGTGGTTTATTGGACACCTACATGACTAAAAATAGCAGCAAATTTACATTTAATTTCCATATGTCTAAGTGGTTAACGGGGAGGGAGTGTGTACTAGGCCTAGTTAAGTCATCATAAGTTTATGCTTAGGCAATTAAAATTGTTTAAGTCATCTTAAATCTTCCCATGTCTAATTGCTAGGAGACTTTTGGTATGTTTTAAGGTAGGATGAGTGGTTGCATCAATGTTCTAGTTTTCTATGACAAAGTTTCAACATCTTTAAATAGTGAAAGTTAGTGCTCATAGTTATTTGAAACAACAACATTTTGATTATGTAAGATGGTAAGATTTGATAACTTAAAAGAATTGGCTACCCAACAAACTTAAAGTTAAAAGAAATTTTTTCAGTTTAAGGGGTTAGCACTTTCTTTCATCTTTGCATATTGGTTTGATATTTCATACGATGCATTTTTTATCCCACTTCTATCATATTGTATTTCCATCCCATTGCAATTGCTGCAATTGTTGGAGGAGTTGATACCAAAATTTCATATCAAATACCACATTCTTGAAGCAATTTTCTATGTTTTTACTATTCTTTTGAAGTTATTTTGTGTTGTATGGGTCCGTACAAGCTTGAAATGCTCTGAGATCATTGTTGTAGATAAATATGTGTTCCCTTTCATTTGCATTTGTTTTGAAGTGCTAAATCACTGTTTTGTGGGAGAAAACAATCAAATACAGGGACTACCCTGTTTTGCCTGTGTAAGGGTTTGAGGGCTAAATAGAAATGACATCCACAAATCCACCCACTGTCTTGGAAAGGTAACTCAGTGGATTGGTGTGCAACATGGTATGATAGAAGTTCATTGCATTTAGGGGTCTATTAAAGCAAGAAACTTGGCATTGAATTGATGCCTTAAGGTTGGCAGGGGCATTTTTCTTGTGAATTTGTGGTTGCTAAGTCAGGCTTTATCAATTTGATGGATATCTTGGTAGAGTCATGGTGACACTATTTGATAGTCCAATCTCTACTTCGAAACAAAAATATCTCTAACAACTCTAAAAGTTATAATGGGATGGCATTAAAGGAACCTTCATATGAAGGATCTTCTAATGAAGGACCTTTGAATTAAGGTCTTCATTTGAAGGTCCATGCAAAGGTTCCTTTTATAAAGCATTTTGGACATGAAATATTTAAAATAAAAAATACCTTCATTTGAAAATCTTGACATGGCATCATTTTTGAATGAAGGTTCTTCATTCAAAGGTCATGATGACATCACCTTCAAATGAAGGTTCTTCATTTAACCTAAGGTTTTCTCATAATGCCATCATTGGAAAAGTATGATCAAATTCTTCTATTATGAAGAACTGGTCTATGTGCCTCTAGTAATCATGATAAATGTTTGTAAGGATAAAATGACTAAATATTGCATCAGGTAGGAGAGAATCAACTTTGAGTTCTTCAAAGATTATATTCCTCTATTCATAATTTTTAAGGGTTGTGTGGAGGAGGTTATCACTACCAAGAAGGGAGGAGACCTTTCCTTGCATATGTTTGTGGTGGAGGTATTAAAGAAGAATTGTATGACTCTATTTCCATTCATTAGATATAGCTTAGCCTAGCATATACTTGGGCTTCTTTGCCCCTATAAACTTTCATTTGTTTGAGTTTATGTTATGTAAGCGTAATTCCATGCTAGGCATGAAAATTGCAAGTTAAAGAGAATGGGGTTGCCAAACTTACAATTCTCATTGTCCCTTAGTCGTCAGTTTTCCCTGAGTGCCCTCAACCTTGTCCTCGGTGTTGGTATTGACCTTATTTTCACTCCTCCATACTCTTCCTCGACGCAGGTATTGACTTTGTTTTCACTCCTCCAAACTCTTCCTCGACGTTGGTATTGACCTTGCTTTAACTCCAAACTTTTCCTCGACGTTGGTATGGACCTTGTTTTCATCACTCCTCCAAACTCTTCCTCAACGCTGGTATTGACCTTTCACTTCTCCAATTTGACAAGCTACAACCTGGTTTCATTAGGTTTTAGAGTATGTTAATTAAATTCAAAATTATGGCGCCATTTAGCTAGGTTCGACAAAAATTCAAGTTTGTCAAAATTTCAATGAACATCGAGGATAAAATTTTAAAAAATTGAAAATTACACATCAAATATCACAAGTACCCGACAATCATCTCATTTTACATCTTCCATCGAAAATTTTCGCCATTTTGCAATCAAATGAGTTAGTGAATCATAATCTTTCTTAGACTTGAGCACTAAAGCTTGATTTTATTCTTCTTTTAATTTAATCACTGCCTTCTTTTTTGTCTTATTTAATTTTGTTTTATTCTTTTTGTCTTATTCTCTTATGTGCTTTACTTAGCCCCTTTTAACTATTTTATTGATGTTATTAAAGATATAAACATAACACAAAGAATCGCTAGCCATAATACAAATCATTGTCCATATCTATTGAACACTATTCATTAAATTAAAATTGTTGCATTTAAAAATCTCCTTAATCGCTCGATAATATATGATCTTATTACTAGTCTTGAAATGCAAATCTTACTTCTAAAACATATTTCATTGTTTGTTTTGACATATAATCACTTCCTAAATATATTTCATGTGTACGACTAAGGAAGCCAACTAACATGCATTGTTATGTTTTATTGTTGCTCTCTTTAATGTGTATATATATTTCTGGTCTATGGCCTTTGGTCTTTGTCCTTCATTGTTAATATTCTCTCCATACATTTATGACAATATCTTTGTCAACAATCTTGTCCATATTTCTTTGTCATCCATAACTTTATTAATGAAATTCTTTTCACCTTTGATATCAAGTACAACATTTCTAACAATATCCATTTGACATCGTTGACATCAATGACAATATTTCCAACAAAACTTATTGTTTTTAACCAAAATGAAATAGTTTTGGTATTGTAAAGGGACATTTAGACTATGTAGAAATAAATTTTATGTTTTCATATATAAAAGGGTTGGCATTAAAGAATTTTGATGTACTAAGAGTGATTCTTTTTAGTTGTATTGTCATGTGAGACTTGATATAAGCAAGAAGCTTTTTTATGATATTTGAAGTGATGCATATCACTAATAGTGATGCATTGTGATTCTTTTAAGTAGTATTTCCATGTAAGATTTGATAGAAGCAAGAGGCTTTTCATAATGTTTAAAATGATGAGTATCACTAATAGTGAAGTATGATTATATATTCTATTGAAGGTACAAAAAAAATAAAAAATCATGTGACTTATACAAGCCAGGGCTTTTCATAATGTTTAAAATAATGCATATCACTAATGGTGAGATATGATCATATATTATAAAAATACCAAAGAACAAACACCCATTAATTATAAGACATTATTTGAACAAAGTTTAATAAATGCAAACATAATTATTATAGAGAATAATTTAAGCAGAACACCGAATAGATCTTACCTTTGGCAACTAAAAGAGCACAAATGGGAATAGAAAGTGTTAGTATGCATAAACTAAGAGACTAATAAAGCAATTAACATTTTTAATCTATCTTCTATTAAGAAACACTTTAACCATGCAGGGATTACAATAATAAGGTGCTACGAAAATTGCTTTCAGTTTTACCATAATTGACTACAAAGCTATATGAAACTTTTGAATTATTATTTAACTGAAATATCAACATATGGTCACAAGATTGGAAAGTTGTTATAGACCATACATGCAGTCCTACATTTTACACCCCCATCCATTATGTGGATGACACACCAACATGTTTAAATAGCTGATTTAGGCCAAACTCATTCATCATTTTAGCTTCTCAATGAGCCCATATATCAAATTTTATAAGAATAAGATTTTGAATTATATGTTCAATATTTATTTGATGGAGAAACCATAAAATTAATGGGTATTAGAAATTGATATCTGAAAACATAATAATTATTAACTCCAGTATCTAATTTTGCCATATATGTTTAATACTTTCCCTGCTTGACCAGCTCTTGTCCTTCCCAACTGAAGATGTTGAGCCTCTCAACTTTTCCATGAACTTGGCCTTTTGAATGCAATCTGAGCATCACCTAGACCTTGTGTAATTACAACTTCAAATTGAAATTTATACTTGTTGCCAAATCTCTACCTTTTGCACTTCAAAGTAATGGTCTGGTACTATTCATGGTAAGGGAAGCATATATAAAAAAACGTCTTGAAATGCCAAGACCACAATAGACTGCAAAACACCACCTACAGACAGATACTGTAGACTCTGAAACCTGTCTTAGTTACCAACTTCTGTGCTGTAATATAGAATTTTGTTTCTGATGAAACTTCTTTCCTGCTAACAATTTATTATATCATACATGTAAAGCACTTCAAATGCATCCATAAAATAACTTGAAACAAGAGAGTCTTCCGATGTATTTGTAGAAGTCCACAAAATTTGTCATTGATTATATTCATTATTTGCATTTGGTTAGGTTCAAAGAATTTGAAGTTATTTACATCAGAAAATTGTTCTCAAGGATGATAAATAATCACCTTCTATGTCAGAAGGCCAACTCACCAGACTATTCCATCATGACTTCTTCAGAAGACCAAAAAAATTACTAGAAACTTCAATCTAATTGTGCCCAAGATCACACATTTTAAGCGACTAAGAAATTTCCTCCCTACTTGTAGATTTACAGTGACAGCCCTTGGCAATTAAAAACAAGGGCACACCCTGCTACATTTTTACTTAGAAGTAATGACACTAGAGAGAATAAATGGCGATGCGTAATGCATAATACATTGTCCCTACAATACTGTTTCAAGACACTTGTTGGCAAAACCAGATAAATTTTATTAACACTAAATGTGTGCCCAAGATAAAGAACCACAGGAAGGTAATTCCTCTCCACTTGTAGATTCATACTTCTGGGCAATCAATGCCAAGGATGGACCCTGAGAAAATAATTGTTGCTTAGTATTGTCACAGTAAAGAAAATTAACAGATAGGTAATGCATAATACTGGACATACCTCAGTCCCCCCAACAAAACTTGTATTAAGGGGATGAGCTGTGCAAGCCACAACAGGTGCTGAAACTTGAACCATTTTGCTATGTGAGTGGCCATCGGTCTCTTCCAAATCAGTTTGCATCCCATCACTGAGAAAAGTAGCTTATTTGTCATTTCTTCTGGGTGTGCTTCCTCCTTTTAGGGTTGAATAATACTAAATTCATTAATTTATCACTTATCAGGTGTATATTAATGAAAACAAATTCAAAATGCATGATAATATCGATATCAAATACTTAATCCACAGCAATTCTGATCACACGGCTAGTTGATATCCTTAAGAGAGAGACAACCTCTAAAACATATGTAAGTTTAGAGAAAAAACTCAACTCATAGGCACGCTTGGATATATTTATCATTGCCTTCAAGTGGCACGAGGGGTGCAAGCGCCCACATGGATCAGTGAAAAAGAAGATTTTAATGGGAATAAAAAACTTATGGCACACCTGGTGAAATGTTAAAGAGGTTTGAGTGACAAAAGTGCACACCTAAGTGATGAATCGAGTAACAACCACAAAGGACTTGTGTGTCCAGACTGCAAGTAAGTTGTTCAAGTAAAAATTAGGTGCCTAGACTGTTTGTCATAGTTGAGTGGTTTTAATGAGTAATTGGTGCCTAAGAGACGATTTTTGGCATAGTTTAGCTGATCAGCAAAGTTTCCACCTATCTGCAGCAATAAAGGACAACATTTCAATCACATGTCGCGGCGGCTCTCCATAATAACAGCGTTCATGCTTGTATAAATGGGTTCTGTCTCTAGGCAGTAAAAATAGGGTTTTAGATAACCTATAAGCATAGAAGCATAAATCCTGAAAAAATCACAAAAATCCTAATTTTAAAAAACTTCAGCCAAAATGATTTTTCACCCCAAAAATATTGATTTAATCAGCCGTGATTTTCAACAATGTTCAAGGATTTTTAAGGGTTTAAATTTTGAAAAAAATCGTGTAACAATCATGAAAAGATTTGCCCAACCAACCCATCACGAAACCCTAACCGCATGAAATCACTATTTAATCAGGGTTTTTCATTGATTTTTAGCAGAAAACTAAGTGCAGGCTGCTGGGACGTGATTCACCATAACCATCAAAGATTCGCTAGGTTTCATCAAGTTGTTGAGGCAAATCACAAGTAGGCGACCTTGAATCGACGTATATTTCTAATAGATGTTAAGGACATTAAAATAGAGACATGTTCTTCGATATGTTTTTATGTTTGATGTTAAGGACATTAACATGGAATGGTTTAGAGATGTGCTGCGTTTTTCTCTATATTCTACACTACTGTCATTTGTCTTTGGCTCGTAGTAATCCTTTCCATGTATATAAATCCAAAGACACAATTTAGTGGGAAATAGTAGACAATATCATAAATACTAAGTAAGACTTCTATCTTATTTTTTTAACATATTTGAAACTTATAAGAGTACTTGCCAAAAATAAATATAGAAAGCCAAACTAAACTAAAACAAAACTCTATTGGCTTGATATCAACCTAAAGAGGCGTTTTCTTTGAATTCTTGTGATCCTGACTATTCAAAAGAATTTTAACATTTCAATTGGCAACAATAATACCAAGGTGGTTGTTTAGATTATCAAGGTTAGGTTGGCACGAATTTCCTTTTCAGATGCTAACAAAGTGTGATGGTTTGGAGCTTCAACTTGACACTGGCCATCAAGTTTTTAAGACAAGCAGATAGGGTAGTGGAAATTGTATAATCAAGTGGGAAGCATAAGTATACACATAATTGTATATAGACATTATGGAACTAGAAGCAAAATGGTTCCTATCAGAAAGATAAAAATCAGCTTGTAGTGCTAAAAAAATGAAGTGTAGCAATATTTTATATTAAAATGAAGGATTATTTTGGTTAGTTTAAATTTCCTATATATTCTGCAGGCTCAATGCTTTGTTAATTGGTGAAACTCAATGCTTAAATGCATTTCTTGCACTTGTTCGGGAACCATATTCCATTTAAGATTGTCATATACATGAAGGTTTAGAAGGCCTCCAAGGATTACAATAGCAATACATGAATGCTTTAGACATATATAGTGTCACATTCCATACATTTTAAATAGGTATCATGCAAACTAATACATGCCTTGATAAAAGTAATGCCCTAGTCTTGTGGGCTTATCTTAATCCCTCCCGAAGCAAGCCTCATATATATTCTCTTTAACGATCCAAATAGATTTCAGCAACAACTATCCCATTGAAAGGAAATGTTCCTTGTGCTTTGATTTTCCATTGAAACTTGCACCTATAACCTCTCAAATTCTCAACTCAAAGTCTATCAATGTTTTTAACTCCATCATCCACTAATATGCAAAATCAAGGAAAATTAACTTGAATAATAATAGCTAAAATTGTGGCTCAAATAATTGCTCTCTTCTTTTGTGCTAGCAGGTAATTATTATCTAATGGAAAAATATTTAACACTCCCTTTACTCTTTTACAAATTTGCTGAAATAGTTATCAACTTTGTTACCGGGTTCTTCTATTTTGCCCCCTCATACCCGTGTGGATATGGTTTTGGTCCTGGTCCTTTGTTGGTTCTTCTTTGGGTTCTCCTAGGGTCCTTCCTGAGGTGCTCGAGAAGGAACTTGGGCAAACCTAGGCCGAACCCAGCTGAACCTAGGGGAACCCAAGGGTTCCCCGAAAAAAAGGTAATTTTTTAAAACATTTTTTATATAAATTAACAACAAACAGGTAGGTAATTGGTGCAGTAATAGGAAATGCCAGATTTTTGGAGACATTGGTTATGGTTTGTTGTTAAATGTATATGCATATGTATGTATGTATACATACATGATACATACATACATAAGCAAGTAGGTAATTGGTGCAGTAACAAGAAATGCCAACTTTTTGGAGACATTCGATATGGTTTGTTGTTAAATGTATATGCATATGTATGTATTTATGTATGTATATATGTTCTATGTGTATGCATATATACATACATGATACACACACACACACACACACACACACACACACATATATATATATATTCTTGTACCCGTACCCGATGGCGGAGCCTTGGGCGATGGGTTTTGCCTTGGGTAAGGAAAAAAAATTGCCGTATCGTTGTACCCGTACCCGTATCCGAACCAGTAACTTAGGTTATCAATGAGAATATTTCAATATCATTTATAGTCTTTTGAGATTTAAGATTTTGTTTCAAAAGAATTTTCTATTACTTTGCAATTGCTTCCTTTGTCATCTAATTTCCCTTTCACACTCTTCATATAGTTCTCTTTGGCATTTTTCGAGAAATCGCAAGTAAAGTTAAATCACAAATATGAACCAATTGATTCTCGTTTTGTAATTTATGATGTTTGCTCAACAAAAGAAAATTGTCTTTTCAATGACTTTCTTGAGCATGAGGATTTTGAGATCCTAGAGGCCAACTTAGATAGTCATGAGGTTGAACGACTTAGGAGAGGCTTTGAACCAGGAGCTTGATCATCGGGACCTACAAACCTCTAGTATAGCTCTATTTGTAGTAGCAAGTCATTGGCTATGTTTGAGTTTTTGGAACTTCTTATTTAGTTTATAGGTTGACTTTGTACAAACTATATTGAAATTGAAATTTTATCAACTATAACCATCTAGTTATTATTTATGCACTGGTATGCTTTGTGCAATGCAATGTAATCAACAATACAAATATAAACAACAAAATCCTATTTTCTAAAATTCATGGTTTAAAGTCTCTATTTTATTTGCTCTCTATATCTCTATACTATGGAAATGCCCTTAAATTTCAAAAAAATTAAAAGTTGCTCTTTTTCTACAATTTTCTACATTTTTTTTTTGAATTCAAATTTTTCTCGATGTTTTCAAAAAATCTTAATACTTTTGGTTTGGCGATTTTTTCCCCAAACGATTTGTACTGCTATGCCTATAAGAGTAGATCTTCAAGTGATACATGATAGCAGGTTTGCACCCTTCACCATGTCTCTATTTCCAAGCATTTATCACTGGATATTGTTGTACCCAATCTGAAACTCAAGCGTACTAGATTACCGCTTTTCCTTTGTCAATTTACTGATGATGTGTATCAAATCTGAAACCATATGAACAGTCATTCCCAGTGAGTGAAGGGTGTTGTGTCTTGGTTTGGTTTTCAGACAACGAATTTTTGCAGGATGACCATGATTCATATGTTTTGTGATTTGCCAAATTAGCGTCTAAAATAAGTGACCAAATGGAGAAATTGAGCGAAGTGAAATGGAAAAATAATGTGCAAATTAAAATGTTAAATTTTTTTGGTGATTCTTTTGGGAAGCAGGTACCTCTGAGTCATCAACTTTGTTGTCATTCATCCTTGGGATGTCTCTGTTGTCAATTTTTGGGATGTCTTTGTTGTCGAACTCTTCAAACCAATCAATCGCGTTCCAAATCCGATTTCTATAATGTCGTAGGTGATCCTTTCTGACCTGGAAATATCCTTTGATTGGTTCATTGGTCAGCTCCACATCCCCTTTAACACATAGGAGTTCAATTCCCAAGTCTTTGGCATTTTTGAGGCCTAACAAAAGCACCCCTTTTTCAGCTTCAGTGAACTCCAATTGCAACAATCCTTTAGGGGGAATGGTCATTGTCCCTTCTTCTGAACCTACAACTGAACAACCCCCATCTAAATGCATTGTCCATAACTTTGTATCCTGTCAGTCTTCTTTCAGAACAATCAATGTTCTGGTCTTTAATTCCTATTTCTGACGTCACAAACTTACCAAGACTCGTTTCTTGATATAGTTGGGCTAGGGGGGTTGGAATATTCACCACTATGAACTGGGATTTGGGCTCAGGTTCTATCTTGATTCTGCCTTCCTTCATAGGAATGGTCGCAGACGACCAATCTAACTGCATTGCACCACCAAGATCTCTGCAGAAACTCTGGCTCAACAACATCTTGTAGCCGGTTGGAACATCAACCACTAGAATATTCATCTTTATCTTTTTCTCTGGGCAAGCTACCAACCTTACTTGAGCATCCTTCAATTGTCCGACCAACGGTACCAACTTGGACTCAAATGGATAACACTTGTCCTGAGTTTTTGTGCATGAGAGTCCTAATGCATTCATCACTTGTAGAGGCATGATGTTGTTTGAGGCTCCTGAATCAATGATACAATTGCTCAATTTGAATCCTCCTATATACAAAGATACACAGAAAGGTTTAGGCTTTTCTTTCGCTGGAACAGATGACTTGAGCAATCTAGGTTGAATCGAAGCTTCTTTCTTTACATGTATTATTCTATCTAGCTAATCAGGGTGATCATGAAGATACTCCAACTGTGAAATCTGCACCTTAGCCTTCATCATGGAGTTTACAATGTCAAAATTTTCTGAGGATGGGTCTTGAGCAACTACTTCCTTAGCTTGTTCTTCAACTCTTGGCCTTTCTTCTTCTTCCTTCTACGCATTCAAGCACAGGCATTGAAGGTCTTCTATGGTTTACTTCAGAGAGTAGTGGCAAAGGTCTTCTTTTTCTTCAATAATAGGTTCAAAATATCCCGCTGTGGAGTCACCATCGAAGTTGTCCGTCTGTGGTGAGACAACATTCGAACTTGATGTAGGGACAAAACTGGAACTGGGTGCAACCTCAATATATCCCATGATCTGATTCATTCTTATATTTTCAAGACATGTAGAGCCGGTATGTGCATCGATGTCATGGAAAGAACAAAATACCGCATTTTGTGCAGCTTCAATCACTGGTCTTGGTGGAGGTGCTAGCATTTGTGGTTGAAAATTATTTCTCTTTGGTTGGTACGATTGCTGAGCTAGAGATCTGATAGAATATGTTTTCATCAAGCCGGAAGTAATCATATTATCCTCCAACTCGATAGTGTGCTCTTGTGCATCCGTCAATTCTACATGTCTTTCCATTTTGAGGAAGAAGGCTATCTCAGATGGAAGGGCATTTATGAAACAACTCATCAGAATCTTTGGTGATGGATTGTGTAGAAGAAAGTCGTGTAACAAGACAATTAAATCTTGCTACAAATTCCCTCATGTGCTCATTGTGCTCCATCATTGAATTTGCAAGTTGGGCGAACAACCAATGATTGTCTTCAGCAGGTTTGAATCTCGCCAAGAATTTCACGCTCATAATTGCCCAACTAGTGATAATGCCCGGCTCCAGGTGATGGAACCAATCAGCAACATTCCCAACAAGATTCTCCACAAACAAACGTACTGCAATGTCTTCATGTACCACGTGCAAAACGCCGCAAGCCGTTGAGAAGGCTGAAATATGATCATCAGGATATTGAGTTCCATTGTCGTGAAACTGTGGAAAATGCTTCCTTGACCCTTTAGGTAATTCATGATGTTTCTGCAAAGCCAAAGGTCCAATGATGTTACCCCAAGGTAATGGGGGTGGATGTCTCAGATTCCTGCCAGCATTATTGTTGTTATCACCCATTGCTTCTGGCTAGATCATGCAATAGGGTGCAAGATGGTCATTCTCGTGTTATAAAGCGTAAGCTTTTTTGAAGTTCTATGCCTCGTGCCCCACGGTGGGCGCCAGAAAACTTTTGGTGTTTCAAATCGCACCTCTGGAATGCGGTTTGGAAACAGATAGCTATGTGCAGTAAATTGCTCTTCAAATTCGGAGGGGAAACTCCCTCTTTTGCCGAGTTTGCTAAAAGAAAGTAAACTAATACTAATTTTCCTATCTTTTTATTTCACCTGCCAGAACACAAGGTTATAGAACTCTTGACGTTGTAGTTGAGGTTTTCTCTTTAATAAAAACTATCAACTACAACTAACTTACGCTAATGATGTTTCTAACTTCTCAGGTAAACGCAAAGCAAGAGAGTTAGAAATGAACAAAGTTTGATTCTTTGACACAGATACTTAGATAAACTTTCTTCCAACATACATTTACCAAATTTCAACGCAAGCTGAAATGGAGATCATATAAGCATAACACAATAGACAGAAATCTGAGACTTTATATCAGGGCAACAAAGCAAGCACAAGACTTTATTTCCTCAAACTTCGGTCACAAGAGATTACACTTCTGGGACAGCAAGTTGTAGCAAAATACATGCAACATGCGATCAAACCAGATCAACACTTAGCACAAGATCGAACAAAAACCGAACAACAATCTTGAAGGATGAAATAAGCTCAATCAATTTCACTATCACAATCTAAGTTATGAACAACACTGAATAACAATGAGAAGGCACTAAAAGGCACTTGTGTCTTGTTATCACTAGCATGGTTAAAGAAAAATGGGCAAGGCTGCCCTTATTTATAACTTAGCAAAGGAGTAGGGAACCCTAAAATCTCCTTGCTTTTACAACTAGGGCTTGCGAACATGCAAGTGCTTTATTTGTAAAACTAAAGAAGAAAATAAACATCTAACACTTAAGAAAGCATGGAAAATAGGAAATGCCAACTATTACATCTTGATTCTTTTCTCCTTCAAAGAATGGATAAGCCTGAGACCAAATTAGAAAGAAAGCATGAGATAAGAATGGAAAGAAAGTTGGAAGAAAGCTTCAAGTTTGTTGGCATTTCAAATCGCACCTCTAGAATGCGTTTTGGAAACAGACAACTATGTGCAATAAACTACTCTTCAAATTAGGAGGGGAAGCTCCCTCTTTTGTTGAGTTGCATAAAGAAAGTAAACTAAACTAATTTTTCCTATCTTTTTGGTTCAGCTGCGAGAACACAAGGTTATAGAACTCTAGATATTGCAGCTAAGTTTTTCCCTTTAATGCAACTTAACAAGTACAACTAACCTACGCTATTGACATTTCTAGCCTCTCAAGTAAATGTAGAGCAAGAGAGTTAGAAATGGACAAGATTGATTTTCTGACAAAGATACTTAAATAAACTTTCTTCAACATACATCTACTAAGTTTTAATGCAAGCTGAAAAAGAGATCATAAAAGCATTACACAATAAACGGAAATATGAGACTTTATATCAAGGCAGCAAAGCACGCTCAAGACTTTATTTCCTCACACTTCTAGCACAACAATAAACGGAAATCTGAGATTTTTATATCGGGGCAGCAAAGCACACTCAAGACTTTATTAACTCAAACTTTTGGCTCAAGATTATAATTCTGGGACAACAAGTTGTGGCAAAATACATGCAACATGCGATCAAACCAGATTATCACTTGACACAAGACACATATATTGAACAAGGACTTGCAGCTAAAAGAGGCATGCACACTTGCCTTTAACACAAAGTGAATTGAAACTAATCGATAACAAACATGAAGGCATAGGCTTAGCAATTTTGTTATCACAAGCATGGTTAAACTAAAATGAGCAAACATTGCTCTTATTTATAGCTAAGCAAAGGAGTAGGGAACCCTAAAATCTCCTTGCTTTTACAACTAATATTTGCCAACATGCAAGCTTTATTTATAAACCTAAAACAAGATACGCATCTAACACCTAAAAAAACATAAAAACAAGGAAAGTGCCAACTATTACATTTTGATTTCTTTCTCCTTCAAAGAATGGATAAAAATTGAGACAAGAATAGAAAGAAAGCGTGAGATAAGAATGGAAAGAAAGCTTGGAGAAAGCTTCTAGAAGATAGCCGCTTTAAATCTCGATCACATCTATGAAAAAGCGGGAAGCTACCTCTCTATTAGGAGCATTGATACTATCTATAGCCGCATTCCGCTTTTCTAGAATCTTCTCCTCTTTGCAATCAAACTTAGAGAATCTTTGACATCTTCATCTTCTTTATGAGTTATGTTCTTGAAAAACATTGCTGCCCCAAAAGGTGACTCATTCATTGATAACTTGGCGGCTCTGAAACTTTATGCATCTAACACTTCTCTTGATTCTCCCACGGAAGAGTGTTCTACAACTTTTCCCAATACTTGTCATTTTCCTCAAAACCTTCTCAACATTGCTTGAGGCTGTAAACAACCCAAAATGACCAAGATGCTCGACTGCAACATAGCCCGCGTCTTTCAAAGCACACAGATCGAACACTGACTTGATGTGGTGTAAGACGATCTCAGCTGTTTCGATGAAGTCATGATAGAGTACTGATGTGGTCTTGATGTCAATGAGAATGTACTCCATTCTGCAAAACTCGAAGATTGATTGTAATCTTGCCTATATTCTGACAAATTTTGCACAACTTTCTATTTTTAGCTTGCTGATTTTCTTCTTCAAATGGATGATTTTTTTGAAAATGATTTTGAGATATGGGTTTTGTTCATAATTTCGTTACAAGCAAACCTAGATTGTCAGTTTTTGAAAATTCCGAGTGTAGACTGAAAAAGCAGCAAACCTTAATTTTCTCTGAAAAAGCATGAAAAAGTTGGCACCTGGGTATTGTTTAGAGGCATATTCTAGATGAACCCATTTGATCAAATGTTAAAAACCTTAAAGCCTGACTGAAAAAGCAACCACTTGAAGTTTCACTGAAAAAATTGTGATATGGGTTTTGTCTAGAAGAATGTTTAAGATGGACCTAGAAGATTAGAAGTTGTAATTTTTGAAGTTTCTCTGACATGCAAAATAAAAAGCAGCTATTGCAACCTTGAGAAAATTCTCCAAAAATTATCTAGAAGATAGAACCAATATAAACCAGCTCGCTGAAAATTGAAAACAGTGGCCTCCTTCTTCAAAAGATTTGATGTTCTGGATGAAAAAAGCGTAAAAAAACAAGCCTTCTTGAGTGTTGATCTGAAAATTCATGAAAAACCAGCAAGTTTATGTTCTTGAATCTTGAAAACATAGGTTTGAAGTTGCTGCTTTATTTCTCTTTGGAGGCCACCTGCAAGAAAATATGAAAAATAAAACACAAAGGTGCCTTTAAATAAGCTTTGTTTTGAGTGAAACAACTTTCTCTAACCCTAATTCTTGAGAAAACCCTAATTTAAGTTCATGCAATGAACTTAGGCGTTTCTCTTCATCTTCCATTTTTGAAAAGTTCAAAAATTTGACTAAGGCACTAGAACTTGGGCGCCCTTTTTGACTTGAGGTGCCTAACTCCTCCAGACTCAGCCGTTTTTTCATCATTTCCAGCTTCTCCTCAATTTTTCACCCTAGTTTGATCCTGTCTCCCGGCTTCCAGATTGATCTGACGGATGAGCTGAATGTTTCATCACGTAGCTTGATTGAATCTGACGACATTGTTCTAGAGACATCTTCTGACAAAAACTTCATTTGAACCTTCAAATTGTCGAGTGCCTTTCCTCCAGGGGCACCCAGTTTCTCCAGTGTTAGCCATTTTATTATCTTCAAATTTTTGCTTGTCTTCTAACCTTCAGATGAATTCATGATTTCAGGCGCTGTATTGATCAGATTGACTGGCTGACGGATTCACCGAATAGCTAAGAAGATTCTGGAAGGGGTCTCCTAGATAATTCATCTCCGAAAACTGACATTTGATGCCTCAAAACCCTAGGCACCCTTCTTAACTGGAGGCGCCTAACTTCTCCAAAGTTAGTGAAAATATGAGTTTTTCATTGTTGCTTTCGTCTTTCGTTGTTTTACTCACTTTTCTCCTCTGTTCAACCTTCGATATCTGATGATTGCCAACTTTGACGAACGTGCTGATGATTGCGTTGGAAAGCTTGATCAAGTCTGACGAAGCTACGTTAGAGGCATCTTCTGCAAATTCATTCATTCAACCCCTCAAAAACTTGGGCGCCCAGATTCACCAGACTTAGCCAACTTTAATCATTTTTAACCTTCAGAGTTCAAAACACCTCTCGCCATGACCCCTATTTGATCTGAGTTTGTCGGCGGCTGAGTGATCTGACGAGCTGACGAAGACATTCACTGCAAAGCTAACGAGAAATTGAACAATGTTGCCTAGGGAAGCCAACCCTGACTTCATCATTTTATTCATCAAAAAGATGGGCACCCCTCTTCTCCAAGGGCGCCTAAGTTGAGCAGACTTAGCCAATTTTCACAATTTTTGAAATCTTCCCTCATTTGATGTGCCTTCCTTGTCTCGACTGCCGGAATTAAAAAAAATTCCAAGGCATGGAAGTATGGGCGCCCAAACTGGGCAAGGGCCCCTGGATTCACCAGCCTTAGGTCAATTTTTTGTATTTTCAACTTTTTCAACTTCCTTTCTCCATTTCTCGTTACTCGTGCACGCTCGTCGTTGACAGCTTTTGTTTGACACTTGAACGTCTAATTTTGACACCTGGCAACTGACTGACCTCCATTGATGACCTTGGTTCTCCAGAAAAAGCTTCTGAAAAAGCAAAATAGACCCACTAGGGCAAAACTGATCTTTTCCTGATTCCGACTGCACCAACCTAATGACGAAGTATTTTAAGCCAATCAAAATCAATCTCAAACCTAAAAGCCAAACTTTCTATTTTTAGAAAATTTTGCAAATATCTACTTTTTGAGAAACCTAGAAAAAGTTTCTATTTTTAGAAAACTGCTAAAAATAGAAATTTTCCTAAAATTTAAGGTTGAAAAACTGAGATTTGGGTATTGTAGATTTGATTGTTTTGAACCGACCCAGATTGTCAGATTTTGAAAATTTCAAGTTTTTGATCCCCATGCAAGACACGCAAACCCCAATTTTGACCTTTTTGACAGATTTTAACAAGACTTTAATTCATTTCTTCAAAATGCCTAAGTGTAGCAAAAAATTTAATTTGGGGTACAACAAAGTTCACTCCTGCTTCAAATCTCAACCCCATCTGCTAAAAAGCTGGAAATTGCCTCTTTATCAGGTGCATTGATACTATCTATAGCTATATTCCGTTTTTATAGGATATCCTCGCCTTCTGCGATCAAACTTGGAGAATCTTTACCTCTTCAGCTGCTTTATGAGTTCTATTCTCGAAAAACATCGCTGCCCCAAAAGATGACTCACTAATTGATAACTTGGCGGCTCTGCAGCTTTATCCTTCTGATACTTCTCTTGATTCTCCCACAAAAAAGTATTGTACAACCTTTTTGAAATGCTTGTCCTTTCGCTCATACCACTCCTTTCCACATTCTTCAACTGAGATGATGACGTTTTATGTCCATGATGGTACTGAAAAGTACTTTCCAACATCGTTCGTTCTGATAATTATGATACAACACTTGTTTGGTTTTGAATTCGATGGGAGAGTAATCCACATTGAAAAACCTAAAGATTGAGTGTAAACTCGCCTATATTCAGACAAGTTTTTGCACACTTTCTATTTTTAGCTTGCTGATTTTCCTCATCAAACGGATGAATTTTTTCAAAAAAAAATTGAGATATGGGTTTTTTTCAAAATTCCGTTACAAGCAAAGCTAGATCGTCCATTTTTGAAAATTTTGAGTGTAGACTTAAAAAGCAACAAACCCTAATTTCCTCAGAAAAAGCATGAAAAAGTTGGCACCTGGGTTTTGTTCAGAAGCATATTTTGGATGAACCCATTTGATCAAATGTTGAAAATCTTGAAGTCTGATTGAAAAAGCATTAAGCCCTAGATCTTGAATTTTTTTTGAAAAAGTTGTGACCTAGGTTTTGTCTAGAAGATTGTTCTAGAAGGACCCAAAAGATTTTTAAAACTTGAAAATTTTGATGTTCTTTGGGACATGCGAAGAAAAAGAAGCTGCTGCAACTTGAAAAAAAAATTCAAAAATTGTTCAGAATCACAAACTGAGATGACCTAGATCACTAGAAATTGAAAACCTTGACCTCCTTCTTCAAAGAATTGATGTTCTGGATGGAAAAATAATGAAAAAGCAGGCTCGTTTGTGTGCTGGTCTGAAAATTTACGGAGAACTTGCAAAAATCAAAAGGTTTGAGCTCTCAAATCTTGAAAAGAAAAACTCTTAAGTTGCTGCTCTATTTCTCCTTGGACGCCACTTGCAAGAAAAATATGAAAACTGAAAGACAAAGGCGCCTTAAGTAAGTTTTGCCTTGAGAAAATCAGCTTTCTTTTTCCTCAACTCTTCAAAACCCTAGCCTTAGCTTATTCATTGAACTTGGACGTTTTTCATCTTCTTGAAATTTTGAAATTTTGAATTTTTTTTGACTAAGGCATGACTTCATGGGCACCCTTCTTGGCTAGAGGTGCCTATCTTCTTCAAACTCAGCCATTTTTCCACCATTTTCAACTTTTCTTGATTTTCAACCCTAGTTTGATCCTGATTTCTGGCCTCCAGATTGATCTCATGGATGATTTGAATGATTCGTCACGGAGCTTGATTGAATCTGATGAAGTTTGTTTGGAGGCAACTTTTGACAAAATCTTCATCTGACCCTTCAAAATATCGAGTGCCTATCTCCTCTAGGGGTACCCATCTTTACCAGTGTTAGCCATTTTTATAAGCTTCAAGTTCTTGCTTGTTTTTTGGCATTCAGATGAATTCATGATTCTGAGATCTGAACTGATCAGATCAACTAGTTGACTGTTCCGTTGAATAGCTTGGCTGAATTTGAGATGATGATCTTGGAGACTGCAACTGCCAAAACTGCCATTTAAGGCCGCAAAATCCTAGGTGCCTATCTTCCTCTAGGGCGCCCATGTTCACCAGACTTAACCATTTTTCCATGTTTTCCAAATTTCTACACTATGTCCTCTCCTTCAAATGATTTCGTCATTTCGAATGACCCGGGAGTTTGACGAACTAATGGTTGGACTCGTTGGATAGCTGAGAAAATTTTGAGGGGGGTCTCCTGAAAGTTGGATTTTGGGGGTCAAAATCCTGGGTGCCCCTGGCTAGCTAGGGCACCCAACTTCACCAGAGCTAGAATATTTTCTGTATTTTTCATCTCGCTATTGACTTCTGTGATTTTCAATGGTTTTACCCACAGTTCCACCGAGTTTCAGGGATGGGGACGAGGGGACAGTAGGGGAAGGGTTTCGAGGGCGGGGGGCCTAAGTTTGGGGGCGGCGAGGGGACGACGGGGGGACGATGGCGTGGGGGCGGCAAGGGAGCGGTGCGCTGAAATACATATAGTACTTGAAAAATTATTGAGGTTGAGGCTCTGAGCGAATCCCTCAAAGGGATGCCAGCTCATGGAAGAGGTGACGATGTCGCCTTCCATGAGCTGAATGCCTCAAACGGATGCCAGTTGCCGTTGACTGAATGCCTCAAACGGATGTCAATTGTGAACGCATTCAGGCAACTAACATCCGTTTGAGGCATTCAGTCAGCAGTTCGCTGAACTGTTGAACGAATCCCTCAAAGGTATGCCAGCTCATGGAAGAGTCGCCTCTTCCATGAGCTGGCATACCTTTGAGGGATTCGCTCCCGACCTCCCATTGCCAATGTTGAATGCCCTAGCAGCCTAGCCCAATCGAGACTGAGAGAGGGGAGACTCGAACAGCATATAAAAATTAAAAGATCAGAATGCTAAATCGTAAATACCTATTGAGTGTTACTGTTGAATAATGACGCCCTTGGAAAATCCAAAAACCTTGATCTCTCCTCTGGTTCAGTTTGCAGTTTGCACATTCACTCTCAAGTAGTCTCGAATGCTCACACGGGTAGGGTAGAACTATCGAAATGAGATAAAAGTTTAAACAAAAAAATTTAACTTACATGAGAATAGTTAAATTTCAATACATTTGACTTTAATTAACTTTTAATACATTTGACTTTCACCATTAATAGGGGACGTGGGAAACTCGGAGGCTTGGAGACGCCTAGAATACTCCGAGACGCGGAGAAGACTCCCTATGAAGGAAACGTCCAGGGGACGACTAAGGGACGGGAGACGGCGGGGGGACGTTTCCCTGACGTCTCCACATCTCGGAAACATCCCCGTCTCCGAGACAGCCACTTTTTCAAGGGGGACGCATCCCCATGGAACTATGGTTTTACCTCTCTGTTCTACCTTCAGTATCTGATGGCTGCCGACTTTGACGATCGAGCCGATGGCTGCATTGGCAAGCTTGATCAAAAGTGAAGAGGTCATGCTGGAGGTGTCAACTATGAATTCACTCATTTGAGCCCTCAAAAGCTTGGGCACCTATGTCCTCTAGGGGTGCCCAACTCCTCCAAACTTAACCATTTTTGCAAGATTTTCATTCTTCAAACTTGAACTTTCATGTTATACCTTCAGCTTGATCTGGATTTGCCGGTGATTAACAAGTCTGATGACTGTGCTGTTGGGCTCACTGCAAAGTTGAGAAGAATCTAAACAACATTCTCTGGGAGCACAAACCCTAACTCCATCAGCTAATCTCTTGAAAAGTTGGGCGCCCATGGCTGGCAAAGTTAGAATATTTTTTGAGATTTTCAAATTTCTCCTTCGTTTGACGTGTTTTGCCTTTGCCTTGGCTACCGGAGATGAAATTTTTCTAAGGCATGAAGGTTTGGGCGCCTACGCTTGACAGGGGCGCCTCGTGGCTCCAGTGTTAGCCCAAATTTCACATTTTTCAATTTTGACAGCTTTCTTTCTCCGTTCTTCGTTCTCCGTGCACATTCATCATTAACAGCTTCTATTCAGTGCTTGAATGTTCGTTTTTGACACCTGGCAGCTGACTAACCTCCATTGATGACCTTGTTGCTCCTGAAAAAGCTTTTGAAAAAGCAAAATAGACCCACTAGGGCAAAATTGATTTGTTTGTGATTCTGACTGCACTAGCCTGATGAGGTAGTACTTTCAGCCAACCAAAACCGCTTTGAACCCTAGAAGCCAAACTTTCTATTTTTAGAAAATTTTGCCAGTATCCGTTTCAAAAGAAACCTAGAAAAACCAAAAAAAGTTTCTATTTTTAGAAACCTGCTAAAAATAGAAATTTTCCTAAAATTTAGGGTTGAAAACCTAAAATCTGGGTTTTGTTGATTTAGTCGCTCTAAGCCGACCCAAATTGTCAAATTTTGAAAATTTCGAGTTTTTGACCCTCATGCAAGACATGCAAATCCCCAATTTTAACCTTTTTAAAAGATTTTGACAATTTCGACTCATTTCTTCAAAATGCCTAACTGTAACAAAATTTTTAATTTGGGGTACAACAAAATCCAACTAAGTTTTTTTTTGTAGTTTGAAGGGTTGTTCGAAGAGCTTGCACCAAATATAACCAAAATAGGGCAAGATATTTTTTTCTCAAGAATTTATAACTTCAAATTGAGCAATTTCTATAAGTACTCATTATGAAAAAACTGAGTTGATATTGCTTGAAAAGATATAGACTTGGTCATCAAAGGTTGATAGAGAAAGCTCATCTTGTCTACCAAGGACACCTTACCTTCTCTCAACCACTCCGAGGTTTACAAGATTTATTGCTCATGTGGCACCCCTTACATCGATGAAATAGGAAGATCCATCATCACTAGGATCAAAGAGCATAGTGTGACACCAGACATGATCACTTCACCAACCTTAATAAGAATGATGAATGGCATATTAGCACAACTTGGCAACCTCTCTTAACCTCCCTCATATCGAACTCATCCCCTCATTGATCTTTCTCTTTCACCCCCCACCCTTTACCTTGCCTCAAAACCTCCTTTTGTATCTTCCTCTTTTCCTCTCCCCCTTCCTAGACTATCACTCTCTCTCCCTAGTCCCCCCCCTTCTTTTCTCCTCCACTGTGACTCCCCCTAACCTTCAATTTCTATCCAATTCATATCTTATATTAGATTTAGCTATCAAACTCGTCATATTTATCTAATATTAAATATACACGTTTGGCCACAATTATATTTATATCCAATATCAATATTTTCACCCTTCTCCATTGTAAACCCCTTTTCTTCATCTATTTGTATTTAATCTTATAATTTTATTTTTTATTTTATTTTTATATAACTTAACCATTTATTAGATTATACCGAGTTATATTTAATTTAATATATATACTTTATACATTGTAACACATTTTATAAAAATACATATTAATTTAAATTTAAAATTTATCTCTAGGACTTTAAATAATTAGTTGGTATTAAATTAACTCTAATTAAAATTTATTTTTATATAGTATATAAATTGTTACTTAATTATGACCTAATTCATTTGTTTATATTTAAAATAATATTTTATATTCTTTTTTATTTCTTTAATTGTTCCATCTTTATATATAATTGTGATTATAATTTATATACTATAGACATACTATAGCATTATATATTATAGATTAATTAATTTAGATATTATAATATTTTCAAAACATAAATTCATTTGTTAGTCATCAAAATAAATAGAAATATAATCAGAGTCGCTTTATTATTAGTACAATATAGATATCTAATACTTATCTAAGATTTTTTTTGTTTATTTGTTGTTGCTTTCTTTATTAATTTATTAGTAATTTTCTTTCTTTCACATTTAACTTTTGCTAGTAGTTATATTTATAATTAATTATTTCAGAAGTATATATTAATATTATATGTCTTTTATAATTTTTAATTAATTAAGGATAATATAATAATTTTAAAATATCATAACAAGCTAAATATATTAATATAATTACTTTTTAAAATTTAATATAAATAGAAATATAATTTGACTGGTCTCTATATTAATATATTATAGATATCTATCATATATCTAAGAATTATACTAATTAATTTTGCTTAATCTTCATATATAGTTTGGATTATATTTTATATATTATAGGCATACTATAACTTTATATATTATAGATTAATTAATTTATATAATAATTTTAAAAGATAAATATAATTCAAAGATATCAATATAAATAGAGTTATAATTAGACTTCCATCAATACTAACACAAAATAGATACCTAATTTTTACCTAAGAATTATATTAATTAGTTTCTTATTTTTTCCTAGGACTTGTAATTATTTAATTTTTTATGGTTATTTGATATTTTTTTCTTTATTAATTTATTAGTAATTTTTTTCTTTTACGAAGCAAGTAATGGTAAAGAAAGAAGAAAAAGATCTTGGATGGAATGAAGAAACTGTATGGCGGCGACCTAGCATGGGCGGGCTAGGGTTTCTGCCCTAGCTCGACCATTCTCTTTGCATTTGGGTGGACAATTATGTGCGCGCAAGTGGGTACCTTCTAGTGTTTGGGAGTGGCAGCTTGGGGAGGGCGTGTTTTCTTTGCCAAAGTGCAATAGCTTTTGTTTTTCTGCCATCTTTCTTCCTGTGAATACTGTTTCGTGGTGATTTTGTTGCCTTTCTTGTCATGCCTTTAGAGCTTTTGTGTGGTGTTGTTTTGCTACTTTTGCAAGGCGACTTTGAGCCTCTTGTGTTGGGTTATGCTGTATCTACCTTCGCTTTGTGTGGAGGGTTCTTTTTTATTTTCTTGTTGTTGTTTTCTCATTGCTTCCTTTTACCTAGTCTCACTGCTTTTGTGGTGGCTAGGATTATGGCTGGAAGGTGTGTGGCATTCGTCTGGAATGGCGTTGCAGGCATCACCAAATAAGGCAGATTGGGCCTCTCGCCTGCCTGGTGGTGGGTCGGGTGTTTCAAACTCTATTGTTCTTGGCACAAAATCTTCAGGAAATGGCATATTCAAATCGTAGAAAGTGAATAGGTGTTTCAAGAAATCCCAAGAACGACCGGTTTTAATGATCCAACTTGAATTTGTTGTTGAGGATGTTGCATACTATAGCAACCATGTGTTGATCTATAAGTTTATGGGGATGAGGGTTTCGCTTCCTTTTCTCGATTCTTGGATTTGTAAGACGTGGAATCTAGAAGGGGATTTTGATATTATGCTCATAACCAATAACTTTTTTATGGTAGACTTTTCTTGTGTTGCTGATCAAGATAGGGCCTTTGAAGGAGGTCCTTACTTTTATAATCAAGTGGGTCTCTTCATAAAACCATGGCATGCCTGGTTTAATTCAGCGGAGGAGCTTCCTTCCAGAGTTTCGATTTGGGTTCGTCTCCCTTGCCTACCTTTAAAATGTTGGAGAAGAGATATACTGCAAATGATTGCCTTGCTACTTGGAAAACCTATTGGTCTATCTCAGCAAACACTGAATAAGAGGGTTCTTTCCTTTGCTCGTGTGTGTGTGGAAATTGATCTAAATAATCCATTGGCAGATTCTATTGATATGACTATTGGTTCATCTTCTTGGACGCAATAGTTCGACTATGAGGTGTTACCCTTCAAGTGTTAGTTGTGTCACGAATATGGTCATCTTCAATTAAAGTGTCCCCGAGCTATCCATGCTTCTGGCTTGGGTAATGCCCCTTCTCATTCTACTTCGAAGATGGACAAGGGCAAGGCTCCCATGCAAGGGTTGTGGCTGATAAGGAGGGTTTTGTTCCAGTTAAGCCTCGTAACAGAGCTATAGGTCAAAAGAGAACCCTCAAGGATAGGTAGGAAGAGACTTTTAACAGGTTTGATGCTTTGGATGATTTCGTTCAGGAAGAGGGAGTTCCTTTGCCCTTGCAGGTGGTAGTTGGCTCGTTTTAGGAGAAAGAACTTGACAACCAACCTATTGCTGATTCTAGTCAGGCTTAGTTCAAAGAGTAGGAGTTTCAAATGGATACAGATGTTCCTCTCTCTTCCCATGTTCATGGAGAGTTGGGTTTGGCATTGGAGGATACTGGAGGTTCTGTAGTTGTGGATTTGGACATATGGGTGAGAGGTGCGTATCTGACCTTGGTAAAAATAAGTCTTCTTCTCTTGCTTTGGTTTTGCAACAAAAGCCCTCCAAAAAAGGGGCTCTTGAGAAACCTCTTAAGGTTTGCAAGAAGAAGGACCAAAAGAAGGTCAAATTAATTGGGGAAACATTGGTGGAGTCTAGATCGGTGAGGACAATTGATGCACATTTCTCTTTGCCTCAGCAGTGATAGTACTCTCTTGGAATGTGAGGGGTATGAATAGCATCCCTAGACAAAAGGCTATTCGAAAATTGATTCATTTTCACTCTTCGGATTTGGTTTTCCTTTAGGAAACTGAATTGTCTATGGAAAATCTAATGAATGTGGTTGCTGCGATATAGAATAGAGATCAATGTCAATGTGTGGGAGCGCATGGTAGCTTTGGTGGGCTAGCTTGTTTATGGGATCCACGTAGAGTTAGTCCAATCTGGTGGCTCTCCTATAGGTGGTCTGTTTCTCTTGTTGCTTCCAATTTGGAGTCAAGTGAGAGAATTCTTTTGTCCAATATTTATACTCCTATTGGGTTCACTAGTAAGGCCCAATTGTGGGCTCATATTAATTATGTACGATCCTTAGACCCTCTTCCTCCTTGGATTCTAGCGGGAGACTTCAATGTTGTCTCCTCGCTTGAGGAAAAGAGGGTTGGTAATATTTGCCTGGATCCTTCTTCGGACTTGCTAAGAGATAATGTGGCTCTTTTGAACTTGGTCGATACCAAGCCGGCCAATGGTATTTTTACTTGGAACAATAGGAGAAGAAGAGATGCAACTATTTCTGAAAGGTTGGACAGATTCTTGGTGTCTAGCTACTAAGTTGGAGACAGGTGGTTGACTTGCTCTGAGATATTGGTTTGGCGTGGATCTAATCATTGGTCGATTAAACTAGCTACAGACTTCTCCAGGCATTTTAAGTAGTCTTTCAAATTTCAGCTCATGTGGCTTAGGGATGAATCTCTTCATGCTTTGATTCCTAGATGATGGCGTCTTGGGAAGCCGGCTCATGGTACTGTTATGTACTCCTTCTCCAAGAGGCTCCAATATGTTAAGTATATGTTGAAACGTTAGAATAGGCACCATTTTGCTAATGGGTTTCAGGCAAAGCGGACTGCCCAAGCTCACCTAGACTCCATTACTCAGCAAATTCATGACTAGGGTCTCATGGAGGAGAATGGTTTGCTAGAAGCTGTTGCGGTGAAGGATGTGGAGGAATGGGAATTGTGGGAGGAAATTTTTTGGAAGCAAAAGTCCTGAATTGAAAGGCTTCAGGCGGGTGATCGGAATACTTCCTTTTTTCATAATTTGGTTAAGGACAAAAGGCTAGGTAATCTTATCTCTTCCCTTGTGTCTTCGAAGGGGATTCTTCTCTCTTCCTCTACTGCGATTTCCGAAGAATTTGTTCACTTCTCTTCGGCTTTGTTGTTTGAGGATTCCCCTCCAATGGATGAGGATGAGGCTGAGATTTTGGCTTGCATTCTGTCCCTAGTTACCAATGAAATGAATGAATCTCTGCTCAAACTGAATTCTTTGTAGGAGCTAGAGGATATAGTGTCTCAGATGAAAAAAGGGGAAGGCTATTGGGCCTGATGGGTTTTTGGTGGAATTCTTTCAAGATTTTTGGGAGGTGATTAAAATGGATCTATTGGAGGTCGTTCAAAAATCTCATAAGAACAAACAAATGTTGAATTCAGGCTATGAATGCAACTTTTCAAGCTCTTATTCCAAAAACGGAGGGTGCTAACTCTCTCGACCTTTTTAGGCCTATTGCCCTTTGTAATGTGGTATATAAGATAATTACAAAGTTAATTGTGGGACGTTTGAAGGCTTGGTTAAGCAGATTAATTTCTAAAGAGCAAGGAGGCTTTGTTGTTGGGAGGCAAATTCTCGACGAGATTATTATTGCGGCTGAAACCATTCAATCTATGGACTCCTCCAGAGAGAAGGCTGTGTTTATCAAACTTGGCATGGCCAAAGCTTATGATCGTGTTAAATGGGCTTTCTTATTCAAGATTCAGAGGACTTTTGGTTTTGATAGCACATGGATTGAGTGGGTCAAGAGTTGGGTCATGTCTTCCTTTTATGTTTTGATCAACTGAGCCTACTGAGCTATTTGGCACTTCCAGAGGTCTCAGACAAGGTGATAATTTATCCCCTTATTTATTTTAATGGCTGAGGGCTTAGGGAGATTTATGTCATGTCCCCGAAATTACGACACTACAAACCCTAATGTTGAAATACGAATGAATAAATGAAACAAATAACAATATGAATATCAAAAATATAAATATAAATATTAGCAATTTAATGTTAGTGTAATTATAATTATCAAATATAACCATTAAATATTAAATACAATATATATATATATATATATATATCAATATAAAATGAATAAATATAAAAGAATAAACATAAAATAATAAATAGAAAATAATGCAAAACAAGTAACTAATTATAGACAGCAATTTCATGCATTTAAAGTCAACAACTTACAAGGCAAGAAAGAATTAATATCTGCTAACAATAGCAAACAAACCGATTAAGTTAAATAAGGCCAAAGTAACCGATTGGCAATTATAATAATAATAAATTGACCTTTACTAATGAAATCACATATGTTAAGAAGTCAATTAAAGGTTGCAGCAATTTATTATGAAGGGTGGCGATCAATAAAAGACATCTCTCTAAATTAAAGTCTCTTCCCTAAGAGACATGATCTTCCAAATCAGACACCAAGGATATAACATTTAGAATTAGAAAGCAGAAAGGCATCGATGGAATAAGAAGAATGATAAGAATTAGAGAGCAGAAAGGCATCGATGAGATAAGAGATAAGAATATATTCTGAACAGAGAACCATTGAATCACTTATTAAAAGATATCCTCTGAAAATCAGATCATCAAGGATATCAGAAAATTGTGGTATGTTCTATCATAGTCATTGTATATCATTATATGTTTTGTTATTTATATATATTACTCTTGTGACAGGCTTTATCTTAACTATTGCATGCAGTTATTTATTTATGTTTATTATTCTTGTAGTATGCTTTATCATAATTATTGAGTGCAATTATGTATCTTGTTATTGATATTTATTATTCTTATCATAGTTATTGTATGAAATTAGATAACTTGTTATTTATATTTATCATTTTGTGGTATGCTCTAATCTGATTATTATATGTCATAGTTTGTATTTATTTCTCTCTTCAAGCAACCATGAGGAAGAAAGGGGGAAATGTTAGTAGGATGAGCAGGTTCTAAGTACACCACTCCACGGTGGATGACTGGGTCTGCCATCAAGAGCCAAGGGGGTGATATCCACTCTTAGACTTAGGGAGAGGATGTCTACAAGCCTCCTACGATAACCTTCCCCCCGAATCTCACATGGTTGGTCATTGTATAGACTTAAGGGGTCTCGATCATAAGTAGGATGGATAAGGATGGATAAGGAAAGCAAGTACAAGTGTATCCCCAAAGCACACCACGCCAGGTTGAAGGACTATGTGTCTACCTATTGGGGCCAAGAGGGATAACATATCTGCTCTTGGGCTTAGATGGATAGCTTCAGGCGGACTTATCATATTCCCCATCTAATTCCTATTATGATTGAACTTCCATGAATATGATGTAGTTGGCCTTATGTAATTGTATTCTGCAAATAGACGAGGACATTTATTATATATGTTTGATATGTTAGATAAATAAGTATACTTATTATATGTTTGACCATATGAATTATACTCCAATATTACTTAACATAGTTGCAGGACATAAATCAAGATTCATCCTCTTGAAGCATTTAATTGATAAGTTGTGTTGACGTGTGTTTTATGACAACGCCAACACAGAATAAAATGTCCAACGGGCACTCTATTCTCTCTTGATCAAAGTGTTCCGCATGCTAAGATTGCGTGAAAGTTCATGCGTTCGACTCCAAGGTTCTTTTAATGCGAATAGACTCAGTTGGTTGATGTGAATATGCTGGGTATTCCAAGAGGACTTACGTAATTGTTCGACTTTATATGCTCAAGCAAATGAAGGGTTTTGACTATGATGCTTTGGTATTTAAACGGATCGGGAAATGCTGAATTTAAAGGGATAGGTATAGGGATGCTACCATCTACTCCTAAAGGGGTGGAGGACGAGGATCGACTTAAACAATCTTCAAACCAGACTTTGCTTCGTCTCCCTTCGGACAACTCTGACAAAGTTGGTGCAATCTTCAAAGGATGAGAAAGGTGTTCAAATTATGACATAACATGTACATACCATCACCACGATGCATACAGACATATGAGCCACAATTGAAGTTAAGTACTAATACTCCAGTTGACCACGCAAGGCGAACTTACCATCAGCAAGCCCGCTAGTGGTATGGATGAAAGAAGATATGCTCAAATCCCAACGCCATACTCCACAATTAACAACTACTTGCATAAAACAAAGTCTACTCTACTCTATCTACTTGAATTGGAAAGACGAACAAGCCTTGCTAGCTACTCACAATAGAAGATAGAACCACCAAACAATGATAAATCTTTATATTATGAGAGTGTTCACAACAACTTCTTACAAAGTCCTCAATGGGAAAACTTCCTTTCCTCCTCAATCTAAGCTAACTTCTAAGCTAAATGCTATATGCCTTCTATTCTCTAGCTCAACTCTATCTCTGATTCAATTCTAGTTCTAATTTTTTACAAATGAGGGGGGATGCCCCTTTTATAATGAGTCCAATTAGTGGACGGTTCAGATCTGATTACAATAAAGGGCTCAGATTGAGCCACCCATGCCCTAATTAGGGCTTCTACCCTAAAAACCGCCACCAAGAGGAGTGGGGCGATGAATGCGCCCTCCACTCCTCATCAATGTACCATGCTCTGCGATCAATGCACGTCGTCTTCCTCTAGAAGGTCATCGTCCAGAAGGGCGTTTCCTTTCTCCTTCTCGCTGGCTGCAAATCTGATGAACCTGTCTAACACTGCCTCAACTTCTTGATCAGAAATAGGAGGAATGTGATCCAATTGAAACTCCAAAACTACAACTATTTGCCCATGCCAGGCACATGATTTCTTCCAGGCAGAAAGGGCATCCTAGGTGTTCTGTATGATACTGGAGAACGTGTCTATGTTCTCGAAATCATCTTGTGTGAAGGTCTTCACCTCAGAGAAGAATGGCGTCAATCTATCTTTCAAATCCATCTGCAGTTATCTCTTCAAAAGTCAACCTCCTGGCAAAGATTGCCTCCAATGTGTTGAGGATTCCATCTAAGATGTTCGTCATGGCCTTTCTGACCCTGACAGAATCTGCCTGTGATGCATCGTAGAATCCTCGGCCTGTGACTATTGAAGAATACCATCTGGCGAAGTCGTATCTATCCCCCTGCTGGATAACACCTCCCTCAACCAAAGTGTGTTGAGGTATGCTCATCAAAGCCCCTAAACGGAGAACAACTCTCGTCTAATAGATGCGAGCCTCACCCCAAGCATGGTTAACTGCTTCCACTCTAGCCATAATATCGGAAGCTTGCCCATAGGCATGTGCAAGATCTTCCATGAACTTTCTTGTTTCTGTACGCACACTGGCAACCCACTTGTCTGCCTGCTGTGCCATTCTCTTCAAATCTTCTAACCCATTGATTGACTCCCTGGAAAACTCAGTTGGAAGCTCAATTGCCGGATTTTCTTGCCCACGAGGACGGGACAAGTGCTGCACGCAGCCAATCAGTGTCTTGTGCTCTACCTTCAACCTTTTGTATTTTCCCTCAACATGGGACAATCTATCCTTGAGTGCTCGATAGGAATTATCGCACTCCTCTACCACTTGTGCTCCAGTAGGGCGGCCTAGTTCCATGGTTGTCACAACATGGTTCTCAGGAATGGCCTCGTCCCTATCACATTCTACCCGAGGAACTGCCATATGCAAGGTTCGGGATCCATCCTCATCTGTTGAGATCTTGGAAAACTTCCTAGCCTTTTTCTTTGCTGGAGGTGCACTGATCCTCTATAATAATTCCTCCATTTCAACTGCGGGATCGGTCTCATCTACAGGATCACGCCTCATTCTGTCCCTTAGCCATTTTGGCACCTCTTGCCGCATGTCAGATATAATAAAAGGTTGTTCTACCTCAGCCTCTACCTCGTGAACCTCTCCTCTGCCATCGTTCTGACGAAGCTCACCGTCATCAATAGGCTCAATGTCTCCTGAGCTCTGGGCATCCTGATCTGAAGTAGCATCACCCTCGAGAGCTGCCTCAATTTCTTGCTGAAATTGAGTATCAGTTGCCGTCCCCTCATCTGTCTCTTGCTGATTTTCCTGCTGATAATCTTCTTGGGGCATATTGATGCTCTGACCCACTGATTTTGTACGAGGTGGCTGACTCTCCACTTGCATCGTTTGCTCTACACCCAATCTCTCCCTCTGATCAACAAACAACGACACCTTCTGTAAGCTTGGAGAATGTGTCCGAGATGGCGTATGCATGGACTCCTCAACTACCACAGGCTCAGGTCGAACTGGCTCCTTTCCTCTAGGCTCTGGAGTTGGATTACTCCGTCTCCTCTAATTAGTTACCGGTAATCTGCTGTCTCCCATCAAATTGTACGTGAGGGGAATTGACCTTCCCTTGAGTCGGCTGACATGCCTCTCTACCCAACTCCGTGTAAATGTCAAGACTGGGATACAAAGTGTATCCAAGTCAGTGATCTTTGGCTCAGACAAATCTGGGAGAGGCAGAGGCTTATCTCTTACTGTCTCGTAGTCAGCCTGTACTACATTTATATCCTCCTCAATCTGATCTGGTACTGGGATGATCTCACACTCTCTGACCATCACCAACGGTATCCGAGAGAACATCCTCTTTTTGACTTCGATCTCGTCCATTGCACTTGCCCAAAAGTCTTCGATCTGCACCTTGTGCCTGAACTCTTCTGTCAGTATCCACCTGATGTTCTGTGGGGATCGTAGTAATGCCTGCTGGTGTGATAGGAAAGGTGGAAAAATTGGAGCTTCGCTTCTGCCTCCCTTGCTGCTTGCAGCGATGGGCAGATTTCATCTGAGTTCCCCATGGTAATTGGGAATCCGAGTCCACCTTTCTTCTTCTTCTTCTGAATCTTATCATAGGCAATCAGTTGCCTAGATACTTCCAGCATCACTATCCTGTTTGTGGGATACCGAGGCAATCTGTATGGATAGGGGGAAAATCCTTGCAGCCTTATGTAGGTGAATTTTGGAAATTGGATAAACCAACATCCGAATTTCTCAATCATTTCTTGTGCCTCCCTTGATATTTTGTGATGGGTTCTCTGCTGCAGGGTCCTCGTTATGTGCATGGTAAAGGCATCATTGACCCTCTTGTAATTAGTTGTGCTTGTCAAATGCAACTGTGGACAAGCCTCATATATTTTAAACTGATGGGAACCGCAACCGATTGGTTCCTTGTAAGAGATCCCTCTGTATCTCGTCTTGCGAGCCAGCATATAGACAAGGTAGGAGCCCATGTAAAATGTCTTTGTTCTCCTCACGCCACGAAGCTGCTCATGTATGCTATCACTGATCATCAGTGCCCAATCCATGTAATCCTTTCCCTCTAACACCAAGTTGACAAAATAGAACATCCAAGGTTCAAAGATGAACGCTTGGGGGCAACCTCCAACTCTGCTCAGCATCATAATGAGATCACCAAACTCCTGTCTCAAGTCCTCTGAGACTATCTGCTTGGGCAATTTTGTGCGAGTTGGCTTGGGTTTAATCATCCACCTAGTATTTATCAAATCAGCACACCGGTCTGTGGTGGATGAGTACATCTTCTCATGGACTGGAATCCCGAATGCCTCTCCGATCGCTTCAGGTGTCAGGTTGGCCAGCACCTTGCCATCTGGTGAAGTGACCGTCCTCTGTTCTGCGTTGTAGTGGTAGGCGCATTCCATGATGAGTTCTGGACACCAGATAGCTGGCGGAATGTTGGCAGCTGCATACAGTCCACTTCTAACAATAATGTGTGAAGTCACTGATGGGTGATGGCCTCCAGTCCCCAATATCCTTCTTCTGAATGCTTCCATGTTGAATGAGCCTAAGTTCGTGTCAGCTAGCCTGCCGAGCTTTGATGAAAATTTGGATTCTGGCAAGAATGACTTGCCCAGTTTCTTAATCACAGCCTGTCTGGACTCGGTGTGGTTGTTTCTGCTTGCAACTCTTCTGCTTGATTCGGCCATTCTGCAAAAAGGCAAGAGAGTTAGACAACAAGATTTAAAATAATAAAATAACCATCATTGAGGGTGTCAGCAGATTTTTAAATAAAAAGGCTGCAACACTTCTGCCGTTTCCAACTGCAAACCTCAACTGTCTTGTTGATTTCAGCTGTGAAATTTCTGTATTTGTAGCAGCTCTTGAGATTTTCTTTTTTAAATTCGTACTTTTCCTCTAGAATAAATGTACTTTCAGCAACTTGTAAATGCCTTCACAAGTACGAACTTTCAGCAAATGCAGCCCTTTTAAACTTTAGATTTCTCAGCAACTTCAAACTTAACCCTGTTTACTTCAGTAGTCGAATAAAACTTCTTCAAAGTCGTACCTCCTCAGCAAATGCAACAACTGACAACTTGGGAATTCGTGCCTCTCAGCAACTGCAGCCTCAGCAAGTTAAGTCGCACTTCCTTCAGCAACTTCAACTTTTACAAATTTGCACTTAGCAATCTCCAGCTCTCTCACAATTTCGAATTTCTCAGCAACTGCAACCTCTTCAAAAAATCATACTTTCACTTAGCCAATATTTTTGCATTCAGCAACTGGTGAGAGGAATGAAGAGGATTTTAAAATCTTATAGCCTGGTCGAATTCCTGCAGAGTCTATACTTAGCAAATTTTTGAACTCATTTTCCCTCTCTTTTCCCAGTTGTAACACTTGTCATCTGAGGCATAAGAATCTCAAACTTCTAGAATTATGAATTCATCATCTCTGCACAGGCCTGCCTCGTCGCATTTGATTTCTTAAAATATTAAATCGTTCACTTCCTTGAACAATTTTGAACTGTTTGGCTAAGTCATTTGATCTTGTCTTCGCTTTGGCAAAATTATCTAGCTCAAAACTTCTAGCGAAGTGCCTCTCATTCATTTTGTTCGTTTGCCTTAGAGAGATCTTTCAATTTTGCCTTAGGAATTTTATTTAAAACAGGCACTGGGCAAAATATCCATCGAAACGATGTGGACATGGCGTGGAGTAAGCTTGACTCACTTCTGAATTGCAAATGTTTAATACCCAGAAGAAAAATCCTTCCAGAATCCATCGTTTTCATGTGTATCCGGACGAAGGGGTTCTTTTAATTTTTATTATTTAAAAATAATAAAAATGGCTAATGTTTATTTCTTCCCCTCTAGATGTATTCCACTCCTGCAATTTCAAGCTTCTTGGCCTTGGCAAATTTTCTTGATTTTTTCCTGAAGAATTTTCCCTCTGAAGATTTTCATAACTCTGGAAATTCTAGCATCATCTTCATTCGTACTCTTCATTGTTCCCCTCTAGAAAATACCTTAGGAATTATTTAAAAATATAAATTTTATGATTTACCCTCTGAAGGGCGCATATAGCATGTTATTCTTCCATCTCATTCCTTAGGCAATTCCACGCCTAGACATTTCTTTTTCTTACTTAGCAATTTTCACTCTTCAAGTCCCCACTCACTAGGCGCATTTCATGATGTGAAGAGGAAAAATAAATAATCCTTGGTCTTTTAAAAATCACGCCCCTTAGCATTATTTCCCCCTTAGCGTATGGTGACTCCTCACCTTCCTTGAGCGCATATGCCATAGTTAGCTTCCATCTTCAAGCGCATTTCATTCACCACCCCATGCCTTTAGCTTTTAGCTTTTACCTTTCACCTTCTACGTTTTACCTTGGGTGCATATGCCATGGAAAAGAGGAATTCCCATGCCTTAGCTTGACCTTTTATCTCCCTCTAGCGCACTTCACACACTAGACTTGAGTGCATTTCAACTTCATCACCCTACGTTTTTCCTTGACTCTTCACCTCCCTCTGGCGCATATGGGCTAGGCTACTTCTACCTTCAAGCGCATTTGCCATTTGCAAAGGAAAGATTGAATTACCTTGTGACCCTTCAGCTTCCCCAAGCGCATCTTGACTTGCATATTTCCATGTTAGGCGCATTTGCTAGTGTGAGGGAGAATTTTACTATGCCCATGGTGACTTTTCATCTCCCTTAGACGCATTTGCTAGTGTGAGAGGGAATTCTACTTTGCCTTAGGCGCATATTGGCTTGTGAGGAGGAAAATACTATGCCCATGGTGACTTTTCACCTTCCCTAGGCGCATATAGCCTGTGGTACTTCCATTCTTGAGCGCATTTTACTATGTTAGAAGGAATTTCGCCCCTTTCAAGTGGCTCTTCAACTTCTCTTGGCACATTTAGCCTGTGCAACCTCCTTTCTTGAGCGCATTTGAGGATGCCTTAGGAAATTTTGATATCTCTTGAATATTTCCACGCCTTGGGTGACCATTCACCTTCCCTAGGTGCATATGGGGGTATGAGGAGGAAAATCTCTTGCCTTAGAAGAATTTCTATGCCTCTTGAAGGCGCATTTCATCCTTGCTCAAGGAAATCTCATACTTAGAGATTTTTGTATCTTTTATTCCTCCTAGGCGCATATGAGGGTGTTTGCTTGTCAGCTGTTGTTTATAAATTTCCAACGCCCTAGGTGACCATGGCTTTTCTATTTTTAGTAAAATTAGGGTTTTATTGCATTTCACCCTGTCTTGAACTGGAGCTGACGTGGCTGTGCCTCCCTTTAGTTTTGCTATCCTGTTCACACCCTATCTGGCACAATACATGCTATTTTTAGCCATTTCCTATTTTTAGCAAACCCTAGAATTGATCAATTTCCGTAGCTCTGTTTGCTTTGAAATTTGCTCCAGTTGTTTTTGATCCTATGAGAGACCTGTTCATATTTGCTTCTAGCGATGACGCGCTATTTTTAGCCACCTGCTATTTATAGTAAGTTTCAAAGTTGTCGGTCTTCAGTAGCTCCGTTCGACCTGAAACTCGCTATGTCTGATCATGATAACTTGAGTGCTCTGTTCATACCAACTTCCGGCGCAGACCTGCTATTTATAGCCATGTCCTGACTTACTAAAAATAGTAAGTCCTCCGATTTTGCTCAAAATTTGCAGTAGGTAGCCCGAAGGATGCTGATCATGGTGGCGTGCTTCGTTTTGACATCTCTCCATTTTGCTTCATCTATTTTTAGACATGGCAGGGAAACCCTAATCTGACCTGCATGTGCTCCCGACTGCTCCTGATTTATACTGTTTGTCATTCTGCTCGCTGGAATGAAGTGCTAGGTAGCTGCTGGACTAAAGCTGCTATTTATAGTAAGTGTCCAGAAAGTGGTCCATCGGATGTCGGACGAGTTTGTATGTCACAGTGCCCATGGGATCTCAAAAAACCCAGAAAAACCCAGAAAACTGGTCGACGTGTGGGCACTGGCTAAAAATAGTAAGTCCCTGAAAACTAATTCGATCCACTTGCATGTCATATCACTGCGAAGCTCTCGCGAAACCCAGATGGAATATCCGGACATGCATTGAAAATTCCTGCATGCAAACCCTAAAAATAGCCTCGGGAGGCTGTACTCTGAAAGTCACCATCTCGGCTTGCATGTTACATCATCGCGAAGGTCTTGGAAAACCCAGATCAATTCTCCTATCATTTATCGGAGAATTGCTTGTCTAAACCTTGAAAATAGTCTCTGAAGGCTGAACTGCTAAAAATAGCCAGCTATCTGAATCTACTCAAATTTCATGTGTAGGCACTCTGAAGTTGCCTGAACGTGCTGAAGTAGTTAGAATCCCGAAATCCTGAGGGACAAGCCTCAAATTAGGTACTTACTAAAAATAGTAAGTTGTCGGATTTCAGTAGGATTTCAGTGGGACTCTGCTTTGAGCTTTCTGAATGTGTTGCTGCACTTAGATTTCACCTGAGTAACTCAATCTTGACCTCAGATGGGCCTAAAGGATAGAAACCTTAAATTTGTCAATTACTTCAACTGAGGTCAAACGAGACATCCCCAGAAGGACAAAAGATCAGAGACAAAGAGAACCAAAGCCAAAAGACCAGAATGGAGCAAAAATTAGGGGGGGCTCCCCATCTTGGATGGGGTGATGTGTGAAAAGGTCACAACAAGTTGTAACCCTAATTGCATTAATTTGTGTTTCTAGGGCAAGAATTAGGGTTATCCCAAAGGGAACCTTACAATTGGTATCAGAGCATGTTCCTACCATCCTACAGGACATTCCCACTTTAATGACCATTCAAGTAGACTTAACTATTCAACCTTCTTAAATAAGCCAATATTGCATGTGTATGCCTTCCATGTGTATACTTAGTAACCTACATGTATTTATGCAACTATGTGTATACCTAGCATATACTTTGTGACTTCAAGTGTATATTGTGTGCTCATATGTATACTGGGTGACTTTGGGATGGTGGACGGACCCACAGTGTAGTATGTGATGCACCGAATCCCCTTCCTAGATGTCAAACTGTATATTTAGCCTTGTGAAGTTGAAGATAGACCAACGGTGTAGTATGGAATGCACTAAATCCTCTTCCCATTTGTCCAATGGTGCAGAAGATCAGAGGAAAGGATAGGACCCACAATGTAGTGTGCAATGCATTGATATTCTTTCTATTTGAGATGCATTATGGACATGTGTGTGTCAGCCATTGTGATGTGTTAGTTAGCCATTATGTATGTGATGAATGTTAGAGCTAGTCACCTTATTTGCGCTGTATGGTAGAGCTCGTCATTGTGTTTATGACTACTTTATGCTTAAAAACTATGAAAATGTTAAAATGTTGTCTGTCAAGTTGCTTAAGCTGGTTGGTTGTTTGCTTGAGCTACTTACTTGCGTGCTTGAGCTACTTGCTTGTCTACTTGAGCTACTTGTTTATCTACTTGAGCTAGTTTCTTGCTTGCTTGAGCTAGATTCTTGCTTGCTTGAGCTACATGTTTACTTGCTTGAGCTACTTGCATGTGTGCTTGAGCTGGTTGCTTGCTTGGTTGACCTACTTGCCTGCTTGGTTGAGAATTCTCAAAATGGAGTCATAATCAGTTTAGCAAATTTACTAGAGTTACTAATGATGCTATCCTAATTGTTAAGTTATTATTGTAATTGATTTCTGACTTATTGCAGGGATTAAATCAAACCAAGGTACTCTCTAAATCTGCTATTTGTTTGATAATTTAGAATAAAACTAATATCATTTCCATTAGGGGCATTAGAAGTGGTTAATGCAAACTTACCAGAGGAGACATCCTAGGAAGAATAACATTCAAAGCAATACCATGAGTGAAAAAATGAGCAATGAAATGAGGGCCTTCATGGAACAAAATGAGAGAACAAACAAAGCACTCCTCCAAACCTTACAAGACATGAGTAATACCATCAATACTCTTAGGCCCCACTCTACAAATGAAAAAGATACAAAATCTAACCATTTAGAGAGTAATAGCATATCCTCTATCCCTAGGATCTCAAAACCTTCATTCCTACCTAGGGAAGAAACACCAATGGAGGAAGTTGAAAATAACCCAACCCCTAATAGCACCGAGGAAATTGCTAGAGCCTACACAGGTTTCGACCCTGAGATTAGGAGGATTATTTCATTCGAGGAATTTTGTAAAGCTAAAAAACATGAATCATCCAAAAAGAATAAAAAGCAACATAGTAAGGATTTGAGACAAAAAGTGAATAAATTAACCCTCCCCAACCTCGATGGATCGGGAACAATCACAGCACATGCATGGATACAAAATTTAAACACTTACTTAAACCTTAGTCGTATGACAAAAGAAGACACCGTCCAATTTTCCATCTTACATCTAGAAGGATTGGCCCACGAATGGTGGCATCATGGTATCCACACCCAAGGGCACCAAAATGTAACATCCTATGATGAATTCACACAAAAACTTATAAAACGATTTGACAAAAGGCACCCACAAAAAGACTTCAAAGAATAACTTAACTTAAACAACATGGATCAGTCGAGGATTACATAGCAGAATTCCAAAGGATTCCAATTAGGGGTTGACGAGGATAGACTTACCGACCTTTTTGTAGAAGGATTAAAGGATTCAACCCAAGGATTGGTAAGCACCTTAAACCCTACCTCCCTGGAAGATGCAATTGATAAGGCTGTAAAACTAGAAGACACACCTGCAAAGAACAAGTCGTGAAACATACACAATAATCCTCCCTATAAGGATGAGCATAAAAAGGAATTTTGAAAAGAAAGTTACAATTGTAAGGAAAAATGGGAGTCAAGGCATGTGTGTCAGCAAGGGAACTTTAGAGGAAAAACTAAGGATCTAAAAAGGAAAGGCTTATGACTCAGATGCAAGGAAAATGGGGACTAGGGCACATATGTGGAAAAGGAAGCCAAATACATAATATAGAGGCAATGTCCGACGAAGAAGCAAAAGGAAATCCAAGCAAGAAAACAAGGTACAATGAAGGAGATCTCAAAAGAATCAAATCAAAAGAAGAAAGGACAATAAACAACTAGATCTTTGTGGAAGAGCAAATCTAGTAGTACGACGCCTTTACACCCCCAAAATCTAAGGATGGATTGCTTGACCAATCTCCCCAATGAGAATTGTAATATATCAATTTGAAATCTCTTCATAAGATCCCTGAGGTTTCCTTGTCAAATAAATGAAAAGCCTCTTTATAAAACATCACATAGATATATGTCATACTTCTAATCCTCATATTAATATATATAATTTCTTGCCTTAAGGTTAAGGGATATCTACAACATAAAAAAAGGTTTTGGTTAAAATGGCTTTGCTTGAGGACAAGCAAATTTGGGAGGGGAGGACTATCATGTCCCCGAAATTATGACAATAAAAACCCTAATGTTGAAATACGAATGAATAAATAAAACAAATAACAATATGAATATCAAAAATATAAATATAAATATTAGCAATTTAATGTTGAAATATGAATGAATAAATATAAAAGAATAAACATAAAATAATAAATAGAAAATAATGTAAAACAATTTATAGACAGCAATTTCATGCATTTAAAGTCAACAAATTAGTCAAGAAACAATTAATATCTGCTAATAATTATACCTGCTAACAATAGCAAACAAATCGATTAAGTTGAATAAGGCAGAAGTAACCAACTGGCAATTATAATAATAAACTGACCTATATAATGAAATCGCGTATGTTAAGAACTTAATTAAAGGTTGCAGCAATTTATTATGAAGGGTGGTGATCAATAAAAGACATGTCTCTAAATTAAAGTCTCTTCCCTAAGAGAGGTCATCTTCCAAATCAGACACCAAGGATATAAGAAGAATTAGAGAGTAGAAAGGCATCGATGGAATAAGAAGAATGATAAGAATTAGAGAGCAGAAAGGCATCGATGAGATAAGAGATAAGGATATATTCTGAACAGAGAATCATCAAAGCATTTATTAAAAGATATCCTCTGAGAATCAGATCATCAAGGATATTAGCAAATTGTGGTATGTACTATCATAGTCATTGTATATCATTATATGTTTTGTTATTTATATTTATTATTCCTGTGATAGGCTTTATCTTAACTATTCCATGCAGTTATATATATATATATATATTATGTTATTTATGTTTATTATTCTTGTAGTATGCTTTATCATAATTATTGAGTGCAATTATGTATCTTGTTATTGATATTTATTATTCTCATCATAGTTATTGTATACAATTAGATATCTTGTTATTTATATTTATCATTTTGTGGTATGCTCTAATCTGATTATTATATGTCATAGTTTGTATTTATTTCTCTCATCAAGCAACCATGAGGAAGAAAGGGGGAAATGCTAGTAGGTTGAGCAAGTACTAGACTTCATTCTAAGTACGCCACTCCATGATGGATGACTGTGTCTGCCATCAGGAGCAAAGGGGGCGATATCCGCTCTTGGGCTTAGGGAGAGGATGTCTACGAACCTCCTATGGTAACCTTCCCCCTGACTCTCACATGGTTGCTTGTTGGATAGACTTGAAGGGTCTCGATCATAAGTAGGATGGATAAGGATGGATAAGGAAAACAGGTACAAGTGTATCCCCTAAGCACACCACCCCGAGTTGAAGGACTATGTGTCTACCTATTGGGGCCAAGAGGGATAACATATCTGCTCTTGGGCTTAGATGGATAGCTTCAGGAACATTTATCATATTCCCCATCTAATTCCTATTATGATTGAACTTCCATGAATATGATGTAGTTTTCCTTATGTAACTGTATTGTGCAAACAGATGAGGTGTAATGTCCCTTACCTACCTTGTCCTAGAATTTACTTGTTGATTAGGTTTAGGTTCTCTTCTATCCAAATGAATGTTCTCCTCATTCAATAACCTTAGATTTGAATCCTGTACTCCACATATTAGCAACATATCTGTTAGCATTAATATCTAGATATCCAAAAATACAAACATAATCACAAAAGCAATAATGAAGACAGATGAGGAGTGGCATGGGTAGATCCGCCTAAGGCTATCCATCTAAGCCCAAGGGCACAAGCATCCTATCAAGATAACCCACCCCTTGGCTCCGAGCTGAACATCCAAACTACGATTATTCCACTCTCGGAGTGGCGTGCTTAGTGGAAACACTTGTACCCTCTACCCACGTCATCACCTCGAAAGACACATGACCCATAGTTGGCACACTCGCGAAAAACTTGCGAATTTTTTCCCAAGGCAAGTTTTTACAAGTTTAATTCGCCACCCTAAAATTTCGAGTTTTTTCGAGTTTTTACAAAAACTCGCGAGTTTTTAGTGGCGAGTACTCGCCAAAAACTCGCGAGTCCGAAAGAAAAACTCGGCCGCCCAGCACATAAAGTTAAAACGTTTTTTCTATCTTTCATTTCATTTCGAAATTGCATAATACTTTGTGTGAGGAGCTAAAAACCCCCCCCAAGCAAGGAGATATCATTTCCAACGATTTGCCATTGAGGAGAGCAGATTCAAACGCCATTTTGTGTGGATTTTGAAGAGAAATTCGATTCACAGGTAGGGGTTTTGTTTTTGTTTTTTATTTTTGCTTAATCATTTTCTTTCATTCTTCTTGCAAAATACTCATTCCAAACTGAAAAAAAGTCATGATAGAGCACAAAAAAACAATTTTTTTGCATTTACAATCCAAAAAACAAGATTCATCACAATCTTTTGTTGATTTTTGCTGATTGTTTTCATTTTTTTCATTGTTTTTTGAAATTTTCAGACCTAGGTTCATTTTTTGTGTAGAATGATAAGATTAGTTAATAATGGTAATTTATAATTCATTTAAACACATTTGTATCAATTTAAATCAAATTTAGCTCTATATCTTTTAAGTTTTAAATTTTTAATGATTTAGGTTGTTTTTTAAATTTTTTTGTATTAAAAAACTAATATGTTGTACATATTTTTTGTGTGTGTAGATTGATCATTGAGCATTGAATACACACTATAATGGCTTCTGGCTTTGGTTCAGCATCAAGTTCCAACCCAACCCCATCATGTTCCACCCCGTCTACACCATCATCATGGGTTCCAGGCACTCGTCCTGCAGGGGCTAGAGACCCTACATGGAAGTATGGTGTGAGAGGGCACATACCTGGAACAGTTGTTTGCAGTGAGTGCAAGAATACATATCATGGAGGCATAAATCGTCTCAAATACTAGCTTGCAGGCATTCCTCAGCGTGATGCCAAGCCTTGTGAGAAGCCCAAAGAAGAGATTAGAAGAGAGATGCTTGCACTACTCTCAATTGCCAAGGAAAGAAAAATGCAAAGGGAGAGGGCAAAAAAAGCCATAGCAGCTGCCATAGCTAGTGGACATGTGCATGCCCATGGCCAAACTCAGGAGCACGAGGTTGAGCACATGGAGATAGAGTCAGATGAGGAGGGAGATATTGGCATTGTGGGCTCTCTTCGTGGTCCACGGATTCGCGTTCATAGCACAACCACAGCTATACTGTCCTCTAGGCCCCCGTTTCCTCTAGTTCGACTTCGACTAGAGTGCCAGTGCCACCACCACCTTCATCTTCACGCAACCCACAGAGTTTTTTTGTGCCTCGAAACACACCCGGAGCACAGGTATCATTGGAGGCTACAGGGTGGAACAAGGAGGTGCATCAACATGCCGAGTCGGCATGTGCTGACTTTTGGTATTTCAATAACATACCATTTAATGTGGCGAGTAGTCCCTATTGGCACAATATGGTCACTACATTGACTATTGCGGGAAAAGGCTTCAAGCCACCTTCTCACAAAGATTTGAGTGGGAGGTAGGTGAAAGTCAACTTAAATTTTATACTAAGTTTATGTTCTTAAAATCAAATTAATTTATAATTTATTATTTATGTTGAATTGAAGCTATTTTTTGTTTAAAACTTACAATTTTGTACTTATTTAATTATTTTACTTTGTACCTGCAGGTTGCTCACAAATGCAACCCAAAGGGCAATGCAAGTGGTTGAACAACAAAAAGATAAATGGAAGAAATATGGCTGCTCCATTCTTTCTGATGGGTGGACGGATGGGAGAAACCGCACTATCATTAACTTTTTGGTTGCTTGCAAAGGTGAAGTTGTGTTTTGGATGTCGATAGATGCTTCCAACAGGATAAAAACTGCAGATACATTGTGTACATTGTTGGAAGAAGTTGTGATAGAGGTGGGGATTGCTAATGTGGTGCAAGTTATCACAGATAATGCAGCAACGTATGTGGCAGCAGGAAGAATGCTTGAGATTAGACATCCATCACTCTTTTGGTCGCCTTGTGCGGCCCATTGCCTTGACCTTCTTTTGGAGGACATAGGCAAACTTGTTTGGGTGGCACCGATTGTAGATGATGCAAGGAGCATCACAAAATTTATCTATAATCATCCTTGGGTTCTTAGCTTGATGAGAGATCATACGCAAGGGAAGGAGTTGGTGAGACCAAGTGCCACAAGGTTTGCAATGATTTTCATAACGTTGCAAAGCATTTTGGATTCTTTGGGCATTTTAAAACAAATGTTTGTGAGTCAAGCATGGAATGACTCCTCATATTCAAAGAAGCCCGAAGGAGAGAGAGTTGCTACAATAGTCTTTGACAACTTGTTTGCACAAAAAGCTACAGAGATCGTGAAGGTAACTTCAAAACTTTGATTTTAATTTTAAACTCAAGTTGAATATAAATATATATTTTTTTTAATTTAACTTTAAGCCTTTCATTAAAAATTTCTAACTTTGATCTTTTTGTATTTTTAATCTAGGTGTCGAAGCCCTTGGTAAGAGTCCTTCGCTTGGTAGATGGGGATCAAAACCTGATGGGATATATTTATGAGGCCATGGATAGGGCCAAAGAGGCTATCAAAAGTTACTACACGGGGGACAGCCTGAAATCTGATCCCATATGGGAAATTGTTGATAGGAGGTGGAACAATCAACTCCACCAACCCATCCATGCAGCAGGGTACTTCCTCAACCTTTATTATCTCTTCTTAGAGAGCTTCTCTGATCCTAATGGAGAGGTTATGGAGGGGCTCATGACATGCTTTCAGAGGATGGAATCCGAGGTTGCAGTGAGAGACCACATCGTCATCGAGTTGGATATGTACAGGGAAGCAACTGGTAATCTCTTTTCTTCAGAGATGGCTCTTAGAGGAAGAAACACTCTGCCACCAAGTATAAAATTGGGAGTCTTTAACTTTTAAGTTTATTTCACATGCATCATATAATTTGATAAAATGTGTTTTACTTTTTACTTTTGACTTTTGAGTCTTTGACTTTGTTTTCTAACTCTTCAATATTTATTTATTTTGCAGAGGTTTGGTGGAAAAATTGGGGTGGAAAAACCCCACATCTTCAAAAAATTGCCCTCCGCGTATTATGTCAGCCCTATAGTGCATCCAGTTGTGAGCGCAATTGGAGCTTGTTCGAGTCCATTCACACGAAAAAGAGGAACAAGTTAGCACAAAAGCGCTTGAATGATCTTGTCTTTGTGCAATACAACCTTTGGTTGCGCACAAAGAGAGTAGAAGAAAAATCACTGGATCCTATTGATTTAGATGAGATAGATCCTTATAGTGATTGGATAGGGCGAGATGAGCAGCCTCCATTGTTTAGCGCAGACGAGACCCTTGACTTTGAGAGACAAGCAATGGAGGATGTGGGTGCATCAGGAGATGTAGGGTTGGACGACATTCCTGAGGATATCGATGAGATTCAGCCAGAGCCACAGACACAACCTTCCATGCCAACCGAGGAGCCAGTAGCAGTAGCAGTAGCACCGCGAGTGCAATCACCGCCACCACCACCACGCACACGCGGGAGGGCTAGAGGACCCACCCCTTCTTCCCTAGCTACTGCTAGACTAGGGAAGAGGAAAGCCTAGCATGTTGTATTTAGTTACTGTTTAGTATTTGCTTCTAGTTCTAGTTTTATTGCTTTCATGTATTAGACTTTCAAGCTTTTAGCCATCGGGATTCCGCATAAGAATGCGATTTTGTAATCAATTTACATTGAAGTCAATCAAAATTAATAGAAAACACTTTTGTACTCATTTATGGATTCATTGGATTCATCTTGTCATTGAATTTTGCAAAAAAAATGTGTTTCTAATGAAATTTATGCAATTTTTTAAGTTCCCGAGTTTTTTTGCCGAGTTTTAAAAACTCTCCAATTTTTGGCTTGGCAAGTTTTTTCTTGGGGCAGGTTTTCCAACTATGAACTCAGCCAACCCTAGCATACATGTACACATCGGGAGGTGGCGATTACATTCGTCGTCCAGGCAGAGCCATAGGTTCTGACCGGCACCAAGGAGACAACTTCAGAAAACCAACAATCACAGATCCACGTCAATTCCACCATCATCATTTGGTATGAAAGATCTGTCGTCATCAATTTTTAGACAGCCCATATGGTAAATACCAACAATATCGAATCTTGGATAACTTGATAATGTATTAGCGGTTCCGATCTTTGACAAGGTCTATCCACCCCCAGGATGTCATTCACTTAGTGAGAACAAGGACACTGAGCTAGCATAAGGTAGATCGCACGCACAGTGAATACCAACCAGAGATCGCATCAACCGAGAGATACACAATTATCCCAACGACAACCTCGTATTTTTCCGAGACTTTAAGCCTGGGTGACTTATAGGATGGTGATAAAGGTGCTCCGCCAAGATGAAGTCGATCGATATACACTATTTAATTTACTTGATTCCTGTCATAGAAGAGTGCGTGTATTTTTTAAGTCGCCAGAGAAGGCAATCGACATGCCAGAGACGTTTAGCGAGTTTACCAATGACATCAATGAAAGGTAAGTCACTTCTTGCAAATGACAATCTGTTCTGGTGTTCACCCCAATGACAGTCCACACTTGCAGTTTACTCCATGTGCGCCCAGCTAAGACTCAAAAAATACACTTCCACCAATATTTGAATTTATCTAATAACATTGAACTTCACGGGAATGGATAATATCTGCTTCCATGCATAAATGAAGTGCCAATTCTTAATGACGATTAGTATACAGATTTCGCCGATCTCCTCGACTCCTTGCACCAGACATATGGCACATACGACATCAATCCATGCTCCTCGAGAGATATACAAAAGTATACAAATAACGGTCCAACAAGTAAGGCGAGCATTCAAACGATTACAGAACACACATTCATTGCTTCCTTAAGAGAGTCCATCCCTCCAGCTCCAATTGCAGATGCAGACCCAATAGCATGACCCAATTGGTGAGTGGCAAGAGCCGAAGGCTACGCAACCACGAGAAAATCGGGAGATATTCCAATGGTGTGAGTCAGATCGTAGGAGGTGCTCTGTGATGGGGTGGCCAGAGCCAACGTGATCGTGCCTCGACAGACGCTTCTCGTGACTCCTCTGTATAGCCTTGTTTTTATGGGCACCAAGGGGACGAACCAACACCTTGCAACCACTCTATTTTTCTTTCTTCCCATCTCCATCCCGATCGTATCCTCCATCCACCGCAGCAACAAAGCCTTCACACATCAATACTCCCCTGTACAACCTTGTTTTACAATGACGTCACTAATTCTGGATATCCACCCGATCCATTAACCTGGTGATCTGTCACAATGCATGTGCTCGGGTGTGTGTATTGAGAGCCACAGGTTTCGCCACATTTTGGCTCTAAACGCCTACCACAAACGCTACGTGTTCTCCCACTGGCCAACACCCACGATTTCTAAATGTAAGGAATGTCGACGCCGAACCACTGGCAGAGTTTGCTGGAGTGAGTTCAACAATGCTAAAAATGAATCTGATCAATCTCTGAAACTTGGCTCTGATACCATGTTAACGCAAAGATCAGATTCCATATTATTGAAGGTCGATTCTCACATGTAAACAACATCTGTAGATTTCCATATTGTTTAAGTGAGGAAGGAGTGAATATTAATATCAATGAGGGAGACACGTCCCATGAGCGGATGTGTCTCCACAAAGTGGAGACATGTCGGCTCAAGGGGCATGTCTCTCCATTTAACTTAATACTTGTTTCAAATGTTGATCAAAGTCCTTTATCTAACCGATGCTACCTATTATCAACATATCTGCTAGATGATCCGTTTTAATCTCCTCTTTAATCCATGATATTTTTCTTTAGGATTGATTTGATTTAAATACCCAATATGGTAGAAAAGTAATGTCTTTTCTTTGCACACCCCCCTTGCTTGGGACGTGTCACTTTGTTTGATTGCTTTCTTTTGCTGATCAATGCCTTAACTATCCCATAATTATCAACTTGTTAGGAATCGTTAGTCTTTAAATGATAATGGGAATCGCTGCTTTAAATGATAATAGGAGTTGCTGCATTTTACTAATGTTTCGATTATTATTTATTTATTTAAAACATAATCATAATAAGTTATTAATAATTATACATAATATCAATTTTTTTTTTTAATAACTGTATTATAATTATAATATTATCCAAGATAATTATAATTATAATGATATCTTAGATTACATTTATTTTAATTTTTGATATCTATTTTCTATATTAGTGTCTATGATTATAATTGTATTTATCATTATAATATCATTAGTGATATTCAGATTTACATTATATATATATTATTATATTATTATATATGTATTTTGATATTTATTTTATTTGTTTTATGTTTGATAATTATTATCTTTGATAATTATAGTTATAATAATGGGCAATTAGTTACATTTATTATTTTTTGACTTGTACTTCAATTTTTCAAATTTAGCCTTACAATTTCGGGGACATGACAAGTCTGATGGTTATGAATCATAAGTAATCGATTACACCTGTATATGCTATGAAGAAATAATCAATCAATTGCTGCAATAAGGGATAATTTATCCATGCAATTATATATGATTGATGCTATAAGAATAATCTATCAATTTAATTAAATCAGATTATCGCTGTGAAGAATAATCAAACCATACAAATATATCAGATCGCTGTCATAAGAATTATTTAGTTAGAATAATAAAGATCAGATCGATTATATGTTTGAGTGGCAAAAATGCCACCTGCTGAAAATGGCGTTGTATGCCCAATACCTCCTTGGCGATTATCTATCTCTTTTCTTTCTACTTCGATGATGATCCCTCCATGAATGGCTTCTTCTCTATATCTATGCACATGAAAAGTTCTGTCCTTTTATTCTGGCCATGTCTATTTGTTGGAGGCATCCCATCATCCTCCATTAAATCGATTATTTCTTAAAGACAATTAACATACGTTAATATTGTCATTTATATTATCAATTTTTGTTTAGTCTTTTAACGCATTCGGTTATGAGGGTAAATACGATCTCTTCCTCCAGCTTTGTCATGTCCCCCAAAATTGTAACTCCAAATATGAAATATTAGAATACAAACAACAAAGTCAAAATGGATATTAAAATATAAATGAGTAATCACGATTCAAATATTATAATTGAATTATCATAGATAACATTATAATTATAATAAGAACATCAAGTATGAAACAAAATAATTAGCATTAGTAATTATAAATATTGGAATAATAAAAAATAACGTTCACAAGAATATAATTAACAATATTATAATTATTCAAATAATAATGTTATAATATAATAATGTTACAATATTATAATTATAAAGAATATATATATATATATTGCAATTCAAACAATATTATAATTTTAATTATCTTAAATAATATTATCATAACTCATAAGAACCATTAATATCATTTATTATAAATGTCAAAAGAACCATTAAATATTATTATAAGCATCATAATAATAATAAATGTTTCATATATATATTATTTACTTTAAGCATCATAATAATAAAAATAATATAACAAGAAACTAATATTATCTGAATATAATCATATCTTAGGTAAATAAATATCTAAAACTAAAAGCATCGTTTCATAATAAGATCATTAGAAACAACAACAATTAGTATTGCACGGTCAAAGGAGGGATAAAGGAGCGATTAAGGAAGGGATACGTTAGTTACAAAAAGGCAGATCCCTCAAGGAAGAACAGCAGCAAGTGGAGGGTCATGGCTGTTGGCCAAGCAAGATATAAAGGTAGAAAATTCCAAAACAAAATGATCATCGAATGGAAGGGAATGTGAATCATGAAAAAGATTAATAAATCTAGATATAACGGTGAGTATAAGAACAGAACTATGAAGGAAAGAAATTTAATATGATTTGAAAAGCAGTATGAGAATATAAGAATCAGCAACTATAAGAGGTCCATTAGATTTAAAATATTATTAACAGAAATATATTGGGAAGTCTAAATATAATTATATATATATATATATATATATATGTGTGTGTGTGTGTGTGTGTGTGTGTGGTGTGTGTATGTATATGGATATGTATATCTAATTATAAAATATATATCTATACATACATATATATATGTATATATATTCATGCAAGGGTAATTATTGTAAATCAAGTAAGAATAATAATGTACGTATAGATCTTTAGATAGAATATATATATACTTCTAATATGCTTATCTGTAATCAGTCATTTGCTTTGTATTATTATGTCCATGTTTCACAATGATAGGGAAGTAGGATCACAAGAGGGGCAATCCGTGTAATGGAGCCACCTACATATGCCACCCGGGGATAGGACATGATGAGCCTACGAGGGCCAAGAGGGTTTCTGCCTGATTAATCAGGGTACTGCCTTTGAGTCTAGGTTGGTCTCCACTAGATATGCCACCCGGGGGTGGGACATGATGAGCCCATAAGGGCCAAGGGGGTTTATGCCTGATTAATCAGGGTACTGCCTTTGGGTCTAGTTCAAGCATGAGATCCACCTTTGTAATCTTACCTTCTTACCTTCCTACCATGATGTAACATGAGGGTAGGATCAATTATGGGAAATGTTGGTTATGATGCTTAATATAGATTTACTTAGACTTAACTCTAATGCCCAATGTGGAGTATTAATTGTTAGGCTATTTTAGAAATGGATTTCTAACTTACTCATAGGGGCTAAACTAGTTCAAAGTATCCTCTAGGGCCCTTTTGTTTGGGAAATTGATAATTTGGGAAAGATTTAGGGTTACCCCAAAAAGGGACATTACAAGTGGTATCAGAGCATGGTCCTGCCAACCTGTGTTGATGTATCTCCATATGCGTGTGTCTTTTGTGTGTATACTATGTTACCTACGTATATTTATGAGACTATATATATCTTAGATATACTTTGTGACTTCAAGTGTATACATTATGCTCATATGTATGCCGGAGGAAAGGACCCACAGTGTAGTGCGCAATGCATCAATCTTCTTTCTATCTGGGATACATAATGGATATGTGTGTGCTAGCCATTGTGTATGTGATGAATGTTAGAGCTAGTCACTATGTATTTGGACCCTGTCATTGTGTTTATGATTACTTTATGCTTAAAAACTATGAAAATGTTAAAAACGTTGTCTGTCAAGCTGCTTAAGCTGGTTGGTTGTTTGCTTGAGCTAATTGTTTGCACGCTTGAGCTACTTGGTTAAGTTGGGCTATTTGGTTGCATACTTGAGCTACTTACTTGCGTGCTTGAGCTACCTACTTGTCTACTTGAGTTGGTTGCCTAATTGCTTGTGTGCTTGAGCTACATGCTTGTCTACTTGAGAGGGTTGCCTACTTGCTTGAGTTGGTTGCTTGTGTGCTTGAGCTACTTGCTTGTCTACTTGAGCTAGTTGCTTGCGTGCTTGAGCTACCTGCTTGCCTACTCGAGCTAGCTACCTACTTGTTTGAGTTGGTTAATTATATGCATGAGCTACTTGCTTGTCTACTTGAGTTGGTTGCCTGTGTGCTTGAGCTACTTACCTATGTGCTTGAGCTGGTTGCTTTCTTGCTTGGGCTACTTGTTTGCCTACTTGAGCTACTTGCCTGTGTGCTTGAGCTAGTTGCTTGCTTAATTGAGCTGCTTGTTGAGCTGTTTGAGCTACTTGCCTATGTGCTCGAGCTACCTGCTTACTTACTTGAGCTACTTGTTTGCTTGGTTGAGCTACTTGCTTGCTTGGTTGAGCTATTGGGTTGTCTGTTTTAATTCTAATTCAGGTGGAGCTCATCATTGTGTTTACTCTATGCTTAAAACTATGGAAATATTGAGGTTGTCTACCACAATGCTTATGGGAGTTGGGAGGCACTAACAAATTAACTTATCTAAACTGAATTATTACCCCAATACAATAATAGAGATTTGTGACTAATTGTGACTCCCTCAAATTTGCGATACAAAAAGAAAGCATTTCAATAGGAGAATCTAATTAAGAATAGAACCTTAGTTAACCTTGCAAGAGACTTAAATTAGGGACGTGTGAAAAGACGTGATTCCTATTGTCAAAAGATGTTTTTGTGATTACTTGAGGACAAGCAATCTTGGGCGGGGAGGATTGTCATGTCCCCCGAAATTGTAACTCCAAATATGAAATATTAGAATACAAACAACAAAGTCAAAATGGATATTAAAATATAAATGAGTAATCATGATTTAATATTTATAATTAGAATTATAAATATTAGAATAATAAAAATAATATTCACAAGAATATAATTAACAAATATATATATATATATATTGCAATTCAAACAATATTATAATTTTAATTATCTTAAATAATATTATCATAACTCATAAGAACCATTAATATCATTTACTATTAATAATAAAACAAACATAATAGTAAATGTTTCATATAAATATTATTTACTTTAAGCATCATAATAATAAAAATAATATAACAAGAAACTAATATTATCTGAATATAATCATACCTTAGGTAAATAAATAACTAAAACTAAAAGCATCGTTTCACAATAAGATCACTAGAAACAACAGCAATTAGTATTGCATGGTCAAAGGAGGGATAAAGCGGCGATTAAGGAAGGGATACGTTAGTTACAAAAAGGCAGATCCCTAAAGGAAGAACCGCAGCAAGTGGAGGGTCATCGCTGTTGGCCAAGCAAGATATAAAGGCAGAAAATTCCAAAACAAAACGATCATCGAATGGAAGGGAATGTGAATCATGGAAAAGATTAATAAATCTGGATATAACAGTGAGTATAAGGGCAGAACTATGAAGGAGAGAAATGTAATATGATTTGAAAAGCAGCATGAGAATATAAGAATCAGCAACTATAAGAGGTCCATTAGATTTAAAATATTATTGAAAGAAATATATTGGGAAGTCTAAATATAATTATATATATATATATGGTGTGTGAATGTATATGAATATGTATATGTAATTATAAAATATATATCTATACATACATATATATATATGTATATATATTCATGCAAGGGTAATTATTGTAAATCAAGTAAGAATAATAATGTGCGTATAGATCTTTACATAGAATATATATATATACTTCTAATATGCATATCTGTAATCAGTCATTTGTTTTCTATTATTATGTCCATGTTCCACCATGATAGGGAAGTAGGATCACAAGAGGGGGAATCCGTGTAATGGAGCCACCTAGATACGCCACCCGGGGGTAGGACATGATGAGCTACGAGGGCCAAGGAGATTTCTGCCTGATTAATCAGGGTACTGTCTTTGGGTCTAGGTTGGTCTCCACTAGATACGCCACCTAGGGGTGGGACATGATGAGCCCATGAGGGCCAAGGGGGTTTCTGCCTGATTAATCAGGGTACTGCCTTTGGGTCTAGTTCAAGCATGAGATCCACCATTGTAAACTTACCTTCCTACCATGATGTAACATGAGGGTAGGATCGATTATGGGAAATGTTGGTTATGATGCTTAATATAGATTTACTCAGACTTAACTCTAATGCCCAATGTGGAGTATTAATTGTTAGGCTATTTTAGAAATGGATCTCTAACTTACTCATTAAGTATTTAACAAGATTCACAAAATTTGAAAATTATTTATCAAGATCAACAGTTATTTTGACAAATTTATGAAAATAACGAATAACTTTGATCAGTTCTTCCAAAACTCTCTAAAGATTCTCACAAACATCAAAGAATTTTGTAATATCCTCAAATTCAGAAGAATTCAACAAGACTTACTTGACTTCCTTCAAAGGTTTTCAATTACACACTCTCAAAGGATTTCATAAGAAAAAGAAAAAAGAAAAAAAAATAGGGAGAGGAGAAAAAAAGGCCTAAGAAACTATAGTTTCAATAATTACACACGTATACTTCTACAGAAATGTAAACAACGACCTAAAACTGCTTTGTAGTTCAGCAGATGCTCACAGCTACATACAAAACAATGTGAATCTTGAAAGGAAAAATTATTACTCAAGGAAATGGTTCATATGCACTTGAATCCAATGCAGCAATTTGATATTTCAATGAAAGTAACAAGTGACAGTCATGTATGATTTCATATCAGGAAATGACCTTGAATTGGTCTCAAATTTACAAAATTTTACAGAAATGTACAAGCACTCTTACTGAGAATGAGAAGAAACCATGAGCAGACTTGAAGTTAGCAATTCTCTAATTTAAGTCTAACAGTTATCAGCAATTTATAATATCTCCAAAAAGAGTGACCCTAGCCCCTTTATAGAAGATGAATGCCCAAAGTTGGTTAAATTAATCAACGGTTCAAAATCCATCAAGAAGAATCAATGGTGGTAGATTATGAGTGTTGCATGGCTGACATCAGAACTTTGACAACTGGCAACTAGAATATACCATTCCTGATTCAGACTCTTACATACTTTGACAATTGGCAAAAAGAATATTATATTGCAGATTCGGACCCTTGCAAAACCTGGCAATTGGCAAGCATTTTTCCAAAATATCTCAAAAATCCGATGATGTGGCAATTAGACACCTAGAACATAACTATATCACAACATTCTCAATAAACACAAGCACATGGAAGTTGATCGAATTTGACAGCAATCCATCAAATGCCTTCACTATCAAAACTTTGGCGGCAACTTAATCATTTGCAAAATTGAATAATAACCAACACTTATTCAGATTCATTATCATCTTCAATGACAACTTCCTTATCCAAGGCATCTTGTCTCCTGCTGTATTCAGTAAATGCAATCAACACTTTAATCATTTCTTCCATGAGAAAACCGTGTGCTAACTTCCACTTATAATTAATAGTAGTATATACTGCCAAAACTGTAGCTACTTTCTCTAGTCTTGACTTGGATACCTTTTGATATTCTTCTATCTACTTCATATCACGCAAAACATACTTCATCGTATCTTCATTTAGGTTAACTACTGGGTCAATAAAGATTCCATCATATATATTTCTAAATTTCTTGATCATCTCTTCTTCATTCTCAACATTACTATTGTTATACATTCCTTTAGCTAATTCCTTTACAATTGAAACATCCTCAAAAATCTTGTCCAGGACAGTTTGTCTCAGACTTTCAACCTGATCCTGACATTCTTGCAAAATCTTCTTCTCAACCTTTATTTGCTCTAACCAGGTTCGCACCTGAGCAACATTTTTTGGAGTCAACACCTTTTCCTTTATCAATAGGTTGTTATTGACCTTTGTAATTTGACCAGCTTAGACAGTTCTATTTCATTTTACTCCATTCAATTTGTGCAACCGTCTCATATTTTGGTCATTTTCTCCTTCGATTGTAACATTTCAGCCCACCTCTTTTAGCAGTTTTTATTGCTTTTTCTCCATTTATCGTCATGGACTTTATTCATTTTTCTGTTACTCCACTTACATGTTTCATTTTTTTTAAGCACTAGCTCTTGATCTTTAGAGAGGAGTACAAGATTGGGTGGCAATTGATCTATGTCCTGGCTTGATCCAGCTAACTGCTTGATATAGCCTTGCAATTGTTCCACCTAAGCTTTAAGCTCTTGATTCTTATGCTTGTCTGTCTACATTCTTGCTGCTAGAGCATCAATGTTAGCTTTAAGCTCATTCAACTCTTGCTCTCTAGTTGGGCATCCTAGATTCATGGTTGTCAATTGGTAATCCATTGGTATCATATCTTCTTTGTCTTTATCTACTAGCGGAGTAGCAACTTGTATTGTTCTTGAACTAATACTATCCCTTATCATTGCAGACAGTGTCCTTGCCTTTTGCCTCAGTTGAGGAGTCTCAATTTGTTTCATTATGCTTTTCAAGTCCAATGATACGACTTGTACCCATGGTTTGGGCTAGCATTTATTGAGTAACCAAGAGGTTGTGCTCACATTTGTATCTGTGCTCTGTTGTTCTCTAGCAGGTGATATTTCTTCTCTTAACCCTTGATCAACTATTTGTTCTTGAGGCTTTTCCACATTTACACTTTCAGATTCCAAGCCTTCATACTGTTGTTGTTCATTAGGGTTTTCTAAAAAAATTTCCATTGGGGTATCCCCTCCAAGCTTTTTGTTAATTTCTAGTAAATTCTCTTCTACAAATACCTATGTGTCTATATGCATTTCTTCTCAAGGCAATTATGTCGCAGCTTCAAAATGCTACAAAGGTTCAACTACTAACTTTCAATTATTTGCTCTTTTACTGACTCATCTTGTAGACCTGCAACTTCCTCCTTTTCACTCTTTTGGAAGTAATTACATTTGAACTTCCTTGGCAACTTGAGCAATGGTTTCAAAAACATGAATGCTATCCACATGTTCTAATGGATCCGCATCTAAGTCAACAACTTTGGTAATTGGTACACATTTTCTACCAAGACTGTAGTTGTCGATGACAATATTGGTTGATTAACTGATATATGCACTTCCTGGGGTGCATTAGCCTTTGGCTTCACCTTAATTTCTTCTTTCTTTTCCATTTATTCTACGATCCTTATTGTCCCTGTCATGGAAGGAGGAATAGTTGGCGTCTTTGACTCTATCACTTTAGCTTTCCCTTTGTCTCTTCGCTTTTGCAATGTACAAGTAATCACCGTTGATTGTTGTTGTCTTTGCAAAGGAGTAGAAGAAGAAGAGCATGGATAATCAATTACTACCTCCCCACTAATCTGTGCAATCTTTGTTTCCTTTGATCCGGATGGCATTCCTTTAGGATCAATGTCCTTTAGTTGTACATCTTGTTTAGCTTGAGATGCATGAATTTTCCTCTTTTACAAGAGGCAATGGATCAGCATCTAAGTCAACAACTTTGGTAATTGGTACTACATTTTCTACCAAGACTGTAGTTGTCAATGACAATATTGGTTGATTAGCTGATATATGCACTTCTTGGGGTGCATTAGCCTTTGGCTTCGCCTTCAATTGTTCTTTCTTTTCCATTTATTCTACAATCTTTATTGTCCCTATCATGGAAGGAGGAATAGTTGGCGTCTTTGACTCTACCACTTTAGCTTTCCCTTTATCTCTTCGCTTTTGCAATGTATAAGTAATCACCATTGCTTGTTGATGTCTTTGCAAAGGAGCACAAGAAAAAGAGCATGCTTAATTAATTATTACCTCCCCACTAATCTGTGCAATCTTTGTTTCCTTTGATCCGGATGGCATTCCTTTAGGATCAACGTCCTTTAGTTGTACATCTTGTTTAGCTTGTGATGCATAAATTTTCCTCTTTTACAAGAGGCAATGATCATAATCAGGATCACTTCTATCTTTTCTCTTTGCACTTGTACGATATGTAGGATCAATCCCTCGTGCTTTAAGTGTCCTTTTTCAATGGCTAACCCAAGTAGTGATTTCTTGTAACACTTTATCTGTTATTTGCTCCAATGTATCTACCTTAGGTTCAGTCCATTTCGGATCTAGGATGGATTCACCATAAATTTTATACAATTTGTAACTCACATCTAGGATTTTCCCTTCTTCCTCCACTTCTAGTGGAATTTCATGAGTGCCAAGGGTTCAAATTTGCTTCTTGGTTGCCTCCTATAGCTCCTCTTTCTAACCTTACACTTATCAACACAATCTATCCAAAAGTCCTCAATGTGAGGCTCATGTTTGAGGCTAACAAATAATTTTGCTTCCATTTTCCCCAATGGGAAATAATTATTCCTTGCTAGCTCAAACAATTTGAGGCCATATTATTGTAATTCATGCTCAAAGGCCTTGGCATAGTTGATGCTATCACATTTGTACCATCCAAAGTTGATTGGTAATTTAGCCCCAGCTCTGTGATTGGATTCCAACAAGTAATGTGATTCAATTATCTGCCTTGTATAATCCAACAATACCATTTTGTCAATAGGATACTTGAGTAATTTGTAAGGTTTTCCAGTAAAACCCTCCATTTGGATATAAAAAAATTTGGGAACTGTATAAACTAACTTCCCTTCTCACTTTATATGGCTTGAGCTTCAAGAGATAACCATTTGGCCTTATCTTGTAATGTCCCCTTTTTAGCGCTATGCTTTTCAGTGGTTGTTACCCTACTTCTGAAATCCCATAGGCTACTCAAAGGCGATTTTAGGGTTTTCAAGATTCTTGGAGGTTTCTCATCAACTTTTCAAGAGGTTGTTGCAAGAGTTTGCCAAAAGGCTTTTTGGGTCTTTCTAAGTTTTCTGAGATCCTTGGCGGGTAATCACTACTATTTTTAGCAATGTATTTCTAGGACTTCTATTTTTAGTAAGTCACAAGTGCATCTCAAAATGTACTTATTTTGAGATTGTAGTCACTTACTATTTTTAGCAATATGCTATTTTTAATAAGTGTTATTTCTAGCAGTGGTCTTAATAGCAATTCAGTACAAAGTTTCCAATTTTAGTAGTGGTGGCAATTCCAATTGTTGAGTCCTGATATTTTTGGCAGTATTTGCATCCATCGTCCTTGGAGTTTAAAAAAGGCAAAATATAACTTAAGTGATAAAGTCACTTTTTGACCCCCACACCTAGGATGATCAACTTAAGTTGTTTCAAAAGGGGGAATATGAGTTTGGACGCAAAGTTTGAAGACTTAAGTATTTTAAAAGTTAATTTTATGCATAATCAAAGGTGGACGCCAAAAGTGAAAATCTCAAGTGTTTTTAATAAAATATTATATTCTCCAAATGTGGCGTCCCATTTTGAGAGGGAAAAGTTATTCAAATTCCCGGGTCTCAAGGCTATATAATGCCCTCACTTGCTCTCATTTGGATATGTTGATTTTGATGTAACGCAGTGTTGCCGAAATGCAGAGTGATCTCCTTGGGATTTGAGGACGAAATCTCTCTAAGTCAACTTCAATTTCAAGATTGAGAGATATCTCCTAGCTGAACAGTGTTGTAGCTCCATCTTTGGGCTTATTTTGGTGATGGCTAACTCATCTCTTTCAATTCTTGTTGGTTTTGTTGTCTTCTAGATATATTCTAAATTCACTTGTTCTATCTTTGCTACATCATGCAACTCGACACAATCTAATTAACATTGGTTCAAGTCTCACACTTAAGTGCTCACTATCCTTGAATCTTCTATGGCACAATCGTAGTTCAACATCAGCATCAAGACACATGAACAACTTCAAAAACCATGGATCTTCATTCTTTTCTACATTCCACTTGAGTGGGAATTCAACAATTTGGCAGCTCGAAGTTTCCATTTTCTGAAAGGAAGGTGCATCATTTGGCGCAAATGAACTACTACAACATTCACCATGCAACATTTTGCATTGCTTTTCTCTCTCTTCTTTGTGGAGGCACACATGTGCCTTAACTTGCAAGAATTTCAAGACACTCACTTTGGGGGAGGGCACGACCTATATTGCTCTTCACATACCTTAATTGGGATGGAGTTTTGTCCTACAGATTTTCTCTTCTCTACTTTTGGGGGGTACACTCTCTTTGTACTTTCAAGTTATCTAATATTTTACATGGATACCTAACATGGCATTATCGAGACCCATTTATTCCTACCTCAATTGCACTTAAGGGGGTGTGTCAATGTAATATTTTATTCACCTTATAAATGTTTTATCATAAATGTGATACTACATTTGTTCTAAATTTACTTAAGTAATTTCTTTTAACTTAAGTAAAATAAGATAATCAGTTGCACATTCTCCTTCTTTCATAGGATTAAGGTTTTTCCTTTATCCTCATAACTTTGAAACTTGGATAAACAATTCCTTGTCTTTTGGTTTTATATTTATTCCTCATCCTCATAAATTTGAAATGTTGGAGGCTATGTATTATAACTCTTCCTTCATTAACATATCAAATGAAGATATTGTGAGCTTTTGCCTCTTCTCTCTTATGAAACTATGTTATGCTATTTTGATTTCATTATCATTTACATTTAACATTTTTAAAAACTAAACCACTTGCACTAGTTTCTAGGTTAATATCTATTTTGTAGATTCTAATAGAATTGAATCCCACACCCAAACAATATCAAGTATGAATTGGCTTGTTGCAAGCTAGTTTCTAAGCAAACATGGTAACATAATTTTTGAGCTTGTGTTTGTTTATGCTTTGACCATTGGTTCATCTCAATTTGTCTGCAATGACAGGGTAGGTTTATCTAAGCCAAGACACCCTAGTATCTAATACTAGCCTAGAAGGATACTAGATTTTTACCTTATAAACATGAGCCTTTTTAAAGTATAATTCAATGAATTGTATTAATACGAAGCGAATCAAAATTTGAATGAGTTGCCCATTGTACCATCTAACTTTTGTTAATTGCATCAATTGTAGAAGTGTATGATGTCCAATAATTCACTCATTGAAGCATTGCAAGAGTTTGAATTCGATTTCCATGGTCTTATCAACCTTTTCTTGGATGTGAGCAAGGGATTGAAAGTAATTTGACCATGGACTAAACACATGAGAAGAAATTAGCAATTGTTTGAAACAGAATGTTCCTACTTTCACTCTAAAAATACTAGAAGTTTCATCCAAACAATTTTACCTAATCAACTAGGACGATGTTGGTTCCTAACAATTCAAAGTTTCTTTCTAAAAGAATAAAAAAGAAGAAAAAGGAGCTAATTCATGTTGTGCCATATAATTTAGAAGACCTATATTTTGTATCGGAAAGCTGCTACCATTATTATTAAGATTTCCTAGTAATGCTGACCTTTGAGCCCTAGAAAGTATGGAAACAATATCAGCTCATGGGAGAGAGTTTTGGTTCTATCTCAAGAAATTCTGTCCAACACTCCTGGGGTGAATTTCCAATCGTTCTAAGTCAAAATGTTCAGTAGGAAACTCTAAAAATTTGATAAACACTTAAATGAAAATGAATTTTCTTTTCAAAGGAATACATTTGAAATCACATCACCTCCGTGATTGAGCTATAACAAAGTTGCATGGACACGGATACGGATACAGATACGGATACGGTATTGGATACAGATACAGCCATTTTTTAAGACCCCCAATATGGATACGGCTGGATACGACATTCATAAAAAATACATACACATATTTTCTAAGGTATTAGAGGAGATTTTCATTACTTTAAAAACAAATAAGAAAATATAAATTAAAATAATATTAAAACTTAAATATTACTAATTTAGTAATGAATAAATAGTTAAATATATATTCATAAGTTTTATTTACATTTAAAGAATAAGTTTTAGTTTTTTTTAAAATCTCTAACATTTAAAAAATATAATATAAATATAAAATTATAAACAATTAACTTTTTTAAATTTGTAAAAATTAAAACACCAAAAAAAGAGTAGAGTTGTATTGGAAGAAGACTTAGAAAAATGGGTTGCTGAAATAGAAAAACATTTCATTTGTGTTCCTCATTTGGTGTAGGTTTTATTTATACCAAACAAAACAAAAAATTGCATCATTGAAGCTTTTTAAGATAATATTTTGGAAGATTCACGTCATCTTTTTTGAAAATCAAATCACATAGTATCTGGCACGGCTGAAAAATCAAGGTTTTTTGGGCACGTGTGGGTACAATATCCAACGTGTATCCATGGCGTATCGCACAAGTATCTGTATCGGATACGGGGATACACGTGCCCGGGGAGGGGTAGGGGAGTATCCGGCTACTCTGAGCTATAATAATGAAATTGCATTCAAAGTGCCAAGAAAAACCCTACAACTTTTTTATTAAAAATGTTAAAAGGGTTAAACTGCTATGACTAAAACAAACACTGGAACTATTAAACAAAAGCAGGTTGTTGCTAATCAATATTTTGGGCTACCTTTGCAAATCTATCTTGTATTAGAAATGCAAATGGTTCATTATGAGGCCTTATTATGCTTTGACCATACCCATATTTTATACCTTTCCATACTATCACAAAGTACATAAAAATAACATGTACATGGAACCAGAGATTCCAACATATGAAAAAATGCAACAATCTAAATAAGAATGGGAAGCATGTGGAAAATAGTTGAGACATGTATAAGTAGAAGGAAAGCATAAATCTCTCGACAGGTATCACAAACAAATCAAGGAAAAAAACTTTTAGGCAGGGGGGCAATATGATCATTAAAATTTCAAAAGTTCCAAAGTATTGGGCATATCATTCCAGATTTTACAGAGAATGTGATATGCCAGTTTCATTCATGATATTCCAAGGTTCGGATATGGGAGCCCTAGGATAGCCTGTTAAGGAGATGAAGAAAAATAACTACACTATCAATTTTTTTCTAAAATCTAACCTTGGCTTAAAGCATTAAGTGTGTACCAGACTGTAGATCAGAGAAGTTGCATAGTTTATTACATTGATGAAAAACTGTTCACTAATATATCTTTGGGCAAACACAAAGATGCTTCTAACATGCCAATTTGACATCAGTGGTCTTGAAAAAGCACTAATCAAACATTAAGACAATTGTTAAAATAAGGCAATCATATGTTACCTGTCATTATCCACGTAACAAGATGATTTATGGCCTGGAGAAAAATCTAATATATTGATTCCATAATCCAAGGCAGAGGCTGCTACATAAATCTAACACATGAGAAATATTAGAAGCAAAATTAGGAGGCATTGAAAAAATGAAGGTTATAAAAGAATAATACAATAATAATTTTTGAAGGATAGACAAAGTGTATATGCCATCATTAAAATGTAAAATACCTCTAAAATGAATGATTATTGGAGTATAAAATAGAAGGTGTCTGATATCACTGATACACAAAATGAAATTTAAAACTGGCAAACAAAGAGGGAGAAGAGGGAATGGTACTTCATTCAATTATGCTCGGATCTGCATTACCTTTATAGTGTTCTTAAAATGAATTTTCTAACTGTCAACTATCTCATTACTACCAACTACCTCAAAATTTGAATACCCAAGAATAGATAGGTTGATTGGATATGCTCTAATATCCTCCCTCAATCTTCATGCATAGTACAACATAAAGCTTATCTGTGAACATGACAATTTTTTCTAGTCCAAGTGGTTTACGAAGATTCGTTGTCTGCTCCAGTCACACAATATTGTAACCTATTTCTCCAATGTAAACAATGGATCATATTGTAACCTATTTCTCCAATGTTAGTGACCTGTCAGACATATTGAAAATCTTATTTAAAAATGCTTTGTGCATGCATGAAAGATTGGATTCTCCGTGGTTGTATTTACACCTTGATTTCCAAAATGATCCAATGTTGCCTCCATTTGAATCACCTGCAAATAGTAAATAATTTCCTCAAATAAAGTTCTTCACAAGCTGCAAAGATAGCAACTTTATACTACACCTTAGTGGAGCAAAACATTATTGTTTATTGCTTCTTGCTATTCCATGAAACAACTACTTTTCCTAGGGAAAAAACATATTTTCCTATAGATTTTCAGTCATCTATAGAACGTTCCTAGTCAGCATGAGTGAAACCAATAAGTTTAAAATAATCTGTAATGTCCCAATTTTCATGAGCATCAGAGTTTGAAGGATTAGCCTATCATTTGACCCTCATAGGCTAGTATGGTGGATTAGAGAGTCCAATTTGAGAGTTTTGGATTTCTTCAGGTAGCAGTTTCTAGTGCTAACCTCTCCAGTTTGTGGGTATATTCTAAGGCTAGGCTATTCAGAGGTTTTTGGTTCTGTTTGAGAGAGGCCCTTACTATTTTTAGTAAGGCAGTTGGATGCTCAGTGGATGCAGTGGTTGACTCCTTGGACCGGACGGAATTGAGAAATAATGAGTATTTCTAGAGTTATGTTATTTTACTTATTAATAAAGTAATACTTTATTAATAATTATTAATTAATTAAAAAGTGCACATCATTAAATGTTATTGACTTTACTATAAAAAGGGGTATTTAATGATTATAAAATCAAATTATAAAGTGCATATTATGGGCACCCACTTGTGAAATAATATAAAGTGCACATCATTAAATGTTATTTGACTTTACTATAAAAAGGGGTATTTAATGATTATAAAGTCAAATTATAAAGTGCATATTATGGGCACCCACTTGTGAAATAATATAAAGTGTTAATTTTAAGGGAAATATAAGTGATTATTAAAATATACTTTATATTATTTTGTTGTCCACCAAATGGAAGGAAAAGGAAATGAAATTAAAGTACATTAAAGGAGATGAAGACAAATGCAAATTAAACATTATAAAAGGGCATTTGGATTTCATTTCATTCATTCTTGAAACATTCAACACTTGTCTTTTCTAAAGAAGCTTTGGCTTTGGGGAAGAAACCTAGGGTTTCGTTGTAAATTCAATCTTGGAGAACATAGCCTCTCTTCAATTGTGTTGGTGGCTTCATACAAAGGTCATAGTAGAGCTTTATTGGTGGTTTGAGTTTTCAATTGGTGTTTCTCTTTGCAGGGTTTTGATGGGTAATCAATATGTTGCAGTTTTGAGGTGATTTTAGTGGGTTTCCATCAATTCTGTGTTGCTGGATTTAGTATTGCTGAAACGGAGTTTCATTCACAGTAGAGAATCAGAGAACTTTTTCGTTCTGGGTATTTGATCATTCCATTCCTCACCCCAAGGCACCCCTATACTTGCATTTTCATGGGCATGGGTTTTGGTGAAGTCTTCAATTTTATACATCAAATCACCCTCCTTAGGAAGTTCGCCACTCTTGGCACATGCATTGGAATGTGTGCATAAATTAATCTGCCATTCTCAACAAGGTATCAGTGTTGGATGTTGGTCGCCTAGGCCAGAGAAGACATTTGCACTTGATTTGGCATCATTCGGAGACTCAGTGTGGATTTGGTGAGCATTTTAGTGGTTCCCAACACTTGGCTTGACAAGCTGAAAATTATATCAAATTGGCTGCCAGTGTTTCCAAATTTCAATATACTTATTCTCTTTAGTAATCGAGTATGCTTTTCTATGAAAAAGACAATAAATTCAATCATATTAGAAAAAACATATTGTATTTGCAAGCCAAAGTAAATCTGATTTGATATAAATGAAATAAGGGTTTCTTTCTGCAATAGTTTGAAATGCAATAGTTATCATTACTTCCATCTTGAGAATTCATATATGTATTTGCATTGCTTAAGTTTCCTTGCATCTTTACTGAAAAATTACAAAAATATCAAATATCATTCGAAACCCAAACAAAAATACACCAATTGCATAGCGTTCAGTATTTGGAGAACAAGAGGGTTCTTGCATAATCACTCAGACCATACCAAATACCAAACTCAGTTGCACACTGTAGAGATCTCAAAATGTTTTTTAATGATCTCCCATGATCCACCTTAAACTCACTCAAGAACTTAGAAATAAAGCTCACAATATAACTAAGATCTACTCTAGTGACTATAATATAGATGAAACCATTTACAAATTTCCCTAAACAGTAACTCATTGGCATTACGTAAACTATTTGATGATAACTTCAGACCAATCTCAAGAGGCACAAATACCTTATTACAGTCATCCATATTGGGGTACTTCATTTGACAAATGAAAACTCCATCATCAATATGCCAAAATTCTACTCCTAAGCAAGTAGAGCACATATCTCATCTTACTTGCTGAATTGTGCTGGTCTTGTTTCCTCTAATTTAAGTCATCCACAAAAACTATTATTTTCAAAAATTCACACAAATGATAATATTGCTTGTTATTCACCACTCCAAACTATTTGAAATAGTGCATATAAAAAGGAAGGAGTCTTCCTTAATTTTCTCCTGTGTAGCTCTACAAAATTCTAGAATTAGTGAGTTGTTAAAACAATTCATAACAAATAACAAAATGAGTACTAACAAATTTCCCAACATTCCCACCCTTAGTGCGAACATGGTGAAAACTTTCACAATTTCAACTGCAATATGCCCAACTCTTGTGGCTCATGATCTTGATTCAAATGAGACATCTTTCATCAACCTTTCATGGTTTTCACATAGGTTTACCACAAACCTGGACACGAGTAGGACCACACTCATCTGTTCACCCCATATGGTTTTTTGGATTACCACTAACCATTTCAAAATCCATGAACTGCATTACACTAGTGCTTTTGTTTACACCGTGAGATTACATAAGGAAATAACGAACATGCATAGAAATAGCTACTATTGTTGATCAATACCACTTGATCTCCAACAACATAGGAAATTTTTACTGCCACTGCAAGTGTTATATTCCTCCCCATGATGTTCAATTTCTAGTTATTGAAAACATAGAAAATAGGAGCACACAGCACAAGAGTAAATAGAACACCACCAAAGTTGATAAGCGACCTTGTCGTTGGTGATTGACAAGAGGGCGTTGAGTGTCCTCCTTCCTCTATTGCCTCTTTCCTCCAATCTTGAATTATTTAAATAACATATTCGCCATCATTGGGACAAGATAGTTCTTCATCATTAACATATTATTTCCAATCTGTTTCTTCAAACAAAGAAGCAAATTGATCTAGTTTAACATCTAGTAGATCTTGTGCCCTCTTCTTACAATTCAAAATTAAATGTCCTGTTTCATTACAATAGAAGCATTTTATTTTTCCTCTTAAAGGGATATACTTGGATTTGTATTTTCCTTTTATTGCTTTGTTATGTACAAATAAGACTTTTTCACACTATGAGTGTTCATTATGGTCAAGTAAATTTCTATTTGCTTCTCATGGCATTCCATCACCATGAGACCACATTTGAGGCACTTTTTCAAACAGTTCACTACCTTGTCTGTGCTATTAATTACTATTATGCTTTGATAGATTTCACAGTTGGCTAAATCTTTCCTGTTGTAGGAGGTTGGTCACAAGGTCTAGTCTCCCCCACCCCCGTGGTTCCGAAGGGCATGTCATGCCAGCATCGCCGATCATGTTAAAAAGTTTACCAAGCGCACTGCAGTTTATCGGGGGTCATACTACCCAATTCCTGCAGTCTAAAAACAAAAAAACAAGGCAATGAACTATTTGATAAAATGCTTTGGTAGACATGTATGAAAAATGTTGTAGCATAGACAAGGCAGTGAACTATTTGAAAAAATGCCTCAAAGAAATGTGGTCTCATGGCGATGGAATGCCATTCCATCACCATGAGACCACAATGAGACCACATTTCTTTGAGGAATTGTTTCAAACAGTTCATTGCCTTGTCTATGGCTTGCCATGGCATTCCATCACCATGAGACCACAATTCTTTCACGCATTTTTTCAAACAATTCACTGCCTTGTCTATGCTATTGCTTACTATTATGCTTTGATAGATTTTTTCCAAGCATCCATAGCTTGTTTGAAAGCACCTGATTTAGGCTTTTAGCCATAGCAACAAGGCAGTGAACTGTTTGATAAAATGTTTTGGTAGACATGTATGAAAAATGTGGTCCATAGACAAGGTAGTGAACTGTTTGAAAAAATGCCCAAAAGAAATGTGGTCTCATGTTTGATTGTCATGGCATTCCATCACCATGAGACCACATTTCTTTCAGGCATTTTTTCAAACAGTTCACTACCTTGTCTATGATATTGCTTACTATTATGCTTTGATAGATCTTTTACAAGCATCCATAGCTCGTTCGAAAGCACTTGTTTTAGGCTTTTAGCCATAGTAGCAAAAAAGTGAACTGTTTGATAAAATTCTTTGGTAGACATCTATGAAAAACGTGGTAGCATAGACAAGGCAATTAGCTGTTTGAAAAAATGCCTCAAACAAATGTGGTCTCGTGGTGATGGAATGCCATGACACGCAATGCCCCAAAGAAATGTGGTGATGGAATGCCATGACAAGCAAATGGCAAGTAAATTTGCCATTTGCTTGTCATGGTATTCCATCACCATGAGACCACATTTCTTTCAAGCATTTTTTCAAACAATTCACTGGCTTGTCTATGCTATTGCTTACTATTATGCTTTGATAGATTTTTTCCAGGCATCCATCGCTTGTTCGAATGCACGTAATTTAGGCTTTTAGCCATAGCAGCAAGGTAGTGAGCTATTTGATAAAATGCTTTGGTAGACATGTATGAAAAATGTGGTTAGCATAGACAAGGCAGCGAACTGTTTGAAAAAATGCCTCAAAGAAATGTGGTCTCATGGTGATATTGTATTGTAATCATTTAGTTGCTAAATACTACAATGGCTCTATCTTTTGGAGTGTAGAGTTTTTTACTTGAAAGGGTTTTTCATACGTAAATTTGTTTGTTCATGGTGTTGAATCCATTTTAAGTTTGCATGTACTTTTCTCAGAATGATCAATGGGGGAGAACTGCAGTGCCTGTTTCCGCTTTATGGCATAGTTGTTAGTGCTTCTGGAGTGATTTAGAAATGAAAGTCACTGAGGCACTACTGGTTTTAGACTTCAAATTTGAAACATTCTCGTACGGTATCCCCAACAAGTGGTATCAGAGTTGGTTAAAGGTGGTCAAGGCTTGTTCATGATACCAATGTGGTGTACCAACACTCTGCTGATTTTTTTCCATTGAGTTTCGTAGATCTGATTTTGTTTCAATTTGTGTTTGCCTTCTTTGTGCTCCTGAGTTGCTTGCCAATAATGCTAAATGGTACTAAAAACAACATATGCATACAAAGGAAACTTCAAATAAACTAACTACTGAAACAACTTTGAATACATTGCTCAATTTAGTGGCCAAATATGTCTTCTTCATCACATAATAAGATACATTCAACATATAACTTACATCAGATTTCAAGCTAACAATATCTTATATTGCATTTTAACTTACAGCCAAACATCACTATGAATAGTGACTTGCTACAATACCTGCGCCCAAAGAAATGCACACAACTTTCCAATAACGAACTTCTCCCACCAAAATCCGGATTGGGAGGCTTCTTCTACCTAGGGCGCCCCTTTTGGGTGTGATTGCAGCCACATAAGAGGCGTCTTTTACCTTTCTGCTGGTTGAAACCCTCAATAAAACGCAGTTGGCTATAGCTTACAAAAAACAACTCCAAAACTTATCAAAAGCGAACAGCTCTCGAAATAACGTGATTGAAGACTATGGCAGTCGAAACCACTCCAAAATATGCTCGAAATAAACTGCAAACAGCAACACAGGTCTCCAACTAAAGCAACCAAAATCTGACCAGCAACTTTAAGGTGGTGTTTCACACCATCAAACAGCTCAAATTCGAAGAACCAAGCCCCACCAGGCTCACCCACTGCAAGAAATCAGGAAACCCTAGCCTCCTTCTTCCTCCAAGCAACACTTCCAAGTTTTTTCAAGCTAAAATCATTCATCCATGAAGAGGGTCGAAATTCTCCTTCTATTTATAAGTTTTTTGCATTAAAAAACACTATTCATAAAAGTGAGCACTATTCACTTAAGTTATTTCTTTTTTCACTTTATGCATGAATAGTAACTGAAAAATATAAAGTGACCCCTTCCTTTTGAAGACACATGGTCCCTAGGCCAAGGATGGTGAAATAGAAGGTGAGTATCATAAATTTAAGCACAAGTATCCTACTAAACGCAACAATTCACCCTATCACCATACTCTGAAGACCCATACTACAAACTGACGACCAAGTGCCCGTCCAAGAAACCCTCTATCCAGAAATATTAGCCTATGACGGTCAGGAAAATAGGCTAATCCCCCAACTCTGATGCTCGTGAAAAAGGGGACATTACAACCAACAAGTGATATCAGAGCCTTCTCCTGGTTATTGGAGTTCTGGGCTTTTTTCTCTTGCGAAGATTTTTGAGCCTAAAAATCTTGAGGAAATCTGGAGGAATCGGTCAATGCTTGATCTTTCCAATGAGTAGGAGTTCTTGCTCTTTTGATTCAACACGCAGCATGAAAGACATAGGAGGTTTTGGAGTTGATCATATTGTGGCAATGTGGTATGAGGCTCCTGTTTGGCAGCAAATGATCATGATGCAAGGGGTGTGAGTTTATGCTTATGGTTGTGTTGCAGCAAAGCGTAGTTCATACTTGGTGTCTGTGTGAGAGGCTCCCTGATGGTATGGAGTTGCTCGGGTTGTTGTTCTGCCATGGAGTATTGTGCTTGTGTTGGGTGTTCTGACTTAGCACTGAAGGTGTTTTCTCTATTGCCCTGATTGCATGAAGGCTATGAAGTTGATCTAGGTGGTCTAAAACTTCTGAATAGTCTGGCTCTCTCGCATGCGTGTGCATGGTTGTGGTTTTTGGAATTGGTCTGGAGTAGGCCTAGAGTTCTTGTTTACCTGTACCTTGTACTCGCATGTTTCAGATTCATGTCTTTGGTTCTAAAGGGTTTTTTGTAGATTTTTCTAAAAAATCTATGATGCATATTCATGTGCGTTCACTGTTCTGATTAACCATGATGGTTGTGTGTAGACTCCTGAGTCGTCCAGATGTGCAGTGGATATCGATGTGCATGTGTGTTTTGGAAACATAGTGGTTTTGCAGGTTTTGCACGGTCAAGTAAAACTTCTGGCTTGTGGAGTTGTTGTTAAACTATTTTCTAGACCTTAGCTTTTGGGGTGTGACTAGATGAGATAGTTGCAGTTCGACATGTTTGAGGAGGTGCGATGTCTTCTCTACATGGGAGTGTTGGTATGTGTTTTTCATTTAGCATTCTTGTGGTGTTTGCTTGCTAGTTTCCTAGACTATGGTGCTTGGGTTGTGGACGTGATTGGTGAATCAGATTTGAGCTTGATTTGGTGTTTGAGTCATGTTGTCTACATGGGTTTTCTCTTTGAGATCTCAATTGTGCAGTTTCTAGTGCGATGATAGATTTGCAAGGTTTTTCACTGGTTGCATCTATGAGTTGTGCAATGTTGTGGGTTGTCTTTACCTACATGTTTGTTGTGAGTCAACTCGGAAGTGGACTGTCAATATCCATGAGGTTGCTTCAGTGGTGGTGCAGATCCGTTAGTTGGCTTTGTCTGTGGCCACTTGTGCATTGGTGTAGCTGTTTTGAGATGCGAGGAGGAATGGCGTTCGGGTACCTGGATAGTCGATTATAAGGACCTGTAGCATGTGTATCACGATGTCATGGAAAGCTTGATACACTGGTTAGTGTAAGCTTTTGACAGTGATAATGCGGTTTGCGTGGTTCGGAGACCTTGGTACTGCTCGACGTTGTTGTTAGATGGACATGTCGTTTGTACCTGGAGGTTTTCGGATCAGCAGATGGTTGGTCATGGTGCTTGGAAAGCTCGATGCCACGTTCAATGGGAGCTTTAGCGGTGACTCTGTATTCATCACTTGGTGGTGAATGATCTTCTTTGGTGTTGCAGATGTTTCTGGAAGAGCTCTTAGACCCTATTGCTGCAGAAGAGCTCTTTCGCATTTGCATGGGCACTATTTGAGGATGTGCAGCATCCTGGAGCCATGGAGGACTCTTGCGAGTCTTTGGTTGAGGTGTTGGTGGTGCTTGACAGGTGATGTTGTTTTAGAGTTTGTTTGCTTTATGTCATGGTATACTCTTGTTTACGCATTAGAGTTTTGGCATGATGCATTGCTCTTAAGACCTTGGTATGTTCGCCTGGAGCATCGGATCTCCTAAGGGGAATGGTAAGATTGTGATGTCATGATAAGTTCCCGATTCCTAGGTTTGGAGCTTTGACGGTGGTCTAGTGTTTCTTTGTGTTTTCAGTGCATTGGTCATGTGCTTGAGAACTTCATGTTTGCTACAGTAATGCAGATTGGATTTTAGCATGAGATGATCAGCTGTTGGTGCTCATGGATACATGGAGAAACAGGTGAGGCTGTTGTTACTGTTTACAGTTGAAAGTCCGAGTAGCCTACACCTTGGTTGAACGCGAGTTCAACAAAGACCAATAAGGAGATTGTTCTTGGATAAGTCATGGCGGCTGTTATATCCTGGAGGAGCATCTTTTTCCCTTTGGCCTTCTCGGCAGTGAAGTTCTTCTGAGAGGTATTTTCCCATTATATCTTTCAGATGTGTTTTATGCTTGCTCTCATGATATGGATCTTGAATTTTGTTTTAAGTTTCTAGAGGATCCATAGTGAAAGGTGGAAAGCATAGTTTATTTCCTAGTGCTTTTGAGAAATGGTAGGAGATAAGTGTATGGGCTGGTTTGATCTTCTTTGAGAGGCTTCCCTTTGGGATGTGAAGGAGATCATACTGGACACAGCTGGCATTTAGAAGTGTATGTAGAAGGGCATGTTTGGTTTGCAGGTCTGCATATCATTGTGGATGTTCCTTGGTACTACATGGTTATGCTCTTCTATGTGTCGTGATTGGTGGACTTGGTATGCCTAGATCACATGTGATGGTGCCTTGTTTGCTGGGATGCTAACGAAGAGACGCGATGAATGCGCTCATTCCAGTCACGAATACTACTCTCAGTTAGAGTTTTTGAAAGCTGAACAGGACTTTAAGGCGGTGAATGATCACTTTCTTATGAGAACAGTCAGGGATTTAGACAACGAGATGCATGTTAGAATTTCCCCAGAGGCTAAGTTAGCAATGGAGAGTTGGGCGAATTGGTTCATCCAATTCCCTATTTTCACATGTATTTCTGTGTATGGTTACACAGGAGAGCCTCTAATGCTACCGAGGTACCCATCGGACAAAGTTTTTTTCATGGAGTTTATGAGACAAGCACACGAGGTTCACACTTTCCTTCGCAATTGACACAAGCCAGCTTTCACCTTTCCTTTCGGATTGGGTATTTACAAGTGTAAGACAGCTACTGATTGCAAGCTAATGGCGAACAAGTTAGAGAAACTCCAGCTCGAGTGTTTTCCTTAGAGGCATAGCTACGATCTGTTGGGTCATTATTCAGCAAGGTTGGAGCGAAGGATTTCACATTCGACAGTGCTTGAGGACTTCTAGGTCAATTGCAAGGATGATTTTGAGGTGCGTCAACATCATTACTGTAGGCTTACTCTCCCATAGATTGCTGATTTCCTATCAGAAGATGTGGAGGGTTTGTCTAATGATGATGGAGAAGTGCTCCTCAATTCGTTCATTAAAGACCAAGTCGCTCGCCAGCCACTTCGGCAACCTAATTGGTACGTTCTGCTGAATACTTCAGTGAAGGATTTTCCAGATTAGTTATTAAAACGAGCATGTATTTCCTTGAGAGCAAGCGGAAGCGAAGGGTAATTCCAGCCACAGAGCCGCCAGCAATGATTTTTTCATTACCTTCTACTTCTAAGGCAAAGCCTCAAGTCAAAGCTATCTTGAAGCCGCTTGAAGGAGTCAAGATTGGGGTGAATTCAAAAGGGAAGAGCATCACTAAACGGAAACAGGTTGAGAGAGAGCCAGTAGTTCCAGCAGAGTCAGTAGAATCCTGAAGCAGAGCTCATCATAGAGGTTGCTACAACTCCAGAAGGCGAGAACATAGATGAGGTTGATGTTGGTAACTTTACCTTCGTCAAAGAAAATCTAGGTAAGAGTACTCGACACACTGACGTAAGCCTATTCAAGGTCGTTGCGAGTAATCTGGAGGAGCGTTTCATGAAGGATAGTGAAGATAAGGCAGCCCTCAAGGCTAAAGTCAGACAGCTCCGACAGTACATCTTGAGTTTGCTTCATGGAAACGCAGGGCAAGCACCTTTACTCCCAAAGCTTCGAGAGACAGCCGCAGATCAACAAAGGATTCGCTACTTGATTAATCGAGGCAAGATTTTAGATACCTGGATTGAAAACTTCATCATTGTTGGTCGACAGCTCCTTACAAAGTTGTATCAGTTGAGGGTTGACACACATAGTCTTCGACAAAGGATTCAGGAGCTCGAGATATTCATAGCAGAGCGTAAGCCAAAGGATTTGATTCTCATATCATAGCTTGCAGTTGCCTATGACGCCATTGAAGCAAGAGAAGATAAAACGAAGGTTTTCACTTGGAGAGAATTGTATCTTTCCAAAGTGGAAACATATGACAGAGTCTCTACTAAGATGAGCGTAATTCAGGAGAAGGTTAATTTAGCTTTTCGATTTATCAGCGAGTTCATCACCCAGATCCCATGTCACTATCAACGTGAGGATGGTACATACGCCGAGTTGGAAGCAGTTCAGGCTGAGTTCAAAGAGTTGATTCGTGATAACCTAGGTGGAGATCCTGAGGCATCTAAGTTGAAGGAGTTCTCAATGTTGACTATCAATTTCAAGAAGGTGACTACAGAGGTGAGAGACAGTCAGAGGGCGATCTAGGATGGAGATAAGGAATTAGACAGGTAGTTGGTCATCATGGACAACGTCAGAGTATCAAATGATGATACAATCGATAAATTCCTGGACGAGATAATAAATAGAGAGGGCTTGGAGTAGACGCCCAATTGGATCCTATAGTTGTTTACGAGGACGAGTCACAAGTACCAATTAACTCAACATGAATTCTTGAGTTTTCCTTATTGATATCAGGCACACCTATCTCATTCTTGGAGATATCTTTGCAGGAGGATGGACTTTTAGTTAGTGTTAGTTAACTGATGTTAGTTATCAGTTAGCTTTTCTTTCAATAAATTCCAGCCTTGGATGTATTATGTCATTGCTCAAACTGTGTCCAGGCAAGAATATTATGACTGGGCTTCTTTGATAAGCGATTTCATTCACAAACAAATTACTGAATTCCTTGTCGCCCATAATTTTCACATGTGTTCTTATCTTGTATATTTGATTGCATATCAGAATCAATTTAGAGGTTTGAACACCAAGGGCGTTCTCAGTGTGCAGAAAGTCTATCAGTAATATGATCAGCTTGACTTCACGAAGTCTGAACGACATTTCAAGCGTGTGCAGGAAGCATTCTTGATGTACACAATGAGAGATCTAGACCGAGAGTTACATGTTCATATTTCAGCAGTTGCTCGTGAGGCAATGGTAGAATGGGCAGACTGGTCCATTCAGTTCCCTACATATACTTACATTTGTGTCTACGGTTATACAAGAAATCCAGCCATGCTTCCACGTTATCCTTCAGATAAAATAGCGTTCATGGAGTTTCTAAGGCAATTATCTGAAGTTCATTCACGGTTGTGTCACAAGCGCAAGCCGACAGCCAATTTTCCTTTGCAGATTGGAATCTACCAATGTAAAATAGCAGTTGATGCTAAGACTGTAGGTCAGGAGTTAGAGAACCTCAAGCTCAAGTACCTTATCGACGCACATGCATATGATCCTTGGAATTATTATACAACACGTCTTGGAGGTCGCTCGCATCACAAGCATAATATGGAGGAATTACTGGGTCCGTTGCGAAGATGAGTTTGAAGTGTGTCGGCGAAGTTACAACAGGTTCACTCTCTCGCAGATTTCCCTTTACATGTCAAAGGATGTTGGAGGGTTGTCAGATGATGATTGGGATGTATGTCCTCAATTCTTCAGACAACAAGTTGATACAGAACCACTCCCAACAGTTGATTGGTACACCCAAGAGTATTCATCCGTAGAAGAGAGAACAGGTAGAGCTATTCAAAATAGTATACTCTACTTAGAAAGCAAGAAAAGAGTATGAATTCCCCGGATGGTGATGTAGTTAACAACCTCATGGAGGGGTTAGTTGCTCGAGATCAAGGCCAATGAGCTTCAATTCAAGGCGTCTCACCTTTTTTCAAGATAGACATTAGACACAAGAGTTAAACTCGATGCTTCTTTCCGAGTTGACTTGTTGATCATTTTCTACACGCCATGACTTTCTTGAAAATATCTTTGACAGTTGGAATTATTAGTTAGTTTTCATTTCAATAAGGACGTGCATGTTCCACATTGTCCAATTAGTCTTGTTTGTATTGGTTAGCTGATGGTAGCTTTCCAATTAACTATATAGTTTCTTTTATTTAGACTTAGATGAATAAAATCTCGCATACTGCGAGATTGTAGTTGACTTAAGGTGATTTTAGGCTTGCCTACACCTTTGATGTCTATATATAAGAGCTTTCAGCTCATTTGTAAATAACTTTTGCACGCAATAGCAATATATGTTGAGCCTACCTTGCCTATAATATTGTTATTCTGTATCTATTCATGAGTGATTACTATAGTAATAAATAGATGAGCCCACCTTGCCTTCATGTTATTATTATGGTGTTTGTTCAATCGTAGTTAAATGGGGTTGCTAGTTTGATCGTTTGTTGTATGCGTGTTTCGCTGATACAATTTTTTGTCCTAGTTGCTTACCTATTGCTTTGTTTCTAATAAGCCTATTCAGAAGAGCAAATAGTTGAGCCCACCTTGCCTTCACGTTGCTAATCTGAATTCAAAGCTTATCGTTTGATGTGTGTAACAATAAACCTATTCAGCCATGCAGAGAGTTGAGCCCACCTTGCCTTCATGTTGTGAAGTTGTACCTAGTTTATCGTATATTTGTTTGTTTTAATAAACTTCTTCCCAGCCAGGCAAATAGTTGAGCCCACCTTGCCTTCACGTTGTGAATCTGTACCTGAAGTTTATCGTGTAACACATTCCTGCTTCATTTCCTCATGCTCTGTTTTCTTGAGGAGATCAGATAGTTTAAAGCTTTTAGTTTTTAGTTGTAGTTAATGACCTGCGAAACCAAAGAAAATCCTTAGCTGCAACGTCCTTGCTTTTCTTAACCTTGTGCCTCTTCTAGCTGAGTCAAAAAGATAGGATTTAGTTATTTTACTTTTAGAACGCATATCAGCAAAAGAGGGAGCTTCCCCTCCTAATTTGAAGAGCAGTCATTGCGTACTGTGCATAGCTGTCTGTACCAGCTCGCACTCTAGAGGTGCTAATTGTTATGCCAACAAACAGCATTTGCAAACTTGTTTGAGATACAGGTACATGACTCCACATTGACCAAGTGATGGTGGGCTAAGTGATACAAGCTCCTTCATACCATAACTAAGGACTTCATATTTGTGGTTTTTGTTTTCGATCCCATGGATATGATAATCCATGAGTTTTGTACACCTTAAAAACTTCCCAATACTTATATATCTAAAAAAAAAAATTCTTTAGCTAAAATCTGCTTTCATAATCATGTGATTGATGTATACTTGTGTCTCTAATCAAAGTAGCTTCTATTTAACTAGTTTATTGTGTCTTTAAATCTTATTTATAAAAGGGTGCATAAAACAAGTTTTAAATCCTCAAAAATCTCTATCTAATGGTTTTTTCAATTTGTTGAGTATATGTCAAGTCTTGGCCAAGTCTAGATGTCAACTCCAAGTCCAAGTCAAACATCGACTTGTTCAGTCTAAGGTGAGTCTAAGTCTTGTAACACCAACCTGAACTCCATTAGAAAAATCTGTCTAAAAGTAGAGAAATATTCAGCTTATACAAACAATTCTTTAACTTTCTAGAATCATTAGCAATCCCATTAAGAATTAAAACTATCTCGATAGAGTCCTCATCAAACATAGTTATGCGTATGACCTTTACATACATACTACCTTATTGCAAATTCGAAAGGCATGCTTATATAGATCAAACTTGTCAAGCCTAGAATAGATTCTCTTATGACACTTCTAATTATTGCAACAAGTATACTAAATACTTTTGCTATCTTTGTTAGTGTTTTCAAAGTGGCCAATCAAGCTGAAAAGTTTTTAATATTTGGATAAGCAAAAAAAGTCATTAGCTTTTCATGAAAAAATGTTTGTTCCAACCTTATCCTTTGTACACTCTATCATATTATAATCCCCTCTAGTGATCCATGGAATTCTAAGCAAGATAGAAGCAATCCATCTCCAAAACTCACACCTTCTCTATAGTCATTTGATGCATATAGGGATGCAATGTCAAACTTCATTTCACTATTTTCAACAATTACTCAAACAAGTATAGTACAAGGAGACTAGCCGAAGTCAATTATGTAAGGAGCTAGATTATTAGTAATTATAATAGAAACACCTTCTTTCCCCTTATCATTATTACAGATGCAGAGCAGATAGATTCTTGAATAATCAAATAATGCTATTTACATCAAAGAGTAACTAAATACAAACAATAAGAGAGATCCGATAATCACGGAGGAGTGATTATAGATAGAATTGAAAGAAAATAGAATAATCACGGAGACATGATTAGACATAACTAAACCAATTAGAGATGCATTAACATAGGAAGGAGACATGAGTTCTAATACCCTCCCTTAATGCTTACTCTATCAACTACACCAAGAAGCCCCCTAAATCTAACAAACTTATCCGGGCTCAAAGACTTGGTGAGAATATCAGCAGTCTGATCCTCTGTTGGAACATACTGCAATGCTATGGATCCGTCTTCGAGAAGCTGGCGAATGAAGTGACAATGAAGATCAACATGCTTTGTTCGTTCATGGAAGAATGGATTCTTGGAGAGTTTCAGCACCCCTTGATTGTCGCAATATAAGGGGGAAGGTCCTACTTGAGACATTTGCATGTCCGAGAGCATCCTTCGAAGCCAAACTACCTCACAAGCTGCTTTAACAGCTCCTCGATATTTTGCTTCGGTTGAGGAGAGAGCCACTACTTGTTGCTTCTTGCTGGTCCATGTAACTGCACCTGTACCCAAACTGAATACATACCCTAAGGTAGATTTTAGGTCATCAACAGAACCTGCCCAATCTGAGTCTGTATAACCAATCAGCTTTGGATCTTTGCACCTTCCATATAAAATGCCAAGGTCAGAAGTGCCTTTCACATATCTCAGCACACGCTTTGTTGCAACCCAATGTTCAGCTTTAGGGGCTGACATGAAGCGAGATATGTAGCTCACTGCAAAGCTAAGGTCGGGTCTAGTGGCAACGAGATAGATGAGGCTGCCCACAAGTTCCTGAATTCTGATTCGTTTTGCACGGGTGAATCCAACTAAGCCGATAACTACAGCCCTCTCTCCATAGGTGTAGATGTTGGTTTGCAATCTGTCATCCGGAACTTGTCCAACAAGCTCTTGGCATACTTTGATTGGGAAATGAAGGTACTGCCAAAAGACTGCCAAACCTCTATACCGAGGCAATAATGGAGGAGTTCCAAATCTGTCATATCAAATTATTGACTGAGATTATGATTGATCTCCTCAACCAGATGATCTGAACTGCCAGTAATAATTAATTCATCAACATAGACAACTAGAAACAACATATCATCACCAGTCCGATTGACATACAAATTAGGGTCAGAAGGGCTTCGTTGAAGGCCATGATCAATAAGGTATTGATCAATCTTCATGTACCAAGCCCGTGGTGCCTGCTTAAGGTCGTAGAGTGCTTTCAACAGTTTGCATACCTAGTGTTCTTTACCAGCAACCTTGAATCCAGGTGGTTGCGTCATGTAAACTTCTTCCTCCAAATTACCATTGAGGAAGGCACTCTTTACGTCCATCTGATGGACTTTCCATCCAAACTGAGTTGCTATGGAGAGGACAAGCCGAATGGTACTCATCTTGGTTGTAGGAGCAAAAGTCTCCTCATAGTCAATGCCCTATTGTTGTGAAAACCCTTTGGCTACCAACCTAGCCTTGTATTTATCAAGGGTTCCATCAGCTTTATACTTAGCCTTATAAACACATTTGCAGCCTATGGGTTTTTTCCCATGCGGAAGATCTGAAAGCTCCCAAGTGTGATTTTGCATGAGACTATGATGTTCAACTATCATAGCCTATTCCCACTCAGGTGTGCCTTTGGCCTCTGTATATGTTTGAGGCTCCGAAATGCTATGAAGGTTGGCCATAAGAGCAAAGTTTACTGTATTTTTCTATTTGCTCTTATTCCATGCAGATCTACCCTCGAGTAACTCATCATCATGAAGAGCACCAATCATCGAAGCCCACCATTTAGGCCGAAGAGTAGATGAACCAATATCGGAATTAGGAGGAACTACCTCCACTGGAACAGCTGGAGCTAACACATATGGAAGAAAATCCTGATCGTGCTGAATAGGGGCTGATGGTGGAAGCGGTTGTTGAGGTACCTGCACCTCTACGAAGTCCCTCCCATTAAGTGGACCAAGAGGAAAATAAACACCCAAATCAAGATCTTTCTGAGGCTGATCCTCAAAACAAACAGGAGAAGACTAATAGAAAATCCAACAATTCTCATCAGCCATGACATCACGACTGAAGATTAGACGATCAGTGTCTATATCTATGAATCTGTATGCCTTATGGTTCACACTATAACCTGTAAGCATGAGTTTTTGGCTCTTGGAATCCAACTTAGTGCGTTGAGCATTAGGAATCCAAACATGAGTTGTGGAGCCAAAAACCTTCAAGTGACTAATGGTCGGCTTACGTCCAGACCAGGCTTCTTCAGGAGTCATATTCTTCACAGCATGAGTAGGAGATCTGTTTAGAAGATAAATAGCAGTATACACTGCTTCAGCCCAAAACTTCTTAGGAACATGTCTATGTTCCAACATGGAACGTGCCATTTTTGTAATGGTGCGGTTGCAACGCTCGACTACACCATTCTGCTGAGGAGTGTATGGTGTTGTGAATTGGCGCTTTAGGCCATGTGTAGCACAAAATGTGGAGAAGGTTTTGGAACAAAATTCTCACCCATTATGAGACCTGAGAGTGATAATAGAAGAACCGGACTCTTTCTCCACCAAAGCCTTAAATTGCTCAAATATGCTAAACACCTTTGATTTAAGCTTAAAAAAATACACCCACATCTTTCTACTAAAATCATCAATAAAAAGAAAAATATACCTGGATTAGGTGATGGAAGGCGTGTGCATTGGACCACATACATCAACGTGGACCAATTGTAAAACCCTAGAAGCCCGCCATGAATCACCATCAGAGAAAGGAGTCTGATGTTGCTCTCCAGCTTGACAAGCCTCGCAAACTCCTTGAGTTTGAGTCTGAATCACAGGTAGACCACCAACGAGATCATCTCGTGATAACTAAGAGAGATAGTTCATGTTCAGGTGCCCATAACGCTGATGCCAGAGACTTCTGATAGAAGTGCTCCTGGATGCCATAGCGTGCTCTTGAGAATCACCAAAATCAGTAAGTCTATAAAGACCATGATCCTCTAGTCCCTGAATGACTGTAGTCTGCGTCTCTTTGTCAATAATACTGCATGAATGCATACTGAAGACAATGTCCAACTGAGGAAAGTGAGACATAATTTGACTGACTGAAAGTAAGTTCAACTCCATGCCAGGTAAAAAGTATACATTGAGAAATATCAAATTTCTCCCACCAGACTGAACCTGAACGTCGCCTTTGCTGACAACTGTATACTCTTCGCCTCCTCCAAAGATAACTGAATCTCTGAAAGGCGTGTACTGAATCAACCAATCCCGATGATGTGTGAAATGGCGTGAAGCACCAGAGTCAATGTACCAAGCAGAAGTGTTTACAGGATCTGTAGGATGCTTTGCCATGAATGCAAAGACGGCAAACTCCTTCTGCTCAGTGTCCTCCACCACATGTGCTTTCGATCGAGACTCTCCTTGCTTGCCTTGTTCAGAGGCCAAGCGTTTCCGGCAATCCTCCTTCATATGGCCAAACTTGTGACAAAAGTTGCACTGAATATTCTTCGACTTTCAAGAATCTGAAGATGGCCCCTGATGGTGTTGCTGAAATGTCGAAGGCTTGCCCTTATTCTTTTGAAATGTCTTTGCAGGGAATGCCTGCACTGAAGAGGATGAAGTGGCACTAGTACCAAACTGTTGTTTCCAACGATCCTGCTACAGAAGTTTATTCCAGAGATCTGGAAACGTCAAGTCGACATTAGTCGCTGTAATGTTGAGTGTCTCAATAAAGTGCTCATACGGATGTGGTAAACTCTTCAAAGTGATCACCGCCATATCTTCTTCCTCCATCTTCTGACCAATAGCCTCGAGTTGATCTTGAATGTCCTTGATTCTGGTCAAGTGTTCCTACAGAGGTGTATTCTCATCCATGACGATGGAAAACAACATGTTCTTTAGAAAGAATGCCTGACTCTTGTCGGAAGTCTCATGAACATTTTTCAGAAGATCCCAAATCTCCTTTGCTAATTTACCAGAAGGAACCTGAGGTAACTGATCATCACTGACTGATAACTTGATGAGCATAACGGCTTCCCGATTTTGCTCATCAAATTTCACCTGATCCTTATTAACAGTGAAAGGTTGTATCATGGTGCCCAGAACAATCTGGTCAAGACATCGATACTCAAATATCGTCATCATACGTTGTTTCCATGTGTTGTAGTTGCGAGCGTTGAACTTTTGACTGTTGTCCAACATGATGTTGGTCAAAGAGGCCATGCTTCAATCTTTTCGAGGCACGAAAAACGAAGATGACTCAAGCAAATGGACGACACAAAATTCGAGACAACACACCTTGAATCTCAAATGCACTGAATACGAATTTCCAGATTGCTAGAAAATATTAGAAAATACTGAAATTTGAAAGTAGTGGGGCCCACCAACGCTGCTCAACCAGAAAATACAAAATTTTCATAATCGCACAAAAGTGAAGACTATCGGCCAGCATAAAGATGTCTCATAGAAAGAGACAAAATCTTATGAAAGTCAGAGAAAAATTTCTTCCAGCACAGATAGCAAAGACAACAAATCTCACACGTCACACAAATCTATCACCTATACACACAGATTCTCCTCACACCACAACTGAAGACGCACGAATCAGAAATTTGACCACTCCAGAATTATACGCGTCTGCAAGGAGAATACCAGCACGAACAGAAAAGGGATGCGGAGATTTTGAGTACGTGATTCAAATGCAGAGGGCCGAGAAAACCAAAACAAAGAAGAGAAAGATGCGAAACCCGTACATGGATCACTCCCGCGAACAGCAGACGGGAACAAAAATCGAGTCCCAACACACGAACAACGACTCAGACTGCAACTCAAAACGGCTCTTCACATAAATACAGAAAGTCGTCGCTAGCACCAGATACATCACAAATGGCGCCAATGATCACGCATGAACAAAATAAATAGATCTACGCTTCCAATCACTCAGAAGTCGACGCACATTTTCGGGACGTTGGCAAAGTCTCCATTAGAAGCTAAGAAAACTCCAAAACATGAGAAATAGGTGTGGATCCGATCATGGGAAGAAAAAAAATCTCCACATGCACAAAAATGGCAAAAAAGCGCACACAAAAGAAGGACACGGGCACGCACGATGCTCTGGGAGAAACGGAACTCACTACTACAGGCTCTCACGACCACTCCACTCCAGAATGTGCGCACAGAAATACACCCAGGAAGATCACGCACAGAATACACGAACACGAAAGATCTCAAAATCCCGAATGCAGGAGAAATCACGAATTCACGAACGGGAGCAATCACTAAAAAAATAAATTTACACCCAATCGATTACCGTCGCTCTGATACCATATTACAGATGCAGAGCAGATAGATTCTTGAATAATCGAATAATGGTATTTACATCAAAGAGTAACTAAATACAAACAATAAGAGAGATCCGATAGTCATGAAGGAGTGATTATAGATAGAACTAAAAGAAAACAGAATAATCACGAAGACGTGATTAGACATAACTAAACCAATTAGAGATGCATTAACATAGGAAGGACACATGAGTTCTAATAATCATAATTAAAGTAAAAGATTTCTACCCCTTTCAATGCAAATTTCAAACAATATTTAAGATATAATCCCACGACTTATACTTCCTAAATCGAAAGAAAATCAAGGCCACTTTTAAAATTACATAGAGCCCTTAGGACATATTTTATGTCAGCAGCTACAAGACCCCTGACATTCCAACATATACTTCTTTTTTTATTTAATGGAGGGCAGAGCGAGGGGAGGGAGACGGACTTGGTCCTTTTTAAAGCCTTTCAATGTAGCTTGGCAGATCCTCTTCTTTTTTCCCCTATTTTAAGAATACCATAGGGTGACTCAAAAAGTTTCATTTTCCAATACTCAATTACAATTTCATTAAAGATAGTCCCTCTTTCTTTTTCTTTCCAATCTCATCCTTTGAAACATGCCTATTAGCTATATCAATATACAAGTCCTAAGCAAAAGACTTTTGTCTCTTTCAACTCCCCATACAAACCACTTGCCCCTTGTTCAACCTAGATGGAAAATTAAGTCTCTTGCAACACTTGAGTCTCCTAGAAGCCTTAGGACAAGATTACATTCACCTCCCCAAAATCCTTATCATTGTACTTATAAATCATAACATTAACAAAACTATCACAATTCATGTTAACTAGTGAAGGCTCATTTAATAATTTTACTGTCATTATTTACTGGAAAATCAATATCTTTACGAGGAATTCCCCCCATTACAACCACATCTTCAAAAATGAAGAGATTTATTCCAAGCTCTTCAATCTTAAAACCATTATCTATATGCACCTAGGGACCTTTGCCTTCTATAGGCCTAGTCAATTTTTCAATAATTCTCAAGCATTCACTTTTTTATGCTCATCACATTTACACAAAAAGCAAGCATTGAGTCCAAGTTGATTTACCTAACGTTGAATGTTTTTATTCTCCAACTAAAAACCAATATTATCAAGGATAGTTTACAAGATTGCTCTTAAAACTCTAGCATTCATGTGGGACAAGGCAACTTTGATGTTTTCACCCTGAAGCATGTTGCCCAAATATTTAAGCACATGGGGTATAAGGGCCCACAACTACAAGGGACATTTTTTATTTCAATCCATTTGGGTATAGACCTAGTAAGTACTTCACATAGAATGAGCACAAGGTTCCAACGAACTTCTCTGAAAATTTGTTTTCTTGTGTTCTAAAAACCTTGTTGAAACCCTTTTTTGCATATTAGAGTTTTGAAGAAAACCACAAATAAACCTTGTTAAAACATTCTACATAAGGAAACAGACAGCCCCATCTTTTTACCACACACATTGTTTACCCAATCATTTAAAAAAAAAAAATTGTCTGGAAAGCAAAACATTCTTATCAAGACAAATGAAAAAACAGCAATACACTCTAGTCTTTCCTCTTCCTTGTTAACCATTTCTCACATCATACAATTGAGCTTGATAATGATGATTCTAAGACTAGAAGAATTCTTACGATACTCATCTCTTCCACTGTTGGTACTTCCTCCTTTAACAACACCATTGTCTTTGTCTTCATCATAGAATTTAGATGCAAAAACAATTTCCTTAAGAACAAGAGTAGATTCATCAATCCACACAAATTTCTTCTTGAGCCATTTTCCTCCTTCCTGATCACAAACACCTTTTGCCTTACCACTACCATTCTTATGATCATGCCTCTATAATGTTTCCTCATTAGAGCCATTTCGCTTTCCATTTCTTGAATTTTCCATTCAGACACTCACATCCCATCCTCAATTCTAGTGCATCCTTGCCACGACATGTTCATCATCCAATAGGTTCAATTTGACCTAATTTAGCTCTATATGTCCTCACCTCTAGTTTGTTAAATATTGGACCATGGAGAATGACAAGGCTAGCAACTTTGTTCTAAGTAGACTCATCACCAATTTGCATCTTTTGAAGTGCCTTCATGAGCCCTTCTTTCACCTCTTCATCATTAAACGCCACTTTTCATCTTACATAAAAACATTTCAGAATTGCCACTTTTCAAAATTCTTGTTGATCTCACATTGTTTCATGAAGACTATTATGGATGATATTCTTCCTTAGCATATGACCAGTAAATAGTAAAGACAATTAATAGATTAAATAATTATCAGGCTATGCTGATTGGAATTAGTTCAAAGTAGTCCAGTTTCAAAGAAAAACAATGGTATATTTCATGCTGTATATATTTATTCAAATAGCAGTTTCAGAACAATTCTACATTTCAGTAATCACAGTATTAACAGTAAAGATACTAGTTTGTTTTGTAATAAAAATAAAATTTGCATGGATAAAGTATAAGCATACTGAATCTGAAGGTAGCCACGTAGGTTGCCTATGATAGAAACTGGCTGTTGGAGAATCCTGTGTCCTGATTTAGAGCTCAACAAGCAATTTTGCACAAATTCCCCGTTTAAAATAAGAAAGCTGATATAACATATAATTACCAAATGCTAGCTCCTATAACACTGTTTTATTCACTTACATCCATGGTGGAGGAGGGCAATGAATATGAGTCACTTTTTTACTGTGCAAATTAAGTACCCCAGACCTGCATCATGATAATAAATGAACACTTATCAATTCTACTAAAGACTAGACAACAAACCCATAATCACATCAAGTAACCAGACAAATTCTATTAACGAACCAATTGAGCAGCAAGAACTGAGTTTTCGAGTATAATTGTTATCCCATAGAAGGAAAAGGTTCAAATGTTTCAATAGGCATAATGGAGAAGTTTAATTATGTGTATATTTGGTTTGGGTGCATTTTGAACTCTTCTCATATTAAATGGAATCATAATTAACTGGTTTGGATAGTTAAGTGAATTTTGACTTTTGAAATGGCATTGATTAGAATTTGAGGGATGGATCCTTAGTGTACAAATGATTGTTGGTTTTAACAAGTATTACATCCTTAAAATTTTAGCTTCACATCATTAAGTACATATTTTTTCATCTTAGAAGATTGGACCAAATCAATTCCTACCTACATTATTAATTACGGCTCACTTTCCTTGCACCACTGTAATGAGAGAAAAGAAAACATAAAAGACAGAAAATAGAGAGAAAATGATTGATGTGGTGTTCATTGGTTAGACCAGAAAATGAAATGGGTGAACACATAATGTCATCAAGTGAGACATGTCCAACCCATTGTCAACTAAACTTCAATTACAAGGTTAATTAATCCAACTCCTCATATTACTAAGTTTTGTAAAGCATAATGATATGTTCTTATATTGTACATTTATTTTCTGTCGATGTACTTTTGTAATATATGTATATCACTTACATTTCTGACTCTTATATTATCTATTCTAACACTCTTCCTTAATGGTCATATACAAAAACATGAAAATTTTATCTGTCAATTTAATAAACTATATTTTCAAACATAGTTCCCATTGGTAGTCCTCTTGTATACTTCTATTGAGAAATAAACACACATCTATATTTTGCATAAACTCAACTATAACATCAATGTGTGAGACCTAAGTCTATCATGTCAAAAATAGAGAAGAGATCTAATTCACCTTGTCAACATTGCAAATCTTACTTCGTGTGATGATTAATTCATGCTTCATTGACCAAATTTTCTATATAAAGATTGGAATTAAAGGGTCTCCTCTTGAACACCAAATTAATTTAAAAAGATGACCAATTTTGATACACTATACTCTCAGCATTTGTAGAAAGAAAGAAATAAAGAAATTATATTAATGTCCATGAATGACCAAGAATAGATTAAAAGCATTAAAACATACAACTACAATACCCAAGGACTAGGAAAAAAAGCACCCTAGACACAAAGCAAAGACACAAAAACAATATTAAGCAAGAAAAAACAGATATACACATGGGAAGTACCATGGTTTGTGTCACACCCAAATTTTTGCTTGCAATTACTTTTAACTTTTACATTATATATGTGATTAACTAGGCATGAATGGATGATTTTTATTTCTATTGATGTTTAGATAAAATTATAATGCAATATAAATGTTTCATTAAAGGATCAGAGAATTGTGATGTTTATTACTTTTGATTAATGATTATGATATCATGGCTATCAACGAACTAACCATTGTGATGGCTTTCTAAGTTCAAAGCAGGAACAAATTTTCCCTCTTGCATGGAGAGGGAGAGTATCACCAAAGTGAAGTGTATAGACATGTGAATAACCAGGTAATTGCCATCTTGAGTCAAACACACACTCACGTAGGTCTTGCATCAAAATTTGGGTAAGTTGTTCCCAATGTTGTCGAAGAGTTAATCTAGTGCCTTGACTTGTGTGGTCTAGTCGTAAGGATATGTCGAAATCATACTCGACCTTTTGCTAGCCTCTAGCGATGGCCGAGAGGTGATATCATTGTGTCATAATCGTCTTTTTGTTTACCTATTATTTGTTAAGGTTTATTTGATTATTATTTAAATATATATATATATACAAGTATAAACATATATACCTATATATGATATCACTATGATTAATAAAAGCATGCATTATGGATGTCATGGTTGGAAAGGGCAGTTAATATTACTTTAATACGTGTTAATGAAAGTGTAATGAAGTTAACTGTATTATCCCTCACATAGAGGCTACGTGCCAAGGGAGTTCGCGCTATTCTTGGCATGGAGAAAGTTTAAAATTCCCTCCTTTATGGCATAGTGGGGGCATATAGTAGCAATCACATGGATAAAGAGGGGAGTTTTGATTGTTATAAACAGAGCTGAGTTTGTTGTTAAAAGGGCGTAAGTGTTAGTAGAGTTTACAGTGATAGCAGGGGTGTGAGTCTTTGGTGGCAACACAACAGAAAAAAGGCGATTTTTAAAGAGTTTATGGTTTTTATTGTGCCATCTGTTGTGATATTTAGCACTTGTGCCTGGGAGATACAAGGTGGAGCTTTGCACAGGAATAAAAACATTTTCCAGACATGTTTAAATTCTATTCTCTCTTTTTATTTCCTGGTGATAAAATGATATGCATTCAGAACTTAGAAAGATAATGAAAGTTAAGTATAGAAGCATATTCATGAGCAAGGGAAAAAGAATTGTCTGTGTATACTTACCTATGTATAAATTTATTTAGAATCTTTTATTAATCTGTCTAAGACAGTAGAGAAAAAAGTCTGATTACAAGAATTCTTATTATCATGTTAGTTTTGCATTGTGTCACGATTAAGGGAATGGATTTCAAGTTCAGGGAGAAACAAGTGTATATGATATTATTGAATCATTTACCCTACTAGTTTGAAATGAATAGAAATATTCTTATTTATTCACTGCTATTATGGCATTGAGTAATCAAATTTTACTCAAAGCTTTTATTTATGGCATACATTTTGTATATATATCTTATTCTTGCAAAAAAGAAATAGATAACATGTTGTACCTTCATTGTCATATAAAATATTTTCTTCAATGAAGTCAAAAGGGAAAATGTAGAAAAACCAGAAATATTTATAATGAAGTTATATTGTTGAAAGAGGATAAACTCTTATTTATTTGCATTACAAGTTGTGTTGTACCCAAAATAATTTTTTGGCATTTTGCTTAAATTGAACTAAATCATGCAGAAATGTTGTCAAAAGTATGTTTTAGGTCAAACTAAATGTAGGGTTTTTGTGAGTTTATGTCAAGGAAGATGCTTGCAAATTTCTAAAATATTTGAAAATTAGGGTTTCAAACACCTGTTTTTAGGAAAAACCCTAAAAAATAGGACCTTTCCAGAAATGATTGAAAATGATTTTGATTGGATAATTTGACTCCAAGATCACACTGGTCAAGTCAAAATAATCAAAAAGTGTGTTTTACTCTGGTGGGTCTATTTTCATTTTTCAGGAAGAAAGTTAGGACCTTTATAGCCATTAATGGCAGAATGGCCAGTACCAAGTGGTGAAATCTAAGCCTCAAAAGCTTCAACGAGGAATCCATGGGGAAAATGCTTGAAAAGATGCTCTGCAACGAAGGGGATTTTCAAAAGTGAAAAATGTTGAAAATTGGCTAAGTCTAGAAAATGAATGCCCTGCTACCAAGAAGGTTGTGTAGTTGAATGCCTTAGTCATTTTTCCAAACACCCATACACGCAACATGATGAAGGTGATTGCAAGGATGCATGCGTCTACGTCGTCAACATCAATGCTCAAGACAATCACGATGCACGACGAATGTGAAGTATGAAGAGATGAAGATTTTCAATGAAAATGAAGAAACTACAAGCTAAAAATGCTCCTCTTGGCCAAGGGCGCCCTTGAATTCCAAATGTCAAAGGTAGTCATCAACTTTCACCAAGGCAATCATCTTCTATGTGTTCTTGTTGGCTTTCCGACGCATCATCAAGCTAAGTCACCTGATTCACTGAGCAACGACGAACGTAAGCGAAGTCAAGAAATGCTACAATGCAAGTACCATCAAAATGATAGTCAAAGATGATGAAAAGCACCCCTGTTGACCAGGGGCACCCTTCAATTAGATGGTCCAAATGTTAGTTGTTGAACAAGCCTATCTTTGGGTAACCTCTCCAGCATCAACTCAACTTTGTAACGAACATGTTTGTCAGCCTACGAGACACATCAAACGACAATAGTTGTTAATCATTCAAGCATGCAAAATGGAAGGAAAATCAATGCACATCAAGGCAAAAGCACCCCTGAAGGCCAAGGGCGTCCCTCATTTTGAGTAACCTGATGAAGTCTTCAACAATTGCTTTCTACAAGGCATCTGTTCAGCTCCCTCTTAGCTTCACAATCAATCCAGCTGCGCATTCACAGGACCTGTCAAACAGTCATAAGCAGAGATCAAGTAGAAAACACCGAAGGTGAAGGATGAATGAAGAACATGGAAAAATTGAACAAGTGTCAAGGAAAAGTGCCCCTGCTAAGAATAGGCGCCTAGCTTTTTGGGCAATCAGATGCAGTTTGTAAGCTCAGTAACCTCCAAGATGACCTTCTCTGTTGTGATCAATCTCAATAATGACACTGTCAACGAAGACAATAGATAAGTTAAACACCTAACGACAGAGATCAAGCTGGGGCAATTCGTGAAAGTTTACAACATGAAGATAACTGGTCAAAAGGTCAAAAGCGCCCTTACAGGCTAGGGGCGCCCATGCTTTTGAAGTACCTAAATCAACTTTCACAATCCGCAAAGCCAGTCATCCTTTCCGGGACTGAGTTGGTATTCCATCTCATGTCTCAGCAAGATCATCAGACTCATCAGTCATAGGTGATCTCAGATCAGAGCACGGAGGGTCAAATTGGACGGATTGAAGAACACTAAAGAAAATTGACTAAGTCTGGTGGAAAAAGCACCTTCTTGGAAAAAGGCGCCCAAGAATCAGAAGCACCAGACTCAGTTTATGAGCTTTGTAGCTCCCAACCACACTTCATCAAAGTTGTTCCATCTCAACAGTGGATCTGTCAGCAACACTTCAAGATCAACTGAGCAACCAAAATCAAGGATTGAATGGAGGCATTTCAACATGAAAAAATAATGAAAAAGTGTTCAACTCTTCAAATGGACGCCTAAAGTCAAAATAAGGCTCAGTTGATTGAAGTTGACTGTTTTGAAGGCTTTTATATGGCTAAAACATCCCAAAATTGGTGGAATTTGCTCCAGTGAACTCCTAGTCAGGCATATTAACTCCCTAATCAGGTTTTGGATGCCCAATTGATGCTTGCAACTCCAAATTGACATGTCAAAGCATCTAGGCGTCCATGCTTCATTATTTCTTTACAAGTTGAGGAGCTCAAGAACAGATATTTTTCTCCTCCAACGTTTTTGAAGATCCGACAAAGGGGTTTTCACTGTTCATATTTTTGAAGATCTGTTCCACAGACGGACCATTTATCAAACGTTCCATCAAAAGGCATAATTCTTCCAGAAAGAAAACTAATAACTTCCAATCTCCTTCTTATCTTTTTCCTCTTTCCTTGTCTTAGATCTTCTTGCATGTCCAAGAAAACAACAAATAATCACAAATCTGACCAACTGGGTATGATCAGCATACTTTTCCAACAAAACCCACATGATAGATTTTTCCAAAAAAAGTAGCCTTGTTGCCCCTATTTTTTAGGGTTTCTGGAAAAAGTCATAATTTTGAAAAACAAACAAACTAGGTTTGTTCAGCTTTGAAGCACGAGCAAAACCCGTGTGTTGAATTTTTCCCAGAAAAATCATTTTTTGGTGTCTCGTCGCCTCTGCCACCAAAGGGCTGATGCATGTCATAGAAAAATACGTTTTTTTCAAATTTCTAACGATCTGGGTTTGTTTAGAAAATTATTCTCAACAAAACCCATGTCTCAAAATTTTTTGTAAAACTTACCCCCGGCAAGGCTATTTTTAGCAATTCTAGAAAAAGTTGTTCGAACAGCATCATGTGCACAGTCAATGTTCAAGGTTTTCATAATGCAGTTCTCCCAAGACAAATACAAGACCAAAATGGTCTTACTCCATGATTTTCTAAAAATGACTGGCACGGATCTGCGTCGGGCACATCAAGAGGTCAATTTGGACAAATTGACAAGCCTAGACACAAGTCCACAGGTTCCATAATGGTTTCACCTCGTATATCTAATCGCCTTCCAAGGCCAGTTTAGAGAACAGTTGGAATTTTGCGCGTGCAGCGAGTTCATGTACATTTCTCACAATTGGAGTGTTGGCAGTTAAGCTTCACAGTTTCACCATACAACACTCTTCCATTGAGAAAGATCAAGGAAAACGTCAAATAACGTAAAGCTGCAAAAGAACGCAGAAGGTAGTCATTCCCAACATAGAGCCGCCACCGGTTAATACTACACTACCTTCCACGTCAAAATGGAAACACAGATAGAAAGACAAGGAGTAACCCTCCTAAGGAAAACAAAATGAAGGAGATACATACATCAAGTTGTTGACACTAACAATTGCGGCATGTGACAATCTCCATATAAAGAAGTCAACGACTAGATGGGAGAATTGTTGACTAGAATTGATGAGGTATAAAACACCCACTTAGGACATCCAACCCTCCAAGATAGCATTAATGGCAACGAGAGTTAACTTGATGCTTCATTCCAAGTTAACTCGTCGTCCCACTGATCATGCATGTCAGATCCCATTAATTATGGATGTCTATTTCTAGGTCTCCACTAGTTGTGGATCTCTAGTTTGGAGGCACTTTTGTAATTGGAATTGACTTTTAGTTTAGTTTCAATTAACTGATGTAGCTTTCCAGTTAAATGCAAGGTCACCTACATTTAGACATAGGAATAAATCTTGCAAATTGGCAAGAACTATTTGTTAACTCAAGGAGATTTTAGGGTTGCCTACTCTTTTGAGTCTCTATAAATAAGAGTCTTTGCTCTTTATTTTGGAACTTTTATTTACTACGCAAAATTGTTGCGCCAATGTTGCCAACAAGTTTGAAAGTGCATATTTGTTCACTCTTGGATGATAGTTAATTGCTTGATCGCAATTGTGTATGATTTTGTACCTTTGTTGTTCCAATTCTTTATAATTCGTTCAGAAAGTTTAAAGAAGGAAATCAAAAGGCACATGCAGTTTGATCTAAAGATTTGAGTTCTCCCAAACGTCTTGTGTTTATAGCTTATTGTTTCAATCTCCTCTTTGGATAGAGTTTCCTCCTCCTTGGATATTTTGATATTGATAGTTATCGTTTGATGTTGTTTAATGAATTGTCTTTCAGCCTACACTTTGGACAGGTGTCGTCACTTCCTCGGGAATCCTATTAGCCAAGTCATTGTACCTTGTTGTTTCTAGTGAGTTGTTTCTAGCCTATACCTCGGAGAGGGGTTCCTCCTCCTTGGCAAGTCTTAGATCCAACTTACCGTAAAGAGTGTTCGCTTGCACAAAACCTTATTCCAACATATATCTCAGAGTTCAAAGCCTAGGCCATATTCTGAGGAGACGGTGGATTCAAGTGATCCAACCAATCCATTTCGCTCATGTGCCCTCACACTCTGTTTATCTTGAGGAGATAGGATAGTTTAGAAGCTAGTTTAGTTGTAGTTAAGATCTGCAGAAACCAGAGAAAACCTTAGCTACAGCGCATTGAGTTTATGCACCCTTGTGTCTTGCCGCTCAGTAAAAAGATAGGAACCTTAGTTTATTGTACTTTTTACGCAATACAATCAGCAAAGAGGGATCTTCCTCTCTATAATTCGAAGAGCAGTACTAAAACACTTGCAATAGTTGTTTGTTTCCAATACGCACTCCAGAGGTGCTAATTGAAACGCCAACAAGTTGTCAAGACCCATCAGTGATCGCCACAGAATCACGACTCAACGATAGGAAGGTGTCATTAACAGGATGTACTATAACCTGTAAAAGAGCTTAAAAGTCTTATGCTATGAAATTTAGAGAGTAGTACACTCTGAAACATGAAGCTCCTTGTTGTGTTGTCCTAAAAGGGACAAATTAAAACACTAGCATATCCAACATGCAAAACTAGAATGTGTCAACTTACAAATATCTTCTACTTGCCCATATGACTTATATTTTTATCCATTAAACCAAGTCAATTGCTTAAAGCATAGCTGAAAAAATTGGACTTGCAATAACTTAATAAACCTTAAAAAAATAAAAAACTCAACAAATTTTTCAAACATTTTAAAAAACATAGATATGTTAAATAATCTTTTAAAAACTGCATAAAACCAAATTTACAAAGGTCTTATGTAGCCTTTACTTCAATTATAGATAAAAAAACAAGTTCAATCTGCATCACAAAGTCATATAACTATAACATATCCATATCAATATTTTACAAATTTTATGTGGAAAGCATGGATCCAAAACAATTATTACTTTTTGTTGTTTAATACTAAAGTGAGCAAGCTGGAGCCAACACCCCTCATAGGGATTTGGCGGAAACCACCTCGCAGGTTCAAGTGGCAGCACCCCTTGCGAGATCCAAGGGTAATGCCCCTTACGAGGTAAAAGGGCAACACCATAGGCGCATACCTGTCGTGATATAGGGCAAGGTCAAGAGGTAGAGACACTACTGCCATGACTGAAATAAGACCTTTGAGACTACATGAACATTCATAGTACATACTCAAATGCACAACAAAATAGCTTGAATGTTTGTAAAAACTGCTGTGAAAATTATGAAAAATGAGGAATTTTTGTTTTTGGCAGAACTGAGAATAACCTTACGCAGGCATGGCCAAGTTTTTCCTCGGAATATATAAAGTTTTTCCCAAACACTTGGCAACAACCCACTGCCAAGTTTTACTGTGAGTAACTCATGAGTTCTGCAAGTTCCTGGTGAGTTTTTCATCTATGGATTAAAAAATTACTCCAATCCATTAGACCATTCTTTCCAAAAAAGTCACCACAAACAAGAAGAATGAAAATGAGTTCAAATGCACATACTGATTCAAATTGGATCCAAATTAGCATATTTAGCTTATCAACTGAATATCCACATCTAGAATAGTCAAATTGGCAATTTATACAACTTTGAAACACTTTGAAACATTCCTAACATGATCATTTTCAGCAAGAATAAAGGGTGCAAGTTTACACTGGGTTCTACATAGGTTGCAAAAGGCTCTGGGGTGATTTAGACAACCTGGAGTCAAACACAGCTGAAGTAGCTCTCCAAGAAGTAGAACAAAATCTAAGAATAGTTTTGGCCAGTGGCAATTTCAATTTATTTCACACAAATCATTCAGGAACGAAGAATAATTGCTACAGTCTCTCTTCATGTTCTTTGGAATTTTCGACCATCTGGTTCATCCTTGTTTCCATTTGATTCAGTACTTCCCTGTTGAGTGCTAATTACATTTGGTCTTTGTGTGCAAATAACTTTCTGCAAAGACCATTTCACTAAATGGAAGCATTTACTTATTATCTTTTCAAAACTGACACTTTCATGTGCCCCTACAATAATCCAAAACACTATAACAGATAAGAATAGTTTGAACTATTTACAACAGATTGCCCACATCATGCAAAATTGACATTTCCTGTAATCCCATCAGACTGCTAAATGTCAAGAAACACTTAATATTCAATTTAACTAACACTTCTGCACAAAATATTGTAACTATGATTATAGCATTGAAGACTTAAAATGACACAGTATTTGCTCTAATGGAAAAAAATATCAAATTGTATCAACATGAATTTGCACCCCTAACGCAAATTCCTTTTTACCCACTTAAACTTTAGAAAACCAAATTTGAAGGGCAAGTTCCACCTAAGCCTGATAACTTCGTTCCACTTGGTGCCTGTTTTCAGCGTGAGTACAACCGTTTCTGTGCAGGACGCCCGTGCGACGCGCAGACGTCTACTCGGCGCGCTAATGTCCGTAACAGATTCCCGCGTTCGGAGCATACAAAGGCGTTACCATTCCCATTGGGAGTTGATTTGTAACACCCCCTTCGACGACCCGACCCAAAGATGGTCATTTCTTTCACCCTTTCCTTCATATTCACTTACCTTCATTCATTTGATGATCAGTTGATCTCTTCACATTCTCTCCACAATATCTTCACAAGCTCCAAGCAGCTTCTTCACTACCTCTTTACTCTCAAGCAACACTTTACACTCCATAGTAGCAACATCAACACTCCATCACTCCAGTAGAGCAAGTGTGGAACGAAACACCACGGCAAAAGAGGCTTGAGTTCCTCTCATTTTCTCCCCCACTAGCCTTGAGTGCTTTGGGCGGAGGTGGTAAGCTTTCACTCCTCTCCTCTATTATTTGGTTGAGTAGCATAACACAGTTTTGTAGTGCTTTTGTGTACTTTACTTCATTTCATACTTTTCTATCTATCTTCTTGGCTGTTCGTGGAGGTGGGAACACCAAAACGCGGTTTTTACTGAGGCAGCCCCTATACAACCCCAACATTCTCTTTCTCTCTCTCTTGTGTGTAGGTATCGGAGACGTTCACGAGTTGGAGGCTTCATCAATCGCACGGTTGTAAGCATTTCCTTTCCCTTCTTCTCCTTATCTCTATTTCACTTCTATTTCAGTCTATTTCAGCTTTATCACATTTTGTTACTCTATCACTTTCTAGAAATTCTCAGTAATCGGATTGCTAGTAGTCACTTAGCTGTTTTCTGAGATAAACCTGCTTTCTGGTCCGTACGAGACGCCAACGCGTCACACTGTCCTCCGCATTCTGCGTTGACGTCCTTTGGCCAAGAGCTGCTTGGTTTTTCCAGAGAATCTCTGTGACCTACTCTTTTTGATTCTGGAACTCTCCCATTGTCCTTTGAGGTAGTTTAGGGCAGTTGGCCCGTGACGCTCTCTGAGTAAAGAGAACTCGTGAGTAGCGAATCCCCCATCTCTTACATTTTGGTGAACCCAAAGTGAAGAACAATGTTCTTCGAAAAACTAGGAATTTATTTAACCCTACTTGGTGGGGTCATAACTTTTGACTCAGTGCTCGGAATTCACAATCGTTTGCACCGTTGGAAAAGTCTTCTAGAGAACTAGTTCAATCCCTAAAATACCAATGCCTTCAACAATCAAATTTTATCGACCGACGCAAGTTCCGAACCCAAATTCCGTTCCGAAGACCTCCGAAAATGCAAATTACTAGAATATAGAAAATACCAACAAAAAAAAATAATGAACTTAATAGCTTCTTTTATTAGTTATGTATCTAATTTTGTTCAATATATTAATGATATTCGATTTGATTCATGTGATAGTGATTTGGCTTTGCCCATGTCACTTTGTATGTTTGATCATTCTCATGAGAGTCCTCTCGCTTCAGAGGATATCTTGCTACAAGAAGATGAAACCATTGGTACCTTTCTTAACATTACTCTACCTTCTATTCATTCCAATGCACTCTCTTCTATAAATGATGCATTTGTGAATGATAAATATAACCTTCATCCCTATGCACTCTCTTCTAGAGATGATGCATTGGTGCACAATGAATCTTCTACTCCTTCTGATGCACTCTCTTCTAGAGACGATGCATTCGTGGATGATGAATTTCTTATCTATTCTAATGCACTCTCCTGTAGAGAGGATGCATTGGCAATTGTTGAATCTCCTTCCACATTTGATCCTATTTGGATTGATGTTGAGAATATATCTTCGAGTAATTGTTCTACTAATTGTGATGAATCTGTAAATGTAATCTATATCTCTGCTGCTCCTCAAAGGCCTAAGAGACCGATCATTTACTTGACTCCAACTAGTCCTCCTGAAAGGGTTTGTTCTATTGATGGTGTTCCATTTGATAGTAATTCCCTTGGTCTTTCTAAGGCTCCCTCTTATAGAGCGGTAGCCCGTACCTACGATACTAGAATGAATAAACAACTAAACCTTCTTCAAGCACCTGAACCTGCGACTAAAGCGCCTGGTGATTACGATCTTGTTGAGCAACCTCAAGTTACTCCAACTAAGATCTCACTATGGGACTTGCTTCAGTCTACTCTGATTTATCAAGGTCTGCTTATGGAAGCCTTGTAAAAGATCCTCTTGCCTTCTTCCGCTAGGCCGATAGATGTTGATGCGTTGATGGCGTATATTTGTCATAGTAACGAGACTCGCTCAGACTCGCCAGAACTCGGCGAGACCCAACCCATGCACCCCTGGCCGGGTCCTAGGAACCCGGACTCGGCCATGGCCGAGTCCTACCGAGTCCTGGCTGGACTCGCCGAGTCTGGTAGACTCGCCAAACTCACCGAGTCCAGGCGAGTCCCGTCAGTAGGACTAGACAATAGGCAGGGTTTGAAACTGCAAAAAAATACATGAAATTTGAATTTTATTTTTTTAATTTATTTACTTATTGTGAATGCCCCTTGACCCCGCTGGGGGCGCTGCCCCCAGACCCTTGCAAGGGGCGTTGCCCCTTGACCCCAGCGTATGACCTTTGGGGGACTGCCTAAACCCCAGGGGCAATCCCTCAACCCGGCTGCACTGGGCAAGGCGCTGCCCCTAGATCCCTACAAGGGGCATTGCCCCTTGACCCCACTGGGAGTGCTGCCCCCAGACCCCCGCAACGGGCGTTGCCCATTGACCCCACAGGGGGCGCAACACCCAGACCCCCACAAGGGGCGTTGCCCCTTGACCCCATTGGGGGAACTGCCCCCAAACCCCCACAAGGGGTGTTGACCCTTGACCCCACTAGAGGCATTGCGCCTAAACCCCCACAAAGGGCACTACCTCTCAACCCCATTAGGGCAATTTCCCCGATACTTGAGATTATGGCTACTACATCATCCAGAACCTATCTTAGACACATTCATACGAAAGATGCAGGCTCTTTTGAGCCATAGACTTCTAGTTATTGTTTTGAATCTTTTGATATGTCAGATTTCATATTCCATGAGTTTTGTATACATTTGAGTCTTTGACTATATATCTAAGTGTGCTATTGTCATATTTTTTTGGAACATTTGATGTCATGGATTTCATATTCCATGAGTTTTGTATACATTTGAGTCTTTGACTATATATCTAAGTGTGCTATTTGCTTGAGAAACTCAGCTACAATTTGTGTTTATAGTTATACTTATATGATCGATGTATACTTGTGCTAGTGATGAGGACCTTGATTGGGTTGATTGGGTAGATAGAGAGGTTGAGGCTATAGCAATGGCAGAGGAGGAGGCTAAAGCATGAGCAAACACATCCAAAACTAATGTTGGTGAGGGTGGCATGGAGTCACAAGCAGAGACTATGGCTGCAATTGCTACATCATCTAGGACCCACCTTAGATGCCTTTGTAGGAAGGATGCAAACTCCTTTGAGCCATAGATTTGTAGTTATTGTTTTGATATTTCATATTTGTTTGGAACATTTGATGTCATGGACTCATATTTTTTACCACGCAGTACTCCTGGTTCCCAACCGTCGCTTGAGAGCATGGGTTTGAACAAGGACGCACATGACGCAGCAAAAAAGACAATTGTAGACTTTTGGTACTATTGCACCATTCCCTTCCATGTAGCCAGGTAAGTCTTTTTCATTTAATTGTTCTAAAATTTATATTTAAATTTTATTATTTTAGAATCTAGATGTATCTCATTATCGAATCCAAACTTAAAGTTAAAAACTTAAAACTTTTCATTTTACAATACTTATTATGTAAGTAACTTTTCATCATCCAAGATCCTTAGACGCCTTCGTAGGAAGGATGCTGGCTCCACTATGCCATAGAGTCATAGACTTATAGCTATTGTTTTGATATTTCATATTTGTATGGAACATTTGATGTTATGGATTTCATATTCCATGAGTTTTGTATACATTTGACTAAGTTTATATATTTAAGTATGTTATTTCCTTCAGCGAGGCAATTACAATTTGTGTAATTTATACTTATGTGATCGTTGTATACTTGTGTATTGTTGATGTGTGTTTTGTGACACACACGAACACAGTAGAATAAAGTCTCTGGAGATGCTCTATCCTCTCTTGATAAAAATCACCTTTCGTGCTAAGATTGCTAGATAGATCACAAGGTAATTCCAATGTTCCTAAGTTGGGGTGCGGATAGGCTCTGTGGTAGTATGAGGTTTGCTGGTAACCCAAGGGGGCATAGTATTGTAGTAATTTACTTTGAAAGCAAGAGTTTGAATGCAGTGTTGTATCTTTTCGATTTTCTGATTTTGGATAAAATAAAATAAAAAAGAAAAAGCAAAGGGGTGAGAAATCTTATACTAATCCTAAGGAACTAGGAGACGGTAACGATCAAATGCAACTTAAAGGAAACCATGCTTTGCTTCGTCTCGAAAAACGACAACTACACGAAAGCAGGTGCAATCTTCTGGGATTTATGCTTGAGATTTTTCACTATAAATAACACCATCAATTCGAACAATATTATTCAAGTAAACGTTTTAAAAGCATTTATATCAAGAGCTCAGTCTAACTTTGCACATCAAATGAAAAGCATCCATTTGAAAAAAGTATGAGCTAAGTTACTTTCAATCCTCACCATCAATCTCTCGCTCCACTAACAAATAAATTTTAATCTATAACAATCCTACGAGAAAGAGCAAATATGCAACCATGCACCCATTTGACAATAAAGGTTTCAAAGCAACTCATGCAATTATGAATTTTATTATCTCAATGGTTTTCACAACAATTTCATACAACTCTTCTCTTACTTCTAAAAGAAACTAATTCTAACTCAAAATCTACTCTCTAATCCTCTGATAACAGTTTTTCTGATTTCTTTCGATCGTTCGAAAGGAAAAAGAAAGGGTACTTATAGAATTCCCCGATACAATGAATGGCCGAGATTGAAACAAAATCAAGGGCCCAGATTTAAACACGAAAACCCTAATTAGGGTTGCCCAAAACATCGATCAGTTAACTGACAGATGAGTCACCCACTGGCGGTTGTATCCTTATCCACTCATGCAATGCCTCGTTCGACGAACCTAGACACAATGGCGCCAATCTCCTCGATGGTAATGTCTGGCAAGGTGCTGACATTGTATTCCAGCAGGTCCAAACTATCTGCACAATCAGCAAAGACAACTGCCCATTCTGATTCATGCTGCAAGAAAGTAATACGGATATTCAGCAGGTCAAATGCTTTAGTCAGATTTTCGCCCAAAATTGGCATGAGGGAGAAAATCTTTTGCACTTCCCTTTGCATATTATCCAGCCACAAGTCATTTTCTCGAACAATGTCTTTGCTCAATATATCTGCAGCCATATGAAAGATGCCATTTTGGATGCTCCTTATTTGCTTATCGACCTTGATACTCTCTGCCTTAACCTTTTCAAGCATTTCCCTACGGGAGACCAATGCGCAATACCAGTTGCTGAAGTCGTAAGCCGCCCCAGCTGCAATAATCTTCTCGTCAATCAGCCTTTGCTTAGGAATTTTCCTTATATCACGGAGGCAGGGAATGATTCTGTCTTGCAAGTCTTGCAATCCGTCCCATGCCTCAGTCAAATTTGCAATCCTTGTGAGCAGGGAAGAAGTTTGCCCATGAGCGTGTACTAACTTCTCCACAAATGCCATTACCTCTCCCTCTTTTCTTGCCATCCATTCTTGTGTTTCCCTAGCAGTAGTTAGTTCTTTCTCAAGACTTTCTACCGGCTCTTGTGATGCATTTGAGAGCAGAGGGTTTGATTGGTTGCCTTGGTTGAGTGGCCTTGTCAAATGCCGGATATACTCCTTCAGGCGCTCAACCTCCATCTTATATTCCCTTTTTTTCTGAGTCTCCTTTTCTAATCTGGACTTAATGGTGGAAACGGAATTGTCCAGATCTTCTACTTCTTGCCCCTTGGTAGATGGACCAATATCAATCACAGTAATGGCATAATCCGTAGGAGTAATTTCATCCTGCGGTTTCTCAACTATCGGGACTGCAATTTGCACTGTGCGGTTACCGATCTCATCTCTTTGAATAGTAGAGAATTTCTTGGCCAGTTTTTTCGTATTTACTTGCTCTAACCTTGCCAAGAAATCATCAATATCATTTGTTTCTGGTGCTGCAACTGGTACCTTAACCTTAATTCTTTCCTTAAGCCAGTTTGGTATTGTAGGCTGCTCGACTCCATTGTCTTCACAGTCCGGAATATCCTGAATCTCTTGGATTTCTTGTGCAGGCGGGTCTTCATGAATCCCCCTTAGGGCTGAAATCATCCCTTCTTGGAAGTCGCCTTCCCTGTCATTCAGGTCCTCATCTGATTCACAAATCTCTGTGCCGGTTGGAGAATGGTGAAAGTCGTGCTCAATCTGCATAGGCTCCGTGTTTCCTTCAAGCACTGGTGAAGGAATTCTTATATTTCCCCATGATTCTTCTTCCATAATCAGTAGCTGTTTGATATTCCCAGATGCGGCTGAGTGAAGGGCCTTAGTCTTCTTCAGGATCGGCTTTTCGCTTGTTGCCACCTCTTTGCCTTTCCTCTTCTTCGGGTTGATAGGTTCGATCCGTTCATTTTCTTGAGAAGCGCCAATATTTGAAGAACACGATTCAGCTTCGCCCATTAAATCATAGGTGAATGGCACACCTCGTTGCTTCAATGTTTGTACCCGCTGATCTACCCACCATTGTGAGTATTTGACCACTGGTCTCATAAGAGTTGTTAAATCACTTAACTCAAGCTCTGACCATTTGACAGAAGGGAGCGGCAATCCTTCATCATATCCTGGCTATATGTACACTTCATCATCATCTAGCTGGTCAGGTACACGGAAAAGTTCGGTTGTCCTGATCATGCTCAAGGATAATCTTGACCAAAGTCTTCTCCTTACTTCATACTCGTCGGCAGCATTTGCCCAAAAATCTTCAAGGTCAACTCTGTGCCTGTATTTCCTTCCGTTTACCATTCCCATGTGATTGAGTGGATCAAAATCCCCTCTGGACTTGTATGAGGTGAACGGATATAACTGTATTTCTATCCTGGCATTGTCTGCTGCCTGCGATGACGGACAGGATTCTACCATGTCTCCTATGAACAAGGGAAACGTGACAGCTGCTTTCTGCTTCGGTCTCTGGATATTCTGGAATGTTTCCAGCTGCCTAATTACTTCTAGTAAAATCATCTTGTCAGTAGGATAAATTGGCAACCTGTAAGGAGATTTCGTGAATCCCTGTATTCGGATGTACGTAAATCTTGGAGACTGGATGAACCAGGATCCGTATTTACTGATTAAACTTTTTGCTTCGGGTGTAAGTCTTTGATGCGTTCCTCCCTGCAGCACCCGAGTGATGTACATGAGGAAAGCATTATGTGCCCTGCGCCAATGTGACTTCTCACTCAACTGCAATTGGGGATAGCAGTTATAAACTTTGAGCTCTCCTTCGTTGTTGCCGACTACACCTTTGCATATCAGACCGGTATATCAGTATGTACGAGCGAGTGAATACACAATATAAGAACCCATATGAAAGGATTCAGTTTTCTCCAGGTTAAACAATTGTTCATGAATACTATCACTGATCATCCTTGACCAGTTGATCATTTTTGTCCCAACAGATACTTCATCAATGAAGTAATACATCCAACTTTCAAAAGGCGCTCCTTGAGGACTGCCTACTAGTCTGTTCAGCAACAAGACTATGTCTCCGTATTCTTCCTTAAAAAATGGCCTGAGTAATTTCTTGGGCAATCTCTTGGATGAGCATCTAGGTTTTTCGAGCCAGTTCTTGTTCATGTTGGCCATGCAAAGAGTTTGTTTATCCTCGTACAATTTCTACGCATCCTCCTTCAACCGGTAGTACGTTCGGGGGTAAGCCGGAATGCCAAATGTTTCTTGTATAGCCAACTCGCCTAAGTGTGACAATACTCTGCCATCAGGCGCCTCAATTTGTCTTTCTTCAGCGTTATAGTGCAAGGCGCATTCTACCATCAACTCCGAACACTCGACTGCTGGCGGAAATCCTGCAACTTGAACTATACCATTTCGCATCATCCTTTGCGCAATTGGAGTCGGCATGCGTGCGTCACTTCCGTACATTCTTTTTCGAAATTCCTCCAAGTCAACATGGCCGAGATCGGTGTCTGCAACATTCTTCCATTTGAAGATAATTTTAGACTCCAACAGCGCACCTTTGCTTGCAAACTTCATTTTCTTCTTCGATGATTCTCCGGCGTTCAGCATAAATCTACAAAAGAAAAATTTAATAATCAGAAATTATTTACGCATAAATAAATTCCAGCAACTTGATGAGTTAATTCATGAAAACAATCGTTGCTGGAAATGAAAGAATTAAATCGCTTGCAAAGAGAAAACTTCGTCAAAAATAGAGGAAGTAAAGTCTGCCTGTCAATGAAAATTGTGTTGCTGCTGAAGTAAATTCGTACTTTCAGCCTTTTACTTCGCAAAAAATAATATAAAACTTCACAAACTTCTCTGCCTTAACAAATTTTCTCAACTTCGCTTTCGAAAGAATGAATGAAAATGAAATGCAAAGCCAATTTAAGGCTGAGAAAATCGACCTAATTAATTGTTTCCAATTAATTCAATTTGAACTCGGCTGGCACTTGTCTTTTGAATGGCAATTTTCGTCTCCAGCATAAGTCATTAAAGAAATTTTCTATTTTTGCCGCCAGTCGAGTGAAGTTTATTTTTCTTCTTTCTTTTCTCAACAATTTGCCTAGAGAAATTCGAATTTTCTCTTTAAATGGGTTTTGGAAAATAAAATATTAAAATAATATTTTATGTGTTGTTTCCAACTCGTTCGTTAAAATAATTAAATAATAATATTTAATTATTTTTTTATCCAAAGGCAATTTCGAATTTTTCAAATCTCTCTGTGCCTCTGCGAATTTTAATCTTGCCAAGATTTTTACTTAGGCGAATTTCAATTTTGCCAGACATATCATTTGATTTTTTTATTAAATTTCCAATCGTCTGGACTTAGGCAAATTTTCAAATCCTTTGATTTTCTAGGCAAATAATTAAATCTTTGTTCATCCAAGTGATTTTCAATGCGATACACAACTCCAACGTATTTGCCTTGTGCAAATTTTCACTTTATCCATGCTTTGGGCGAATTTTTACTTAGTAATTGTCATTTAATTTCATAATATGGCGAATTTTCCTTGTATTTTCACCATCTCCAATCATCTTGGAGCGCACCCCTTAGCATTTTACCCCTTTCCAACCTTCTTGGAGCGGACTTTATGAGTATTTTGCAACTTTTTACTTGCAAGTGTTGGGCGGACTTCATCATTTCCTTGCAAGTGCTTGGCGGACTTTGACATGTTTTGGCAACTTGCTTTATGGCGGACTTTGTCAATACTTTGCCATCTTTCTTGCTGGGCGGACATTGTGAGTGTTCTGCAACTTCTTTTGGTGGACTTGCCAACCCTTTTGCAATTTCCCCTAGGGCGGACTTCAAGATATTTTTGCAATTGCCATTTTGCACATGGCGGACTTCATCTTCACTTAGCATTTTCCATTTTTACCTTTAGGCGGACTTCAACTAGCACTTGCAACTCCTTGGGCGGACTTTAACATGTTTTGGCAAGTGCATGGGCGGACTTCATTTAGCATTTGCAAGTGCCTTTTGCACATGGCGAACTTCAAGACTATTTTGCAATTTACCCTTTGCAAGCTGCTGGGCGGACTTCAACTCCACTTTGCAATTCCACTTTTATCTTGGGCGGACTTCAACTTGCATTTGCAAGTGCATGGAGCGGACTTGCCAATCCTTTTGCATGTTTGCCTATGGCGGACTTTGAGATGCAATTTGCTTATGCAGACTTTGAGACTTCTTTGCAATTTTCATTTGCACTTCACCATTTTTCATTTTCTCCATGCAAGTCTATGCCTTAGGCGAATTTTCTGGTTTTTCAAACATTTTTCACCCATTTTCTCCTGTAACCCTTTGAAGTTGATGTTTTATGAAGCCATGAACTGTGCATACTTTCCCGAAATAGAAACTTTCTAAAAATAGAAATTTTCCAAAAATAGAAACTTTCTAAAAATAATCCCTAAAAAATAGGGATCCCAGAATGTGCTAAAAATGCCAAAAAAAGTCCCTAAAAAGTAGGGGCTCGGGGTCAAAACCCTAAAATTTAGGAAGTGTAAGAATTGACTGAATAGAGAGTCGATCTTCGTCCACAAGGCCTTCTAAGCGCTTTGGCAACGTTCTATCATTGATTCGGGTTCACAATCATTTTATTACTCGGATGACCTTCAAAATTTCAAATTCTAAGTACCTCATCAGACAGACCGAAACTCAGAAGCAAAACTACCAGAGGATAAAACCACTAGGGTCCCCATTTGCGATGGGGTGATGTGTGAAAAGGTCACAACATGTATGTCATCAAATTTGCTTTTATTTGTGTTGTACTCAATAAAGGGTGCTTGAAACAAGCTTCAAATCCTTAAAAATCTCTAAATTTCTAGGGTTTTTTCAACTTTTTTTCATTTTGCCGAGTCTGTGCCGAGTTCGAGTCTCGAGTCGAGTCACCCTAGACAAGTCTGAGCCGAGTCCGAGTCTCATTACTATGATATTCGTGCAAATTCGCCGAATATTACGATCTATCCGCAAAAGCTCCCACCTCTAGAAGTACAAAAGCAAGAAGATCCCTTTATGATTATAGTCAACATTAATAAGATCGGCATTAGAAGTACTCTCATTGACGTCAATTCGGCGCTTAATGTATGTAGCATTGATCTATTGCCTAAGATTAATATTGACCCATCTTCTATTAGTACTTCTTTTGTTGACATTCGTGGGTTTGTTAATGTTGGTCGACAAGCCCTTGGCACGATAGTCTTGCCTTTGAGGTTGGGACCCGTTACCGTACCTACCCTTGTATATGTTATGTCAGAGAAGTTACCTTACAACCTCCTTCTTGGTAGACCGTGGATTCATGCTATGGATGCAGTCCCGTCTACCTTGCATAAATCTATTAAGTTCATTTGTAATAATCGAGTGGTCACAGTCAAGGCTGACCCTGATGCTAAGCACTTATGTGAGATGGCAGCTACTGGTCAAGCTTCAGTTGTGCCTACTTTTATTCCTTCAATGTCTTCCAATGTGTCGATGTTTACTCCAATAGTATCTACTACAAAGGATACACTTGAGATGAATGTCCCTGAAGAAGATCCTTTTGAAGCAAGATACCTTAAGTTTGTTCCTTCTACCTATTCTCAAAGGAATGCATGTCTTGGTGATGATTGGGGTCCTTCAGACTTTACAGATTCCTTCAATCAGGAATATAGAGTAGAACCAATCCGCTTAGACCCTTCGATAACATCATTCACACCTGCTATCAAAGATGATTAGTCTTTTGCATCGCGGGATAATGTGAATGTGAACTGTAATGTTCTTTGTGTTGATCCTCCTTCTGAGGAAGTTGATTACGCCTCTGCTAAAGAGGATAATGCTGACAGTCCTATCAAGAAGGATGATCGCGATCCCGTAGAAGAGTATGTTCCCCCTTGCTGGAATAATGCTCTCTATGAGGATCCCCTTTCTTATCACAACTTGCAAACATGTTATGGCCCTGGCTTTAGGCTCATCTCTTAATATGGTTATGAGCGTAAAGGTTGTGCGCGTAACGAACAAATACAGGTCCCTATGGAATTTGAACCTCGTAAGCGTAACTTGGGGCTTCATTGCTCGAATGAACAAGCTGAACAAAAACTGCGCTTGAATGCTGACACGAAGTCCGCTCAACGTTGTTCTCACGGATTGGTCTATCCTCCTTTGTCTTCTATCTTTGTGTCTTCTTCTTGTGAGAAGTCAAACTTTTCTTCGCATGACAAGTGGTATCGAGGTCTACGTCTATCATGTTTTAAGTATCTTGCATGGTTCTCCTCTCCTATATGTTGGGGGCAGTGATTACTTGTTTTGGAGACGTGCGTCCTTCTTAAGGACCCCCCTCTTTGCTCTTTGTCATGTCTTTTAATTGTAGCGTCCCCTGAGTGGACCCCCCTTCTTTTGAAGGGTTCCTGAGGGGCCTCTTTGAAAGCTTTTCTCCTTCAAATCACCTCTTTGCGTCTAGCTCAGGGCCAGCCCGAGTAGATTCGTTTCACATCCTTACGTCTAGCTCGAGGGCAACCCGTCTAGATCTATCTTTGCATCTAGCTTGGGGGTAGCCTGACTAGACTTTACTTTTCAAACAACGCATCCCTTGAGTGGACCAATCTTCCTTTTGAAGGGTTCCCGAGTGACCCCTTTGAAAGTCTTCCAGTTTAGCGATGGTCTGCGTGACTGTCTGCTCGGTGATATGGGCTCTACTCCGAAGCGAGTTTTGCTTTTATCACTTTTACTCGGTGATACAGGCTCCACTTTGAAGCGGGTTTTGTTTTTGTCACCTCTTACTTGGTGGTACGATTTTTCCTCCTTGAGCAGGGATTGCTTTTATCACTCTTACTTGGTGGTACGGGTTTTCCTCCTTGAGCGGGGATTGCTTTTATCACTTTTTCATTCTTAAACTCTTGTATATACCAGATTGAAGATCTATGACTTCTTCATCCTAAGTACATGCCCTTTCTTCCTTCATCTCATAATTCTTCAATGTATTATTCTTAATTTGGAGATGATGCATGGTACTAAGACAACCTTTTACATCGAGGTCTCTTTACTTTGCTGACTCGAATCCTTTAATGTTCTAACATTGTCGTCTTGTGCAAGTCTTTCTTACCTTATGACCTCCTCGACTCTACTTTACCAAAGCACTCATCAATACTCGTGCTCGCTAAAGTGCAAGCAAAATGTATCAACATGAATTTGCACCCCTAACGCAAATTCCCTTTTACCCCCTTACACTTTCGAAAACCAAATCCGAAGGCTAACTTCCACCTAAGCCCGATGCCTTTGTTCCACTTGGCGCCTATTTTGAGTGTCAGTAGAGGCGTTTCTGTCTAGGACGCCCATGCGGCGCGTAGACGTCTGCGCGGCGCGCTAACATCCTTGACAAATTCCCGCGTTTGGAGCCTGCAAAGGCATTACCATTGCCATTGGGATTTGCTTTGAAACGCCCCCTTCGACGAACCGACCCTAAGATTGTCGTTTCTTTCACCCTTTCCTTCATATTCACTCACCTTCATTCATTCGACGGTCGGTTGATCTCTTCACATCCACTCTACATTCTCTCCAAAATATCTTCACAAGCTCCAAGCAGCTTCTTCACTACCTCTTCAATCTCAAGCAACACTTTACACTCCATAGCAGCAACATCAACACTCCATCACTCCAGTAGAGCAAGTGTGGAACGAAACACCACGGCAACAAAGGCTTGAGTTCCTCTCATTTTCTCCCCCACTAGCCTTGAGTGCTTTGGGCGGAGGTGGTAAGCTTTCACTCCTCTCCTCTATTATTTGGTTGAGTAATATAACATTGTTTTGTAGTGCTTTTGTGTACTTTACTTCATTTCATACTTTTCTATCTATCTTCTTGGTTGTTTGTGGAGGTGGGAACACCAAAACAGGGATTTGATTGAGGCAAACCCCTATACAGCCCCAACATTCTCTCTCTCTCTCTCTCTCTCTCTTGTGTGCAGGTATCGGAGACGTTCACGAGTTGGAGGCTTCATCAATTGCATGGTTGTAAGCATTTTCTTTCCCTTCTTCTCCTTATCTCTATTTCACTTCTATTTCAGTCTATTTCAGCTTTATCACATTCTATTACTCTATCACTTTCTAGAAGTTCTCAGTAATCGGATTGCTCGTAGTCACTTAGCTGTTTCTAAGATAAACCTACTTTCTGATCCGTACGAGACGCCAGCGCACCGCAATGTCGTTTGCATTCTGCGTTGACGTCCTTTGGCCGAGAGCTTGTTGGTTTGTCCAGAGAATCTTTGTGACCTGCTCTTTCTGATTCTAGATCTTCCCCACTGTCCTTTGAGGTAGTTTAGGGCAGTTCGCCCCGTGAGGCTCTCTGAGTAAAGAGAACTCATGAGTAGCGAATCCCCCTTCTCTACACAAATATCAATTAGAATGTTATGCATTAAATTCCATAAACCTGACGCTAACAAACAAGCAGAAAAACCAAACAATGAATCGATATATTTATATATCAGAATAGAAAACAAAACAACTTTTCCTGCACTTTATCTGCCACGTGCTACTTGTGGTAGGGATCAAACAATCACATGTTCTGGAAATGCTTTGCTGCAAGAAGTTCTTAGAAATTGTTTCAAGTTGAATATAACTTCCTTTTGACTACTGCCCTTTATTGGAAAGACCCTATCTTTCGAAGCTCTTGGATAATTAGAGACAAAAAAAAATCTCTTTGGAAATCCACTCAGCTAGATGTAATTACTTTCTTATGGAGTTCTAGGTGCACGGCAACTTCCGAGGTCAGATCCTATCTGTGTCTAGAGAAACTTAAGGTTACCAAACAAGAATCGGCTTTGATAGTTCAGGATAACTAGCATCATTTTGTAAAGGAGTTGATTCATTGCCAATTGAGACTTGGGCCCAGGTGTTTTCTTTCATTGCTTTTACAATGGATTTTCCTTCTAATCCTGATGTCCAACTTTATCTAAATCTTCAAGTTTTTCTCTATGAAATCTATGATGCATGTTGTCCAAAATTAAAAATAAAAATTAAAAATGAATAAGCTTATTTTCTTGCAAATACAACATCTGGCTTCAGCGTTAAATATATGTGCATTACCATGCTTCCTGTGGTAACAAGCAAACTCTTATTCGAATATTCTTTGACTACGCTATAAAAGTCCATTACTGAAAGGTCAAATAGAATTTTCAATAGGTGCATTTATATGTGAACCAGATGGCTGTATAACACTTTCATAAGTTCAACACACATTTGCAGAATGAAACACTTCTTGTGCAGACATTCATCATATTGGCTGTGCAATCTGGGGGAAGGCACAAAACAGATGCATATGACAACTGTTGATGTTATGGCAGCTTAGGGCTGCACTTCCATTGCACACATTTCAAGAAGGAAGCATAAATTAAATGATAGCCTTTCGGCTATTTAATTTATGTCAATAACATTTGATAAACATAAAGGGCCAACCCTATATGGTTCACATGATTTGCTTATTACTTGGGCCGACTTACCTTGTAATTATCATTGATTATGTTTCTTCATAGAGGACTGACCTAACTTGAAGAGGCGCCTCATTTGTATATATACAAGGTTTTACTTGTCATTATCATTCATCAAGTTCATCAAGTATATTCGCAATTAGAGCAGAAGTTCGCACCTTCATAGCAGCAGTCCGAATTCAAGGAAGATTATATTCATTTGTATATCTTGCATTTAGGAGAGGTGTGATTTCATTGTATCAATTATTGGCCATTGTTGGGCCTAAGTTGTAAGCAGATTTCTGCTCTTGTTCTACCTTATATAAGAGAATTATTTGCTGGGTTTTTCTCCCTCAAGAGGAGGGTTTTCCCAGGGTATCTTGTTGTGTTTATTGTCTTATGTGTTGCATTATTTCAAGTACTTTCAGTTGTATAATCTGATCTACGAAATACTAACAACAACCAATGGAAACATGTCTACAATGTTATAGTATGTAAATTATAAGTGTTTCGATGTTAACTTTGGGAGAAACAAAGAAACATTCTACAATGGCAACTTACCACCCATTGTTAAGGTGAAAAGCCAACTGATACCAGCAAGAAGGATTGAGGTTGACTGATTGTACACCACTGGATATAATTTCTGTTTGGGCCTGCTCATATGGGACAACAGTCAACTTTCATGGTAGAAATTAAAATTTAAATCTAGAATATATATATAGAACACTACAAAATACTATGAAATAATTTTACCCACAAAATCAGAGTAAATCGGTCAATGAATTTTACATTCTCATTCTTAAAAGGTCCAAGCACTGTTAAATTTAAGGTATATATTTAAACAATGTTGTTTGTCAACTCACTATTTATAGCAATCATAGTGCAATGATTAAGGAGGTCAAATACTTACCTCGTTCAGTCACTGATTCCAATGCTCTTGTTAACCATTAAATAGCAAAAAGAAAATTAGCAGAACAAGAAAGCTAGTGCCACGGCAAGTTTACAAATGTCAATACATCAGCAACACAAATTCTTAAGCATTCCCTTATTAATGTGAAACTGCACTCCTGAGTATGTTGTACTGACACAAAACTTTCATATAAGTGTTCAAACTGCAGGGTATGCCAAAACACATTGTTAGTGATAGGGACAGCAAGTTCCGAAGTATATTTTCGCAAGAACTATTCAGTTTTGGAAATGAACTCACTCCTACCACCAGTTATCACCCACAAACCGATGGGCAATCACAGATTGTAAACATGTGGGTGCATGGTTACTTGAAAAACTATGTTTCAGGACAGCAAAAAGCTTGTGTAACATGGCTTCATTTAGGAGAGTATTGTTACAACTCTAACTATCACATGTAATTAAAAATATTTTCATTTATGGCATGTTATGAATATGAAGTTCCTAGCTTCATTGATCTCCTATTTGGTGATAGTAGATTTACCCAAGCTAAGGATTTATTGCAACAGAGCCAACATATCACGAAATCCTCGAAAGACAACCTTTAACATTCACAAAACCAGCAGAAGTTGTATACAGATCAGCATTGTATAGAGCACACATTTAAGATAGGAGATATGGTGTATCTAAACTTGCAACTCTACAAGCAATCTACTCTCAAAAAATGGATCAAAAAAGCTTAAGCCAGGATTTTATGGTCCATTTCGGATCAAAAAGAGGATTGGAGAAGTGGCTTATGAGTTGGAATTACCTGAAGATAGCAAAGTATATAATGTCTTTCCATGTATCTCACCTCAAGAAGGCATTTGGACACAATGTGGTTGCCTCTTCAAAGTTACCTCCTTTGAATGAAGAAGGGAAACTCATCCTATACCTAAAGCAGTGATTGATTTTAGGGAGCACACATTGAAGAAGAGGAAAATCAAAGAATATATGGTCAAGTGGAAGAATCATCCTATTAAGGATGGTACTTGGGAGAGTGAGCACATTTTGAAACATGGAGACATGCAATTGCTTGAGGACAAGCAATTCTTGGGAGGGAGGATTGTAATGTTCCCCTCTCAAGCATAATCAATTTGTGAACAATTAGCCTATTCTCCAAGTTTTCACGCGGGCTAATTGGTGGGTAAGGGAGAAATCCAACTTTCTTGGAGAACACAAGATTGATCAACAGCTTTGTTCATGGCAATGAGTTCAAGTGATCTTGATGAGCCTCATGATACTTTGAAAATGCAATTTCATCCTTTGGGGAGCTCTCCAAACTTCTTCGAGAAGCATGCTATTTTTAAACAGATGCCAATTTGCTTCATCATCCTAAGTCCTCAAAGACTTTATGGTACGGACAGAATTTCATATTTATCTCATTTTCATGCTTTATGCAACTTGGGTGACTAATTAAATTATTAAATAATTATAACTTAAGTTGTCCTAAGGAGGATAAAATAAAAAGGCAACTAAGGCATAATTATTTAGTTAATAAGTGTTTTAAGTTGTGTCTTCAAAGGGGATGCCTAGGCACATGGGGGGCTTTTGCTCTCAACAAAGATTATTATTTAATTTGAAAAAAGAACTTTTGGAGGAAAAGGGAAATTATTATTTTATTCCTCCTAGAATGTTATAAAAGGAGCTTGTGAGCTCATTGTAGAGGTTAGACATGATATTAATTTTGCTTCTGCATTTGAGAGAACCTGTGTTCATCTATTATTTTCTTGAGGATGAAAAACCCACTTGAAAATAATGGTTTTGAGGAAAAAAAACCCCCTAGCTAGTTAGAGAGATTTCACCTTGAAATCACCATTGTGCTACAAGCGAAGCTTTCCCAGTTTGGTTTGAACTTTGAAAGATAGATACTTTTGATGTTTTTTGATATTGTTTATGTTGTCCAAGCTGCTAAATGACTTTTTTTGAGTTTTACAAGGGTTTTGGGAAGATTTGGGAGCGTTGTGCAAGTCGTACCATTTCCCACTATGTTAGCCATACTACTTCCTGGAGACCATACCAATAGTTCAGCTTGAATCCATGAAATATTGTTGCCAAATTCCTCTCATTGCTGGCCACACATATCTGTTCTTGCTTTTCAAGCTACTAAGAGGTGGATTTGGGTGTTGAGGGGGCCTACAACACCAACCTTGGTTATACCATACACTAGAGGGGTGTCTAAAGTAGAGGTTTTAGCACTCCCTTTTTGTGATATGCACCCTATATTGTTTTTGTGTGTTTGTTTTCTGATGTGTTTTGCAGTTTGAGGTTCGCAATATAGATAAATGACACAATAACATACAATAGAATTTTTTGCAAATGAAAAAGCTGCAACCCAGCTATTTTAGGAATATCCACAATCTGAAAACCTTTCCAGATTTGCTACAGCAATACTATTTCCATTACAATAAAGCTTAGACAACATATAAATGATTACAATTCACTTATTATGGCACTTTTGACATACCGATTAATTATTCTTGCAAAAAGTCTGAAAACTGAACTTGGACCAGCAACCTTGGAACATTATGAAAGCTTGATATCTCCTTCAACACGTTATTGTTCACTTCTGAGTTTGTTGTTGAGACTTCCCCAACCCTAGGTGCCTCCAACCTCGGCAATTTCCAACCCCAAACTTGGCTGACTCACTTCCCAACTCTCACGCCCCTCCATGAGTGGTATGGCCAACCAAGGAAATGGTACAGCCAACAAAAGAAAGTAGAAATGTGATGTTATTTGCCTTCAAATTTTCTGTTGGAGCCTCTTCAATCTGCCCTTCAAAAATCTTCTTTGAAACCCTTCGCAAACTTCACCAAAACTAAAACAACAAAGCTCCTATGTGACCCCTAAATTAAAATCACCTATAATATCCACTAGGAAAGATCTTGCACAATTGAAGTGGATGCTCTCCATAAGGGTTTTTGTCCTTACAAAGCCATGGAAGAACGTTGTTCAACCTGTGGTATTTATCAATAAAAAATTCCAAACATAAGTTTTCAAAAATGAGCTGTCAACCTTTTTATTTCCTCCTCCAAAACCCCGCGCCCAACTTGGGAAATTAAACATTTAATTTAATTTTAATAAATTTCCCTTATGTCCACTTTTCAAAACAACTTAAATTTAACTCTTTAATACTCCTTATATCCTCAAAATTCCATTTAATAAAGTCACTTTTAAAATATTAAAATAAAATTAAGTTAAATATGTAATTTAAACGGTTGCGGTTTAAAATGGAATCATAGGCTCGCAATTCTTCACTCCACTGTGAAACCCTTCGCTCCTGCACCTCACAAAGGTGAACATTCTCTTCACAATGGTGTTGGTTTGTCCTCTACGCAAGTCCTGTGCAGATCTATTGCCACCAAGGATCATGTTGATGACGATATTGGCCGAAATAGTGCTCATTTTTGGTCAAACAAATGTCTCCAAGCAACTCAAGCCTCCCCTACCTTGGGTTCCACGTGGGATAGCTCTACTAAGGTGTCTCCAGTGGCAGATCAGCTCAACCTGGACTCTGGTCTCCCATACAAGCCCTCAACTCCTCTGGAGGCAACTGTCAACCCAGGCAACGTGCTTCCATTTTGTCGCTCTAATTTAGTCCCAGAGATTTGTCTGGGCAAGGACACATCTGCCAGAGAGGAATTTCTTATGGAGCATACCCTCATCGGCAGATTCACCAAATCGTCACAGAAGTTGTGTGTTTTGCAGGCATGGATATCTAAATGTTGGAAGGAAGGTTTCCAAGACAAAGTTAGCATCTACCGCCAAGGGTTCCTTCATCCTAAAATTTGAGTCCATTTAAGATAAAAAGAAGCTGCTAGAAAAAGGTTTGTGTTTCCTCAACGGAGATGTTTTGTATCTGAAATCTTGGTTTCCTTCTTTTGACCCAAGATTTGAGTCCTTCTCTTCGGCATATCTTTGGGTGCATCTTCCATATCTTCCATTACAATTTTGGGAGCTTGATTGTCTATATGCAATTGGCAATGGTCTTCGGAACTGTTACCTAGATTACGGGTCTCCTTCTCAAAATTCACACCCCCATGTCAAATTTTGGTTAAGTCTTAAACCAGGCAGTATTTTGTTAAATATCTCTAACTTGGGCAATGTTTTATCTAGTCCGTCTAATTACCCATCTTACTGCCCTTTATCATTTACTTTTCTATTTTCTCAAGGTAGGTGTTTTATAGTATTGATGTAACCTCCCGAATACTCTTAGTCTTCAATTTGAGAGCTTGACGGTCCGTACCCAAGGTTCGTGAACTCATCTAAAATACCGTCGATGACAAAGTTTCAAATTCTTTCAAGCCTAAGCGGTAGTTTAAGTGGTTTCATTAACCGTGCGTGGTGTTTTGCTCAATTATATGAATTCCCCATATCGTCGCCCAACTACATTCTCAAAGATATTAAAGAAACCACAGTGCAAATTATTTTATCAAGGCACATTCCAGTTAAATAACAGACTCATTGATGCAAAAATGAATAACCGATGCTATCGAGATACGGCAAATGAACCAAAATCAAAGACAGAATTGCTCATAAAAAGAGAGGTGACACCAGAAATATAAAATGGTATATTTTATTTTATATATATATATATACTGGTGGAAATTCAAAATTCACTATTGATTACAAAAAGGGCTAGATAGTATCAAAACGATGATTTCTTCAAGCAAAAAGGGCAAACATCACCACACAGATTGCTTCTACCACCACCTAGAGGCGCTCTATCTAGGCATGAGGTAGCAGGTTCTCCTGAGATTGTAGAAATTGGACAAACAGCCCCATGTTGTTCCTTACCAGCCCTACGCGGAGAAGGGTCACTACATCTTCAGTGGCTTCATTTTGGGTCGCAGTTGCAATGCAAATAGCATCACCCACCAGTTCGCTTCATGGGTAGTTGTTGCGACCAGCAATAGCTACATTTACTCGGTAGAGAAACTTAGGTCGAACCAAGCGCTCCGCTGCTCTCATTCCCCAATCACGACGCCCGAAGGTGCGAATAACAATGTACACAAAACACTCCAAGAGCCTAGGATTGTGCACATGTACCTGGTTTAGAATCGCCTCTCCCAATCTGCCACATAGCACCTCCTCTTCAACTTCGCTCTAGACAATGAACACTTCTTTCAGCCGCTCAGATAAACGCCTAAAGAGGGGATTGCATTCGATCTCCTCAATGACAATGAAGTCATTCATGGACACTCCATCGCTCTGAGCACTCGCCATGTTTGATACTCCAGGTTGACGAAGTGTGGTGGTGCCTATTGAATTTATATAAGGTTGATGAGACATTGGGCTAGAGATGATCAAAATGATAGGATGGCAATGCAATCGGAATTAATTGTCGATATGATTGAAATTTAAGTTACATTCCCAATTGATCTCCCGGCTGGACAACTTGCACATGTGTTTCCATTGCACCCCTGCGACAATTATTTAATGCTTAATTTGTGAGATGTGCAAACCACTCAAGAAATTACGGCAACGAGGCAAGAGTTAAATCAAGAAATAGTCGGAAAACTCCGAAGTCTTTATCATTGGTGATGTAATCATTCCAGTCCTTTACTATTTCCTGGCTATCGGTTTTCAAGATAGGTAGTTAGATGGCAAGAAAGCATTACTACAACTGATTGATAACCGTCCCAGAGACGAAGAAGACCCCTATATCTGGGTGGAGAATGATTCAGCAAAGACCCAATTCCTAGAGAGTACACTGTGTTGTAATTGACGGGGGAACATTTCATTATGTTCTAACTCCGTTTATTCTCTGATTGCAATAACTCACAATCTATGAGTTGCGAGTCGAATGTAATGTTGATCGTATTGACCTATGAGTCATGTGCGTAATTCGAATACATTTTCTTTGTGAAATCTATTTAGCGGCATTTATTTCATTTATTGCAATTAATAAGTTTTCCCCATTCGTTTGCATTCATCATTAATCATTCTGGTCTGTGAGCTAGTTGATTACTAATCTTTATGTTAGAAATATTGTCATTGATGTCAAAATGCCACAAATCATGTAGATATGAAGAACATAATATGATCAGATTAAACATGAAGAGATGAAGAACTTTGATTGGTAAAATCAGATTAAAAGAATGCCACAAATCATGCAGATATGAAAAACCTAATATGATCAAATTAACATGAAGAGATGAAGAACTTTGATTAGTGATTTGATCATCAAAATCAAGTAGAAAGGTCTCTTGATATATTCGATATATTAAAGTATAAAAAGAACGAACTGCAATGTCACAATTTAAGACTCAGTTCGATGATCAATCAGCTTAAATCAAATTTATGTTTTTCCAAAACCCGATTCATGACAACTCAGCTAGTAAGACATGCTACACAAAAGACAAAGAAAAGATACGAATAAAAATTTGAGACTTCTTAAAATAACAAAGACGCCTTAATATGTGATCATTGCAAAAATCTCATTGTATGAGATTATCTTCATTGAGAGGCACGACTATGTGTGTTTATTAAAAATAAAAAATGAGATTTGTCTATAACGAATTTTTGAAGAGGCACACTAAGAACGTATTTTTTTTAAATACATATCTCCTCAAAATCGGGTCTTCCTCTAAAGTCGCAACTTCTGAAAAGAAAAAGACGTATATACTCTTGACGTCTTTCTATGAAGAGACGTGGTCTCATTAAAATGAAGCGACTCTCTAAAAGAGACAGGCCTGTCTTGAAAAGGCACATTCTTTAAACATCTGAAGATAATTTGGTTGTTTAAGTATGAATATCATAAACAAAGAGGCCGATTATAAAAAGTATGTTACAATAAAACTTTGAAAAATACAATGTGAAGAGGTGTGGTTAAGATATGAAAAGAGAAAGTCATGTTTCTTCATCAAGAGTGGCAATCTTTGAACAAGATATATATTCAACTCTCAAATCATTTTTTTTGTGTGGTTGTGAAGATTATAGGCAGTTCATATCAAAACCCATCTTCTTGTGTGGGCTTAGAGTGAGATTATTCATCACAATAAAGCAGATTGGAGGGTTGGGAGAGTGCAGATCTGATTGAAGGCAGCCATCTTACACCATCAAGTCAAGGTTGGTGCCTTGCATTAGGGGTTGAAGCTCCTTGTAGGTTAAGTACCTACTAGACAAATTTAAAGGGTTGGTGCTCCTTGTAGGTTTCAACCTACTAAACAATTCTTATTCAATATTCAAGTAGGTTAGCACCTACTTACTTGTATAAAGTTACTTAAAACATTTCTATATCATTTGAAGTCAATTTGATAGCTTTGTTTTATATTGAGAAGTTGATATTGTGTTAAGTTTTAAAAGTTGAAACAAATTAAAAATGGCTTTGATTTACTGATTCACACCCCTCTCCCTCCCCCTCTCAGTAAATCTTAGTGCTCTTCACTTTAGAATTTACTTCACATTTGCAGCATTTTATGGGCTGATGTTTGTCACCTTTATTGCTTTCTAGTTAAAAGCACATTTATTATACATTAAATCATACGAGGGAGTTGTACCTCTCAATTCAAAGGAAAGTCACAAATGCAATTGTGACATTTCCGAAGTTGTTAGCGACTTGGCCCCAGTACACTACGGGTAAGAGAGTTATTATTTTTGGATATATTTATCATAGGCCAATTCATTCGCTAACAGGAAGTATTATTGCTCCTCTGAAGAGCCAATCAAGTATGCTAGCTCTACATGTGTGCGTTTGTGCATTGAAATGGACCTTTCCAAAGGCTTGTCGATTGACCTAGGTCTGAAATTAGGCACTAGAACTTTGAGTCAGTCGATTGACTATGAAAAAATCTTGTTTAGATGCAAGAAATGTTGTTTTGTAGATCATACTACTGCACAATGCAAAAAGGAAGTTCATGTGAGGGGTCTTCAGGCTTCAAGTGTGAAATAAAATCCGATCTACCCCCTTCTCTAGTTGCATAGGTCACTTCTTATAGAGATTCTCTTGGGGTTGATGTGAATGGGGACACTCTGATGGGCGCTTCATCGCTTCCAATGAAAATCAAAACTTCGACTTCTCATCTATCTGATTCTCGAAAATCAACTATTGTTGCTGATAGCAAGGGCTTGGGACTGTGTTGTCGCCTGACATTTCTTTGCAGGCTATGGCTCTCTGGAGTGGTGATGATACCTCTTCAAGCAAGGTGGAGAAAACTTTAGATGTTACCTCGTGTTCAATTCAACATTGGATTGAGGTGAAGAGAAAGAAATCCTCACAACAAAAAATTCAAATGCTATTAAAATCATCAAAGAAGGAAAATCTTTCAATTGCAATTTGTCTCTTAACATTGGTTTGTTGGGTTGGTAGGTATGATATCACAAGTTTCTCTTTGTCATTTGAGAAGCATTTTTGCTTGCATTATTCATAGCCCACTTATGGGAGTTCTTGATTTCAATTTGTGGAGATGAGGTCCTCCCTTTGTGATCTCATCTGGCGCGGGCCAGGATAAAATTCCTACACCGATTTAGAAGGGTGTGGCCCTTTATAGCCACTCTTATGGATCAAAAATATATATTTAATTTAGCTTATAGTTTTAATATTATCTTAAAATTATTCAACAAGCCATAAAATATTCCTCGAGGAGGGGAGGGGAAGTACCACTTGGGAGAGCAGCTTGGTCGTTTAACCGGTAATGTGAACTATCTAAGCATACACACACATCACTGTAAAGTGAGTAAACTGAGTCAATTATGCTAGTTCTAGATAAGTCATTTGTAGCTCATATATTGGCATTAGGAGTCGTGTCTACTTCTTTACGCTTTATGAGTGATGTTTATTTGTTTATTTGTCTCGTGGTATTATGATCATTATGATGGTAACATGAATGAATGTAAGTGAATAGGGAGTGCACATATATACATATGTATAGTATATACACGTTTCCATAAGTATACACATATCGATACAATCGTACGTTGGCAGATGGATATGCTCATACGGTTGCATCAATATGGTACACTTACACATACATGTACATAGAGGAATATACTGGTATATATATGTATATATGCACAAGTCATTTATTTTGTGGATATTAATAATATTATATTATTATTGCATCACAATTTACTTATACATATATGTGTATATAAACATATCGGGTATTGTTGATTGGCTCATGATATATATTTATATTTATGTAATCAGTAATTGTATATTAAAGGTTATATATATATATATATTTTATAGTAATATTAAGACATATAAATATATATTTATATTTATACTTAGGTATTTAAATATAAATATATATAAATATGTTTTAAATATTTAAAACTATAATTATATATATATATATAATAAATATATAATTTAAATAATTAAACTATGGAAATCAATTTATTTCTAGATTAATTAAATATTTAATCTCTTAATGAAAATCAAATCATCGATTTAATTATCATCTCACAATTTGAAAAATCGAATTATTTTTCAAATGTTGATTCTAAGATAGGAAATCGACTTGTTTCCTTTTTAATCTGAATATAGCATTTAAATTGGGAAAATCGCATGGAATTTTACCAGCCAACTTAATGAAAATGAGAATCGTTATTTTATCTTTGGCTTTCGAAAAACACGCCAAACTCTGGGAAATATTTCACTAGAACTATTGTTTCGAACTTTTGAAAAATAAAATATTTTTTGAAGTGTGGACTTAAAACTTTCACAGCAATGGGGAAATTGCGCAGCTCTAGGTAAAGGAGGAAAACGTAGGGATGAAACCTCGAAGGAGTCTAAAGCTATTGACCAAGTTTGAGACTGAGGCTAGAATTAATCCAACGCAGTTAAAGAGGCAATGTGTACGCATTTTACCATTCACCATTTTCTCTACAAATATCTAATCTCCCAATATTGGAATCTGGCACCACAATTGTGAACTAAATCTATAGGTGTCAGTTTATATAATTTTCATCATATGCGGGTTGAAATATTCTCCATTTGCTGTCAATAAACTGAGTCGACTCATTACTGGAAATGTTGAGTAGGGAATTGTAAACCCGCCACTTGCTTAATTGACCTTTTCAAAATGCAGTTTTGTCATTCCACATGCCATTTCAAGTGGAATTCGATGGGCAAGGAAGCTCTATAAATAGCCGCCATTCTTCTGGATTCATTAATCATTATTCTTCACCATCATCATTTTGTATTCTGACTTGTCATTTTTCTCACTCAGACGCATTATTTTGTTCTATTCATTCATTCTGTGAAAGTGCAATTTTGTTATTTGATGTGAGCCGAATTTGATCACGAAGTTGAGACTGTGCATCAATTTCACTTGAGAGAATTATATCCCAATCAGACTGCAACCATTATCGGTCTGAATCATCATTATCTAAGAAATAAATTCTCAGAGAGGAAATTGAGACTTGGAAGGGAATTGTCGATTACTAGAAGTACTGAGAAGATGACTAATTCTTCATCATTTGGAGTTAAGTTGAAAACCAGGCATGAGATATTCTTCTACTATCATTTGCAACAGTAAATCTTAAATATATTTTGGTATTCTGTGGTTGTTGTCTATGTTTAGATATGGGTTTGTTTTATAAACTGTTGTTGTTGATTGAAAAAGATATTTTTCAATAATCTGTACATTAGCTTGCATATAGTGAATATGTTATTTAAAGCATAGAAGATGCATACTTACTGTGAAAAGTATAATAGGCATATACTTGTTTTGAAAGGTTAAAGATGCATACTTGTGAGATTGCATTAAATGAATAATCTCCATAGTAAGAGAATGTTGTTTGCACAAATACTAATTGTTGAGCTTGCTTGCTTTCGGAAAAGGGAATTGAAGTTTTAGACCCACTTTTTATAATGTGTTTTTAAGTACTCCATAATAGGAGAGTTTGCTTGACTCATATACTTAATTGTATTAGAAATGCCAACTCGAGACAAGCATTAACTATACTAGGTATGTCAAAGAGATCACTTGGCTGAGGAATTCAACTATATTACCTAAGGTACAACATAAGTATTTAATTATACTAGCTATGTTTGGACATAAGATGATTTATGTTTGTATTTACCATTTGTACATAGGAAGTGAATGGTTGCATTCTAGTTGTATTCTGCATTAATTGTATGATCTCCATATAAGGAGAGTATTGTTTTCATTAATTACTATATACTAGGATTGAGATGAGGACAGGAGTCAAGTAAATTCTTCAACTTTAGTTATTGGGTTAACTTAGGTAAGTTGAGTTACTCCTAGGATAAAGATTTCCAGTATAGGAGGGGATATGTGAATTACTTGATTATGCTGATTCATTTCTAGTAGTTGGTATGTTGTAGGATTGTCTGGGGTGACTAATTATCCAATGAAGGACATAACCTATGCGTAGGGTAAGATAGCCCTAAGTCAAATCGACCCTGAATGGTGTATGTGATAGATGACCCTCAGTAGAAATATTGTATGAAACACTTTGATCAAAGTAGTGTAATGTACCTACATCCTCTTAGACTGGGCGATGATTACACTATCAGTTCACCGTGATCCCTTATTACATACTAGTTCGAGGGTTGTCGGATTGCACAAGTTCTAGTTATGTAGGACACACCACTATACTCAATTGGTTAACAGTATCGATTACTCTACCAATCTCTTCGTCGAAGGGAGGGCCATCTATCGAATGATAGATGTACGGGGGACCGCATTATAAGTTTGTGGTTGGCGGAAAAGCGCCTAAGTGATGCTTCTCCTCCTCATCAGGCTACTGGAGCACCAAGATTTGAAAAGCGGATTCCTGGACCTTCTTACTACTATTTGTTCTAAAGCTCATTGGAGCTAAGTTAGTTAAGGTATGTTTCCTCGTTACTTGTATTTGTGAAGTTTTTGTGATGACATGGAATCTTTATTGAAATTTTAATATGATATCTTGTTCATATATGATCAATAAAGGAAAGAAAAATTATATTGCAATGACCTTTTAGAATGTTTGTTTACTCGTTTGATGCAAAATTGGAAAAAAAAGAAAACCGAAGGGTCGGGTCATTACACCATATGTGATATTATTCTAACCTGGTACCAACTAATTTGGATAACAGTGCTTGTTTGATATGAAATTTTGATGAACAATAATTGGTATCATATATCAAGTTTTGCTAAACATTACATAAATCATTCATGTCAGACTTGGAAAATAGTTGTGGATGAATCACAATTATCGCTGCATAAATAAAAATATCATCGATCCTTTAGTATGGATGTGGCACTTCACAAGATAGGTGGTCGCTACCTTATCCCTTTGTCTTTTTCTTTCCGTCAACAATTTCCATGTTGGCCTTTTTCAATCACTTTCACTTTTCTCTATCAACCTTCAATACCACGGTTTCCTTAAATATTCCAAAGGATACCTTTATACCGCCTTAATTTGTGATTCCTTGTCTTAGCCACAATTTCTTAAACTGCCTGATACCTTCCAAAGTAAACAGCAATTAAATAATTAAGGTTGGCTCTATATAGAGCGTTGACCAAGGTCTTTGTCTTCTTTCAGGTATTTATTGGACCTCCTCAAATACTATTAAACTCCTTTATCATTTCCTGTGATGGCTTTAAATGGGACGGCAATGACAATTATTGGTGGCTCCTCAAAGATGCGGCAACCATAAAATAAACTCAATATTTTGTCTTTATCTGCACTATTGTTTGTAATGACCCCTTTCTGGTGGAAGCACTTAAATCTGAAACTAGCATTCAAAGTGTTTCTCAAAGGGACATTAGAAACATTAGAGATCAATAAATTTCAGTAATAATATCTAATAAGATCAAAGATGATATAAACATTTCATTCTTGTCAAAGCGTTACTCATTTCTTCCTTATCACTCTTATGAATGACTCTTCTCTCGCCCCTCATAAACAGATTGATAGGTTCAATACCCAGAATGATAGCATTTTTATTTCATGAGCTGTCAGCAAATCTTACATTCCTCAATGACATTCAGCAACATCAAAATATGACAGAAAATGTAAACTAGAACTCCCAAAATGCAATGACTCAATTGGAAATGCAATTCAAACCTATTACAAGCTAACCTCTCAACTAGTTGCTATCTTTCAAGCAAGAAGATGAGCCCATGCTAGGAGGAATGCTTTCCTCAAAGCGAGTGCCTGAAGACAATTCAGCAACATAACGGTGTAGTAGACAAAAGATGCCAAATGAAGAGCTGAGGCCTGATTAAATAGACAAGAGAGAAACATCTAGAAGCTTCCAGAAGGCGCCCAAACCCTAATTTCAAATTCACCTTTTCCCTCCAAAGAATGGCATCCTTTTTCACCCATGAAATATTTCACTTTTTTTTTTCTTTTAAAATAAAATCAATTCTCTCAAATAGGCGTCCCCTTATTCATCTCAATATTTGACATTTAAAAGATATAACTTATCTCTCCATGACGCCTAGACCCTCAAAGTTCCCCCTTTTTTAAAAACAACTTAAAGTTGTACTGCTAGGCAAGGGGTATAATATTAAAATATAATATTATAATGAAAATACTTATCTCTCCAAGAAATATGCGCCCAAAGCCAAGAATTGAAGTGCCAGCTGAACCAACTGAAGAAGAGGACCAACTGAACTGAACCCAAACTATCCACTGCCAAAAATAGAATTTACTAAAAATAGTAAATTCGCGAAGTTGCCCGGAATGCCAAACTGAACACATCACTGCGAAGCTCTCTGAAAACCCAGAAAGAATCCGCAAACAGAATCCCGAACCTCAAGCAACAACCTCCACAAAACCAGGAAACCCTAATTTCACCATCCGCGTAACCTATGGGTCTCCGGAATAGGCCAACGGTCAACTGAAACGGTCACAGCTGGGAAGGGGACATTACAGTCCGCCCTCCCCAAGATTGCTTTCCCTCAAGCAATCGCAAGTCTAGATGTTGTAGAATCTCCTCATTCTCCCACGTAGCATCCTCCAATAGTAAATTCCTCCACTTCACCAAATACTCTTTGATTGTTCTCCTCCTCAAGGAACGCTCTCTGGAATCAATAATCTCTTCTGGAACCAATGTCAACTGCCCTTCTTCATCCAAAGGAGGTAACTGTGATGAAGCCACAACATTGTGTCCAAGTGCCTTTTTGAGGCAAGACACATGGAAGACATTGTGGACCTTACTACTCGAAGGTAGTTCCAACTCGTAAGCCACTGCTCCTACCTTCCTAACAACTTTGAATGGTCCATAGAAGCGTGGTTTAAGCTTCTCAGCCCCACTCTTCTTAAGTGTGGACTATCTGTAAGGCTGAAGCCGAAGATATACCATATCACCAACCTCAAATGAGCGCTCAACACGCTGCTGATCAGCGTACATCTTCTACTGATTTTGTGCCATTTGAAGGTTGTCCTTCAAAGATTTCAAAACATCTTGGCTTTGCTGCAACCAATCCTTGGCTTGGGGAGCTCTGCTATCGCCAAACACCAAATCAGCAAAGCTGGGAGCCTCGTAGCCATAGAGGGCCATGAATGGAGACATCTTTATTGACATGTGGAAAGATGAGTTGTAGCAATATTCTCCCATGTGGAGCCATTTTACCCATGCTCTTTGCTGTTCCGAGACATAATTCCTGAGATAGCCCTCCAACCATTTGTTCACAATCTCTGTTTGACCATCTGTTTGTGGGTGATAGCTAGTGCTTGGAGTAAGCACTGTACCACTCATCCTAAAAATTTCCTGCCAAAAGGTGCTTAGGAACTTGCTGTCCCTATCACTCACAATGTTTTTAGGCAACCCATGCAATCTAAACACTTCATGGAAGAACAAATCTGCAACTTGAGCTGCTAAAAATGTGCTAGTGATGGCAAAAAAATGAGCGAACTTGGTGAATCTGTCAACTACAACATAAATGCAGTCTTTGCCTTGAGCCCTAGGCAATCCGGTGATGAAATCAATCGAGATGCTCTCCCATTTTTGGTTTGGAATGGGAAGTGGCTGCAATAGACCAGCTGGAAGAGAGTGCTCATTTTTGTTCATTTGGCAAGTGCTACACTCCTTGATGTAACGCTGAACATCATCTTTCAACCCCTTTCAAGAGAACCTCTCTCGAATCTGCCTATATGTCTTGAAATAACCTTGATGACCAGCAAGTGGGATGTCATGAAAAGTCATCAAAATCTTCTTCTTAAGTTTAGAATCAGCCACCAAGAAGATTCTTCCCTTGTAGTGTATCAACCCATCAACTACCTTGTACCTTTCATCATGAAAAGTACCTTCAATAACGCTGGTTGCAAACTGATTTTTGGCGTAATCAGCAAGCAACAACTCCTTCCAATCAGCAGTAAGCTCACACAATGAGCTCAAATGGGGCCTTCTGGACAAAGCATCAGCCACAATGTTGTTCTTCCCTTTGACATACTCGATGTCGAAATCGTAAGCTTGAAGCTTACTCACCCACTTCTGTTGTCTTTCATTCAAATCTTTCTGATGCATGAAGTGCTTGAGACTGTTGTGATCAATCTTGACCACGAATTTGCTCCCTACCAAGTATTGTCTGAACTTGGCTAATGCATGCATGATTGCAAGCATTTCTTTGTCATAGATAGAATAGGTTCTTTCAACCCACCTTAATTTTCTGCTTTCAAACACGATAGCATGCTTATCCTGCATCAAAACAGCCCCAATACCTTCCCCTGATGAATCACACTGTAACTCGAAGGGTTTGGAGAAATCAGGTATGGCCAATACTGGACAAGAACTCATGATTTTCTTGAACTTATCAAACACACTTTGAGCCTTTTCTGACCACAGGAAAGCCCCCTTTTTAGTGAGGTCAGTAAGAGGAGCAATACTTTGAGAATAACCCTTTATGAATCTTCTGTAGAAGCCACACAGACCCAAGAATCCCTTCAAATGAGTCAAATTTTCTGGAGGTGGCCAATCTACTATTGCCTTGATCTTTTCAGGATCAACCTTCACCCCATTAGCGCTGATTATATGACCGAGGTAGAGCAGCTCCTTCATCCCAAATTCACATTTGGATACTTTCGCAAACAAACTTTCTGATTCAAGGATGCTAAGCACTTCCTCCAAGTGTTTGAGGTGTTCTTCTCATGTCTTGCTGAAGATGAGAATATCATCAAAGAATATCAACACAAATTTCCTCAATTGTTTCTGGAAAACTCTGTTCATGCAAGACTGAAAAGTGGCTGGAGCATTAGTCAAGCCAAAGGGCATGACTAGGAACTCAAAATGACCATAGTGGCATCTGAATGCCGTCTTCTCAACATCTGAACCTCTCATCCGGATTTGATAGTAACCCGATCTCAAATCAATTTTTGAGAAGAATTTAGCACCATGTAGCTCATCAATGAGCTCATCGATCCGAGGAATAGGATACCGATTCTTTATTGTGCTTTGATTCAAGGCACGGTAATCCACACACATGCGGATGGTGCCGTCCTTCTTCTTCACCAGAACCACAGCTAAAGCAAAGGGACTCTTCCTAGGGCGAATGAAGCCCATCTCCAGAAGTTCCTTTATGTTCTTCTCAATTTCATCCTTCTGCTTATTAGGATATTGATAAGGAGTTGTGATGACAAGTTTGGCACCTTCTTTGAGCTCAATGACATGCTCAGCTCCTCTTTCAGGTGGTGGCCCAGGAGGTAGATCAGCAAACACCTTACTCCTCTTGGTGAGTATTGACTGAATATCTGGAGGGTATTCCCTCTTTGTCTCAACTGGACTAGCTGGAAGAACCATGCATTCCACAGCCCACTCCACTTGGTCATGCCTAATCAGCCTCTCCATCCTTTTGAATGAAACTATTTGAGGACCACCATTGGACATTCCTCTCAATACAACCCTCTTGCCATCAAATTGGAACTTGAGCTCCATTGTTTGTAGATTGAGAGAGCTTTCACCAAGTGAACGTAACATTGTATGCCCAAAATTGCATCTGTGTCACCAATAGTAACCACATACAAGTCATCTTTGACTTCATAGTTTCCCAACTGCAAAGACATGTTAGGAACTCTTCGGGTGCAAGAAATATGACACCCATCAGCCACCATGACTTTGAAGCCTTCAAATTCTTCGGTTTTCAGACCTCTCTTTGCAACCACACCTTCATCAATGAAGTTATGCGTCACACCAGTATCAATTAATGCCACGATACGATGACCTCCAACTCCCCCACGAACCTTGAAAGATTCATTCTTTTGGAAACTAGAGAGTTGGGCAATAGGGCCCCCAACTCCTTGCTCATGATCAAACTCTTCTGTGGCTCTTTCATCTTCGCTATCCCCAAAATAAGACTGCTGATCTGACATATCAGATGCTGATTCATAATCAGAATATGTTCCCATTTGATTATAACGCCTTCTTCCAGGACATCTATGGCCCTTAGTCCAAGGCTCTAAACATGTGTAACACTTGCCCTCTTTTCTGAGCTGTTCACGTTGCTCTTCACTCAACTTAGGTGGGAACTTCTTGTGTTGATTAGAAGAATGTCTCTTATCCTTCTTATGGCCAAAAGGCTTAGGCGGAAATTTAGGCCTAGGGGCTGATAACTCCATACTACGAGCCTTCTTGATTGCCTCATCAAGACTCGGTGGATCGAAAGCTTTCACCCACCCTTTCAAGGGTTCAACCAAACCTTCGGAAAACAAAACAACCAATCTTCTTTCGGTGATGTTGGGCACCATCATAGAAAGTCTCTGGAAATCAGCAATGTAAGAATCCAAGGAGCCATGCTGCTTCAATTGTGCAAGCTCACGAAATCTTACTTAAGGATCCTTAGTGTCGAACCTTTCAATCAGCTTGTTGGTGAATTCCCCATAGGTTCGAATAAGGTTATGGCCAAGTGTGACCAAACAATGGTACCACCACTCATGAGCAGCTCCCTCTAAATGAAGTGTTGCAAACTTGATAGCATCTTCTTTTGGCATGGGACGAAGTGAAAGGTAGTTGTCTAACTTCTGAACCCACGATCTTGTCGAACACTTATCACTTCCATCGAAGTGAGCCAATGTTACCTTCCCGAAGGCTTGATGAAAATCAGTTCTAGGAGCCATATAAGCTCGATTATCAACTCTTCCCCCGTGTCTTCTGTTTCTCTGATTCAAGAATTGATCAAAGGACCATTGGTCTCTAAGATCAGGAGGTAGGGTAGCATACTCCATGTAGGCCTACCTGGCATCGTCTACCAAAGGAATGGTAGCTTCAACTTGTTGTTCTTCCCTCGGACTGAATGTAGGAAAGAGCGGTCTAGAGGCTGATCCGCTAGAGATGGCATCATGCTATCCAATGGTTCTACTGCCTCCATTACCATTGTTCCCATTATTCCCATTGTTTCCATTGACTCCACTGTTTTCTCCTGTAGCATGGTTTTGATTCGGAGTATGGTTCTGAGAAGTTTGCTGGTCCATACAAGCAAGTAACCGAGACATCATCTCAATAATTCCATCAAACTTCTTTTCCATCCTTGCATCCTTCTCATCTATGGCCTGCCTAAGATTGTCTGACATGTTCTCAACTGTTTTACCCTTATCCACTGCTGTTTCTGTTTCTCTCAAGGCTTCTGAGAGAGTATCTGCTTCCAGCACTGGCGGAAGCTGTGTCTGTTGTCTTCTGGCCTGACCTCTGGTGTAGTATCTGCAATCACTGTCACTCATCTGACCACTGAATCACTGTTGGGAACAGGTTGGCAGAATCATGGCTTTGATACCACTGTAAAGAACCGGACCAAATTTTTTTTTTATTTTTCACAATTGATTACAATGCAACATGCACCCGTTAAGGTTAGCTACAAACCAAAATGTTGCGGAAAGTAACTCTAACCAGAATGTACACCAGGATCCCGATGTGGGCAAGGTGTGAGCATTGGTCAGTGGGTCTATGCAATGCAAACTGAAGGAGCTCTAACCAAGAATGGCGCCGAGTGATGGCGAGCATATGGTCAGAGGATCAATGCAATGCAAACTGAAGGAACTCTAACCAAGAATGGCGCCGAGTGATGGCGAGCATATGGTCAGAGGATCAATGCATGATGACAGAATGTAACCCTAACCAAGAATGGCGCCGATGGATGGCGAGCATATGGTCAGAGGGTCCCTAAACTACTCAACTGAAAGCAAATAGGCGGCAAGCCAGCCTCTTCCACTTATTCAGTGGGGATTACATGTAAATTCAAAATGAAGGGAATGAATTGCTGACAGTACTACTGTTCAGCTTACAGCAAATTAGAGAGCTTGCCAAATATCATAAGAGTAAGAATTTCCAAAGCTATAACAAGATAAGATCCCTCTTCTACAATCACAAACTCTTTGAATATCAACCCCTCGCACAACTAATGAACTTCCTTAAATCTGGTATGACTGATTTGACAGATTTAATGTAGAACAGCAACATAATCACTCACGAAAATGCACATAACTCACTCTAAACACATCCTATTGACGAGAAATCAAATGCAGATTACTATACTGATATAGGCGCCCAAGATGCAATCCCTAAACCACCCAAAACAAGCCTTATTTATTTTTGCACAAACTTCAATTTACTTCAAGATGGTACGGCCCAGCTGCAAGGGCGAATTTCCTCTATAAAATCAAAGAGACCCAAATAAAATCTGGAAATTGGCTTGAATGGTCGCCCCTCATAAACAGATTGATAGGTTCAATACCCAGAATGATAGCATTTTTATTTCATGAGCTGTGAGCAAATCTTACATTCCTCAATGACATTCAGCAACATCAAAATATGACAGAAAATGTAAACTAGAACTCCCAAAATGCAACGACTCAATTGGAAATGCAATTCAAACCTATTACAAGCTAACCTCTCAACTAGTTGCTATCTTTCAAGCAAGAAGATGAGCCCATGCTAGGAGGAATGCTTTCCTCGAAGCGAGTGCCTGAAGACAATTCAGCAACATAATGGTGTAGTAGACAAAAGATGCCAAATGAAGAGTTGAGGCCTGATTAAATAGACAAGAGAGAAACATCTAGAAGCTGCCAAAAGGCGCCCAAACCCTAATTTCAAATTCACCTTTTCCCTCCAAAGAATGGCGTCCTTTTTCACCCATGAAATATTTCACTTTGTTTTTTTCTTTTAAAATAAAATCAATTCTCTCAAATAGGCGTCCCCTTATTCATCTCAATATTTGACATTTAAAAGATATAACTTATCTCTCCATGACGCCTAGACCCTCAAAGTTCCCCCTTTTTTAAAAACAACTTAAAGTTGTACTGCTAGGCAAGGGGTATAATATTAAAATATAATATTATAATGAAAATACTTATCTCTCCAAAAAATATGCGCCCAAAGCCAAGAATTGAAGTGCCAGCTGAACCAACTGAAGAAGAGGACCAACTGAACTGAACCCAAACTGTCCACTGCCAAAAATAGAATTTACTAAAAATAGTAAATTCGTGAAGTTGCCCGGAATGCCAAACTGAACACATCACTGCGAAGCTCTCTGGAAACCCAGAAAGAATCCACAAACAGAATCCCGAACCTCGAGCAACAACCTCCACAAAACCAGGAAACCCTAATTTTACCATCCGCATAGCCTACGGGTCTTCGGAATAGGCCAACGGTCAACTGAAACGGTCACAGCTGGGAAGGGGACATTACATGTTTCCTCTTATGCTTTGATTTTGTTTGCTAGAATTACTAGAATGATACATAAAGAGCATACGCATACCATGAAAGCTTCAAATAAACTAAGCTAATGGAATAACTTGAGTACATTACTCATTTCAGTGTCTAAATATAGTTTCTTCATTACATAAAAGTTGCTTACAATATATAACTTACATTAGATTCGATGCTAAGTATTAAATAGATCATACTTTAACTTACAGCCATACAGCACTGTGAATAAAGCCCTGCTACAGTACCCGCGCCCAATGAAATGTTGATTTCTTTTCAAAGGCGAACTTCTCCCACCAAAAACCGAAATAGGAAGCTTCCTAGGGTAAGGGCGCCCCCTTTAGGTGAAGTTGCAGCCTTGTAAAAAGGGTGTTTCTTTTCCTTGTGCTGATATAAACCCTCAAGAAAGGGCGGCTGGTTGTAGCTCTCCAAAATAGCTCCAAAATAGCACAAAATGCAAGCAGCTCTTGTGCAATCGAGATTGGAGAAAATGGCATCCCAAACCACTCAAAACCCAGTTCAAAACAACTTGCAAACAGCAACGTAGATCTCCAAAGAAGCAGCAAATAACAGATCAGCAACTTTAAGGTGGTGTTTCACACCCTCAAGCAGCTCCAAACGATGAACCAAGCCCCACCAAGCTCACCCACTGCAAGAAATACAGAAACCCTAGCCTCCTTCTTCCTCCAAGCTTCACTCCCAAGTTTTCTTCAAGCAAAATGATCATCTAATGAAGAGGGTCGAAATTTCTCACTTGCCTTTTATAAATTAACAAAGGAAACACTATTCATTAAAGTGAGCACTATTCACTTAAGTTATAACTTTTTCCCACTTTCGTAATGAATAGTAACTTTAAAATATAAAGTGACCCCTTCATATTAAAGACACATGGTCCCTAGGCCGAGGATGGTGAAATAAAAGGTGAATATCATTAAATTAAGCACTAGTATCACGCCAACGCAACAATTCACGCAACAATTCACCCTGCCACCATACTCCGGAGATCAACACTGAGGTTTGACGACCAAGTGACCCTCTATCCAGAACCATTAGCCTACAAGGGTCGACATGATAGGCTAATCTACTGACGTCCGAGTGTCTAATTAGAAGGGGACATCACAGAAGAAGACACAAAATTTCCAAAAACGCTCTCTGCAACAAATACTCCTTGAAGCTCCAAAACTAATCAACTAAGTCCAAATGTGAATTCTGTAATGAATCCACCTCAAATGGTTGAGTGGATTTTCGTCCAACCAACCAATTTACCAAATGGTTTTCGTCCTAAGGTAGTTGAACTTACAAATACAAGCTCTCTAATACAATCTAAGAAAAGATATCAAAAACCAAGATGATCAAATGTCTTGCTCTCATCTCCTTTTAAAGGCTCAACTGAGTCTTCTAAAAGAATCCAATTGTAACCACCTCCAGGTTCTAGAAGCACACTTTCTTTAATAAAGTGACTTTTAAACATTTAATAAAGTGACGTATAATTTTTTTATTTTTTATTTGTCACTTTGATTAAATTAATTAAAATAAAGTTATCCTTTTAATATTTATTTAAAATAGACAACTTTAAATAATTAATTTAATTATTATTCCCTTATAAGTGTGTTATTTAGCTTATGGGAATAAAATAAGCTAAATACCAATATATGCAATTAATCAGAAAAGAGGGACATTACATGATTGTGCTTATTGTAATTGCACTCCATTGAATAAGCAAGAAGTGATTATGCTTATTGTAATTGCACACTTCATAGAATAAGCGTAGAGGTTTTTTCCTTCGAGTTTCATGCATCAAGCACACTCCGTTGAATAAGCATAGATAAGGATGGATTGTCGACTTGTGTTCTTTAGTTGATTAAATTACTTCATATGTTGCTTAGATAATAAGGTGTGGTCCTATACATTGTATGGTCTCACCTTGCCCATCTTGAGAATTGGGTGATCAAAAAGTGATAAAGACATTGCATTGTTGCTATTCAGTTGAACTTTCAAAAAAAATTGGGGTGCTTATTACAAAAAGGACTCAAAGAGGATGTCATTAAGCACATCAAAGAATGTGTGGCTTGTCAACAAAATAAGATTGGGCAACATTTTCTAGCATGTCTATTGTAGCCTCTATCTATTCCGTATAACAAATGGGAAAGCATCTCTATGGATTTTACCATGAGACAAAGGTGCATGGTAAGGATAATACTTTTATTGTGGTCGACAAACTTATGAAGCATACTCATTTCGTCACTATCTCTCCTAAATATGAAGGCACCTCAAATAGTTGAATTGTTCTTCGAAAAGTTTTTTAGACTCCGTGGTTTTCCTTGAACAATAATAAGCTAAACTATCAGTTTCAGGATGGGATTCAGTTCAAGTATACTAGTATGGCTATATGTATAGATAAAATTTTAATGATAAAATATAAAGACTGATACTCATAATTGCCAAGAAACAAAATATTTAAATAGCTCATAATTTACAAAAAAAAAATGACTTGTAAACTCATGGTTTACTGACTTGTCAAATGTCAACACATAATGAAAATTACAATCAATATTCAATAATCTTCATATTTATCTTCATTCAGAGCATCAAAATTCATTTGAATCACAATGAGATACAATGCCACTTCCACTAGCCAAGTCATATGTAGAAGCTATCTCATCTAAAGATATGTTTGGCAAGTTGTGCAACAATAACGTCTAAATCAGCACACTCAAGAGTTAGATCCCAATTCCTCACCACCCCCTAATTCTAATCAAGTTAAATATATGACAAGAGATCCCATTAACTAGTGGAGATCTACAAGTTGAGACCCTAGTGGGGATCTACGAGTCGGGACCCGAGTGGGCTTAAGGGGCAATGCCCTTCATGGGGCTCTAGAGGCAACACCCCTCCTGAGGATCCAAAGGAACCACCCTCAACAAGGTTGAGAGGATACATGGCGAGGTCAACAAGCAAAGCCCCCACCCCTATGTGATGTCCCCTTCTAATTAGACACATGTACGTCAGTGGATTAGCCTATCATGTCGACCCTCGTAGGCTAATGGTTTTGGATAGAGGGTCACTTGGACGAGCACTTGATCGTCAAATTGCAGTGTTGATCTCCGGAGTATGGTGGTAGGGTGAATTGTTGCGTTTGGCATGATACTTGTGCTTAAATTAATGATACTCACCCTTTTATTTCACCATATGTGGCCTAGGGACCATGTGTCTTTAAAATGAAGGGGTCACTTTATATTTTTTAGTTACTATTCATTCCTAAAGTGAAAAAAGTTATAACTTAACTGAATAGTGCTCACTTTTTATGAATAGTGTTTCAATGTTAAATTATAAATATCATGAGGAAAAGTTCGACCCTCTTCATGCATTGATCATTTTGCTTCTTGACTTCTGAGTTTGGGGTTTGGAGGAAGAGGGAGGTTAGGGTTTCCAGATTTCTTGCAGTGGGAAAGCCTAGAGGGGGCTTGGTTCTTCGTTTGGAGCTGCTTGAGGGTGTGAAACACCACCTTAAGGTTGCTGGTCAGTTTTTGGATGCAAAGTTTGGTGACATTAGGAGTTGTTGGTTTAAGTTTTGAGCTGATTTCTGATAATGGTTGGCAGCCATAGACTCCATTTACATTTGCATGGGAGTTGTTTGCTTTTTGAAGAGTTTTGGGACGGAAATTTGCAGCTACAGCTAGCCGCCCGTTTTTATGAGGGTTTCAGCATCACATAAAAGAAACGCCTCTTCTAAGAGGCTGCAAATTCACCCAAAGGGGGGGCCCTTATCCAAGAGAGCTTCCCATTCTGGATTTTGGTGGGAGAAGCTTGGCATACGAAAGTAGTGTGCAATACATTGGGGTTTGGTACTGTAGCAAGTTACTATTCACAGAGCTATATGGTTGTAAGTTAAAGTATGGTTTAAGATATATTTAGCTTCAAATCTGATGTAAGTTATCTATTGTATGTAACTTATGATGTAATGAACAAATCATATTTGGCCACTAAACTGAGCAATTTATGCAAGGTTATCTCAGTAGTTCAGTTTATTTGAAGTTTTCATTGTATGTATATGCTTTGTGTTACCATTTTAGCATTATTGGCAAACAAACTCAAAGACAAGAAGGAAGAAATTAAAACTAAAACAAAAATCAGACCTACAGAACATAGTGAAAACCAATCAGCTGAGTGGTGGAACACTACACCCTAAGCCCAAATCAAAGCCTTTGAAACCACACAAACCTTCATGGCGCACACCATTTTAACAATTTTATCATTGTAGGGCGAAATTAGATATTTGGCAACTTTTTCGTTATAATTTAATTCCCATAGGCTAATTTTGGGCTTTGATAGGCAATAAATTAATTAATTAAATGTAGTTATCCAATAAAGTAAATTTTTAGATGACTTTATTTTAATTGATTTAATAAAGTGACCTAAATGTTTTAAAAAGGAAATATAATAAAGTCACTTTATATAAGTGTTTTAAATCATATATTTTGAGTGGCAAATTAAAAGTAAAGTAACTTCGGGAAAGTTCTATAGGAAATTATAAAAAGTGATTTGAAAGCTAATTTGGGAATGCTTAATTCTACTTTCCTTATGGAGACTGGAAGCTTTCAGTGAAAGAAAACCCTATGACGAAAACCCTAAGGGAATTGGTTTTGGTGGTGAGACATTTACCCTAGCCGATTTATAGGTGGAATCACACAAGTTTCACAATTGTGCTTAAGCAGAGATTTTTTATTCACAATTGTGCATAAGCGGAGATTTTTTCTTCACAATTGTCAACATTAGAATATCAACTACAAACTAATTGAGATTTGCAAGCAAATTTTTAATTTGTTTTTGGTGGTCTGTGCAAGCAATTAAAAGCAAGAGATATTATGATGTGTATGCAAAGTAGAGAACAAAAATATGAAAAAATTCACAATGTATGACATGGTGGAAGGATAAAAAATTCATATATATTATTTATATTGGCTAAGTCCATCCTAGTTGTACCCCTTTTACTTCATCCCAAGCAGCAAAGAAAGGATCAAATCATAGTAAGGAAGGTTTAAAGGGCAAGTTTGGTGACAACATGGCATTGGAGGGTCCTAGCAAACTTAACACGGGATTGTGAGGGCCAATAAATTCCTATCACTGCCTCCTTTAAGGAAGTCGCAGCCCTTTTGAAGGTGTCATACATGTCTATGGGAGTCATACTATGCCAAGAAGCAACCGTACAACCTTGAGGAAAGACAAAGGAAGAATTTGCTGGTCTGTTGACTGGTCTTTGGTCCAAGTCAGCAAATCAATATTAAAATATTAAGGTTTAACAATGTTATTGTTATTGTATTAAAAAAAATGTACATGTTGTTTTGTAACATCAATATAGAGAAATATAAAATATAAAATCTATGTTGAAGTTCCTATGCAATAATCTTATACGAATGAAGGAATTATTATTAGAAAAGTGATGCTACATCAACTATTCATGATATTTCTCCAAAAACAAGTTGAAATAAACACAAAACTATTGGTATGCAAACTGTTTGTCGAAATGCATGTTCATCATAAACTGTGAAAATTATTAGGTCCCGACAATTACATTTGTTTATAAATTTGTTTTTAAACATTAACTTTTTTTGGTTTTTTTCTTTTGGGAGCCTTTGGACCCCCCTAGATTGACCTGAGTTCAACTCAAGACCAATACCTGAACCAATTTGATATAGGACTGGGACCTAAGGGTATACCCAACAACATAGTTAATAAGTGATAAAAATAGCAAGTTCCTTAATCTTTTCTACTAGGAGATCTTCAAATTGCCAAGAAATGAGCTTACTCTCAATACCAACCACCCTCATACTAATGGGCAAACAAAAAATGTTAAGAAATGAATATAAGGATGGACCAAAGGGTTACTTGAGACACTATGTAGCAAGGCAACAAAAGACATGGATAACCCTATCTTGGAGAGCACTACTATAATACCACGCATCACATGTCCATTAGTATTACTCCTTTCAAAGCTTTGTATGGATATGATGCTTTATCATTTATGGATTTGATTATCACTAATAATAGAATTCCAAGAGCAAAGACTTGGTAGAACAATGCCATGTCCTACTTCCTATCAATCTAAACCTATACATATTAGATCTATACTTGTGTCCTACATATTTCCATCTATTATGTGTTTTCCCTTCCTAAGTATGCATTTTCTTCTTACTTTGATATTCCCTTCTTTCAAAATTCTCCATCTTGTCATGCTTTTGATTTGTCCCCCACCTCATCATTGTATTTGTCAAGCTTTTAAACTCTCTCTTCTTGGAATGCTCGATGCTTAACATCTGATGCCTCAACCTATAGTATGTGTTTGGTGGTATGGCCAACCCCTTGTTCACCTCCTTATTTCCAAGCATGTGTTATATTGTTTCCAATAATTTGTTTTTGGCGCCATAACTTTCAAAGTGGAATCTATCCCACCCATGATCCCTATTCAAAATTTAAATTGCAAGTATGTTTTGTGGCATACCTATTTTGTTTGTGGACGATATATAAGAACAATTGTTATCATTCGAGATCATCATCTACAATTAACCAGATTATTTTCAAAATCTATTTTGAATACTTGTACTCAAGCATGGGAATCCTAAGACAAAAACCTTAATGATTTTGGTGGATTCATGCACAGCTCATATTTGAGCTTTGTTGGATGTGTACTCCAGCTATTGTTGGCATGGATTGTTATTGTAGTTACTAATATTATAGAAACATTTGAATGTAATATAGTCATTACTGTAATAAAAAAGAGATTGGGATTTACACCTATTATTTGTTCATCTTAATAAGAAGATTGGGAGTTATGTTTGTCATTTTCTGTTTGAAATAAAATGATATTACTGATAAGAAGATTCAGATTTTTCAACATCTAATTTTGCAATTTCTTGAGGGCAAGCAATTTTGGGAAGGGAGGGCTATCATGTCCCCTTCTCAAGCAAAAGTCCAATGAAGACCTTTAGCCCATTATTTTTATTACCATAGGCTAATGGGGTGGTGCAAGTAAAAATTAATTTAATTATTTAGCTTAAGTTGTCAAAAAGGTAACTTTAAGGTATATTCATAAAAAGGGAACTTTATTATTTAAAAGGTTGTTTCAAAAGAGGGACCAAAAGTGATGCTAGGAATGGGGTCCAGAAAGTAATAATTTTATAAAGGTTCTTTTAATCACTTTTCAAAACTAATATTTGAAGGGAAAAGGAGAAAGACAATAAAATAATATTATTTTTCCTCAAAAAAGCTTATAATAGGAGTTAAGGAATGGAGAGGGTTACTAGTTTATATTATCACATTCATTTCTCTTGAGATTGAACATTGTTCACCTTTCCCATCCTAAAACAAAAGCCCTTTATTCATTTCAAGAATTCCGCTTAAAGATTATCAATGAGCTGATGGCTTGCAATTATTTTCCAATTTCCATTCAATGTCTTGCAATAGTTATCTTTCAGTTTATAGAATTTTAATTCTTGTAATCACATTGTGAAGGTGTGGGATAACTTTTATTGTTGTTCAATGACAAATATTATTGTTATAACTATTTTCAAGCCATATTTTTGCTAAAACTACAATGTTATATTGTTTATTTTAATCACTAACAATCTATTGCATCAAGTATAGTACCAGTGTACCCTTTTTAGTACCTGTTTCCAATTTTATTTAGTCCCAAAGGGGGGCCATAGCATTTCCTAACCTATCTGCAACATTCAAGACAGCCTTTGATTGTCGTGCCAACCAAAAAAGGGTGTGATTCATAAACTTTAAATTAATGTGTATGAACTTTGAAATCTGGGCACCACATTAATCTTGGGTAATCGCAGCCTTTAACAATTGTGTTAATTTAGTATAGCCTATCATACGTCATCAAGGAAATCGTACCTTCAAGGGAGAGCTGCATACTTTGGGGTTTGGCATTAAATTTCTTATTTTAACATGATATTTCTGCAATGACAATAAATATTTCAAGTCATTCTTACAATAATATTTTCATTGTAATTTTGTGCGGTTTACTGCCAACAAAATTAGAATCGTTGATAATTTTTGAATTGTAAGTCTAGAAGGCTATGCTGCCAGGAAATTAGAAAATCATTTACTTTCCAGCTTTGAATTTCTAATGTAATATGTCCAGTTCTCTGCAAGATTGAGGTACTATAATTTGATCTGGAAAGCTTGCTGCTAGAACTAGCTTCACTTATTTTAAGTTTTCAATATGCCATTAATCTGGAAGGCTTGCCACCAAAATAAGTATTTCATTACAATCTTTTATCAGTTGCTTTATTGAGTTGTATGGCTTACTATCAACAAGCATTTTACTATAATATCATTCTAACACCTTTCATTATATTCTCTCACCTTGCTTACATCAGGATCTTGGTCATCAAAAGGTGTTAAGGTTGCATGCTTGTTCATTGTGAAAGTGAAAACCAAAAGAAAATTTATTTCAGGACACTACAAGACATGTGCATAGATAAATTGCACCATAAGAAGTTAAAAATTGATGAAAAAAATCAAGGTCCAAATGCCCTATTCTAGGTGTGTGGTTGTCAAAGAGAGATGTGCCTGATTAGATCAACGCAAGAACTACACAAGTGCACACTTGTTTCCTAGGCCATGCTTGTTAAAGGCCAGTTTCAAAGTGCGCAAATTCCCCATACAAGTGCATGCCAACAAGGCAAACTCGCACCTCTATACATATGAGGTGCATGTAAGGAAAAAAAGTGTGCATCTAAATATCGACATTTTGTTTTCAAATTTCAAATTTCAAATACTTCTTCATTATCGCTGATCTTGTCTTTCCTTCCCATCGGGGATCGAGAGTCACTAATCTCCCTTACCTCATACTTGAAGTGCTTAGCAAAGCTTAACAAGCACGCCCTAACACTTTACTCCAAAGCTCTTTACTCAATTGTCGGGGTTCGGCCATCAGCCTTACCCTTTACCATTTACTGCCTTCCACTTCATATCCAAACCATAAGACATACCACCAAACTCCGAAACTCCGATGAGTCCTTTCAGGTATCGGATGTCGGCATTCACACATATCGCTTACCTCTTTCTTTGCTTTTGATAAGGCGTAAACCTTCTTACCGCTTCGCAATGCCCAAACACTTCCTTCACAAAATGCTACTTGATATAACCCTTTTCAGTGTCGGCCTTCGGGCTTTCTATTTACCGCCTACCTGCCTTTTGGTAAGACCTAAGCCAACCTTCTGACCCGCAATCCCTGAAGCCTTTTCAGGTGTCAAAGTTCAGGTCTCCCGCATACTGCATAGTTAACAAATTGTTAAGGTATAAGGTTTAATGCCAAACCACGAACACCAAAGTCATTTTCGAGTGTCGGAGTTTGAGCTTCCTCCATACACTTTTCATCACTTTTAGTTAAGGCGTAACGCCGAAGCCTGATGCCCAACACCTTTACGGACTAAGCTGGAAAGGACTAACTCTTTCTTCTCTTAGCAAGATGTATAGAGTAAGCCTGAGGCCCAAAGCCCGAACTTCTGTAGTTCTTCAAGGGTTGCCTTGCAACTTTATATGCATCATTCAGAGAGAGACCACTTGACATCAATGACCATCATGACTGGCCACAATCTCCCTCTTGACATCCATCAACAATCTCACCAACTAATATAACTCAAATCTCCTTTTGACATCAATGACAATCAAATTGCCAACAGATTTAAACAGAGATCCAAGAGCAAAAATATAGCAGATTTATGAGCCAAACTATAAACTGATTTTGTGAAAACACTGAGGCAGATTTGTAGAGCATACTACAATAGCAATACACATGAAGGAAAACATAATATTCATTTGGAAGTTGGAGCCTCCTAATCTCACAAACTAATATTACTCAAATCTCCTTTTGACATCCATGACAATCAAATTGCCAATAGATTTGTAGAAAGATCCAAGAGCAGAAATATAGCAGATTTATGAGCCAAACTATAAACTGATTTTGTGAAAACACTAAGGCAGATTTGTGAGCATACTACAGCAGCAATACACACAAAGGAAAACATAATATTCATTTGGAAGTTGGAGCGTCCAAATTGACGAGATCGAGAGGTTGGTGCCTCTTATTGGAGGAGATTGGTGTCTCTTGTTGGGTTGGTGATCATTGGTGCGGATCAGACTCTCCAGTTGGTCGGTGCCTCCGAAATTTGCAAAAGATTAATACAAGCAGTATTTTGTTGTGGTTTTATCCCATAAGGGCTTCCATGTAAAATCGTGCGTCTTTTATGTGTGTACTTAATTGTTAGATCTTGCATGTATGGTATTGTTATGGATGATTAAGTTTTGAAGCAATACTGTTGTGATTATTTAAGTTGTGAAAAGTAAAGTTTTAATCTATATTGATTCACACCACTCCCCTCTAAGTATAAGTGTTGGGTGAAAGAAAAGAATAGTTGCTGCTACATTCGTTGAAAGAAAAGAATAGTTGGTGCTACATTCAGTGGAAGACTTGGTGTATGACAAGAGCAAAGCACTCTCAAAGGATGCAGTGATTATATGGAAGTAGAAGGAGACCAAGAAAGGGTTTCATTACTCTTGGCAAGTGGGGCTCAGAGGATAAACCATGGACAAAGCTTGGTGGTATTCCAAAGAGAAAGTATAGAATAAAACTTTTCTTTTAACCCTTGTTTTGTAGATTAAGCAAATATGTAGAGATCACACACACCAATACTCATAACACCAGATATACGTGGAAAAACAAATATGGGAAAAACAATGGTGAGAAATGCTGCTAGGATCTACTGTCCTAATCCAGCCTCACAATAGAACCTCACTGGTTACAATGTTTAAGCGCACTAACCCTAAGGAGACACGAATCCCCTGATTTAAGAGCACCAGCTCTAAGTTAGCACCACTCCCTGATTTGAGCACCAATCAACTACCTGATGGCACCAACCAATCAGATTTACAACGAAAGTATGTGGAGCAACAACTCCAATTACATATGATTCAAATGAATCTAATTTTCTATTACAGACTCAATCTGCAATTGCTCAATCTCTGCTTTGCTTTGCAAGCATTTCCTCTCCTCTCTTCACTCTTCTCCTAACACACTTTGTGCTCATTGAATGCATACGCACTACTGCATTCTTCAGCACGCACCAGCCATATACATTGCATTCTCTATCTTCTTGTAAATCAATCTTAGGGTTTCATATGTATTTGATGCCATTCATGCTTGATCGACCTCTTTCTAAATTTTGTGATTGTTTGTGCATTAATCAATTCATCCACTTCATCCAATCAATCAACAAACATATCACTGGAGTAGTTGCAACAATAAATTTCATTTTCTATGCCACAATCACATTCACTTGACTGGAAGTTCCACCATTTTGCTGCCTAGTCGTTGTCAAAACAAATCTTTAAATGTTGGCCATTGATCGTGTCATGATCCCTTAGTTAACATTTAAATGCCTTGAGCTACCCGATCCAAACAAGAATTGCCATGTGTCGTCTTCCCTAAAATCTCCACTAGTCAACCCTAGTCAACACATGCTTCCTGCAAAATGGCGGAAATACTTCATTATTGCCAACCATTTCTTTCCCTCCCATCGGGGATCGAGAGTCACTAATCCCCCTTACCTCATACTTGAAGTGCTTAGCAAAGCTTAACAAGCAAGCCCTACCACTTTACTCTGAAGCTCTTTACTCAACTATCAAGGTTAGGCCATCAGCCTTACCCTTTACCATTTACCGCCTTCCACTTCATATGCAAACCATAAGACATACCACCGAACCCCGAAACTTCAATGAGTCCTTTAAGGTATCAAATGTCAGGGTTCGCACATACCGCTTACCTCTTTCTTCGCTTTTGATAAGGCATAATCCTTCTTACCACTCCGCGATGCCCTAACACTTCCTTCACAAAATGCTAGTTGACATAACCCTTTCAAGTGTCGACCATCGAGCTTTTTGTTTATCGCTTAACTACCTTTTGGTAAGGCATAAGCCAACCTTCCAAGTTCCAATCCCCGAAGCCTTTTCAGGTGTCGAAGTTCAAGTCTCCCGCATACTGCATACTTAACAAACTGTTAAGGTATAAGCCTTAATGCCAAACCCCGAACACCAAAGTCATTTTTGAGTGTCGGGGTTTGAGGTTCCTTCAAACCCCTTTGATCACCTCCATTTAAGGCGTAAGCCTTAACACCAAAGCCCGATGCCCAACGCCTTCTTAGACTAAGCTGAAAATGACTAAATCTTTCTTCTCTTAGCAAGTTGTACAGAGAAAGCTTGAGGCCCGAAGCCCAAACTTCTGCAGTTCTTCAAGGCTTGCCTCGCAACTTTATATGCATCATTTAGAGTGAGACCATTTGACATCAATGACCATCATGACTGGCCACGATCTTCCTTTTGACATCCATCAACAATCTCACCAACTGATATTATTACTCAAATCTCCTTTTGACATCAATGACAATCAAATTGCCAAAAGATTTGTAGAGAAATCCAAGAGCAGAAATATAGCAGATTTATGAGCCAAACTATAAACGGATTTTGTGAAAATACTAAGGCAGATTTGTAGAGCATACTACAGTATCGATACACGTGAAGGAAAACATAATATTCATTTGGAAGTTGGAGCCTCCTAATTGAGGAGATCGAGAGGTTGGTGCCTCTTATTGGAGGAGATTGGTGTCTTTTATTGGGTTGGTGATCACTAGTGGGGATCGGAGTCTTCAGTTGGTTTGTGCCTACAAAATTTGCAAAAGATTAATACAAGCAGTATTTTGTTGTGGTTTTATCCCATAAGCGTTTCCATGTCAAATCGTTGATGCAGGAGCATCCATTTCAGTGCATTTGTTGCCATTTGGGCAAAGTTTGGTTCTAAGTTGATTGGGCTTGTTTTATGTCAATAAGTTCAATTTGGACCATTTAAGACCATTTAGGTCATATTGGATTAGATTTGATGTTTAGGTGCAAACTTGTCAAAAGTTGCAAAAAGTTGTCATTGTTGTCACCTAAAAGTTGTAATTTTGGTTTAAGAAGTTAGGAACCAATTTTGGGCGGTATGAATGAATGTAATTGGTTAAATATGACATATTGTCACTCTAAAAAGGTTGGAGAAGATCTGGAATAAAAATAACTTTTTTTGCCATGTTTTGCTTGCATTTTTGTGTGTGAAACAGATTGTAAATTGGATTGTATGGCCTTGTACTATATAATACGGCCATGCAAGTTATTGGTAAAGTTGGAGAATGTTGTTATCTTCCTAATGCTTTTGGTTTGAATGATTTTCATCATGATTTGCAAAAGTTATAGCCATTTTTGTATTGCCAGGTCCAAACCCTGCCTAGGGTTTCTAGGGAGCAAATTAAATTAATGGACAAAGTTTCCACCATTGGAAACCCATGAAAATTGGTGGAAAACTCTGTCCTGATGCTGCCCAAGTTTTGGCAAAAGGAGGATTCATGGTTCTCAATTTTGATGAAGCTATTAATGACAGTTGGCTCTCATTTGTCTAAAAACAGTCAAAAACCCTAGGTTGTTTGGTGATTGAACAAATCTACGCTTAGTTTGGTCATAGTTGTATTGGAAACCAATGAAATATGTTGTGGCAGGTTTGCACAAACCAAGGCTCTCAAATTTTGATGTTGTTCTCTTTGTGAAGTGCCCATTAGGCCTTCATATCAATATTCCCAAGTCCACTAGTATGCATTTGGTGATTGTTTGAAAGGTGTCAAAACAGTCAAGTTGTGTTAGGACAAGTCCTTCCTCTGCATCATATTGGTATCAGAGCCCAAAGATCTGGGCAAGGGAAGTTTTGGAAGTTTGTGTATTGCATTTGACAGGTTGAAGTGAAGAACCTTGATGCCAAAAGACTAGGTAGTGAGGAAAAGCAAAGAAAACCTAGGTGGGGTATCACACGAAGAATCGAAGAAAAGAAAAGAGATAGCAAGATGCAGCAAACTCAGAAGGAGAAGATGAAAAACAACAGGATAAGCCATGTTGCAAAGTTTGATAGGAAAATTGAAAAGTTTGAAAAACATATTAAGCTTGTATTGCAGCAATGCCTTGAGGAAGTATTCCAAGAAAATAATTGGCATTGGCCAATGAGAAAGAAGGTGAAGTGGCCCATAAAGATGATTATTCAGAAAAGAAGAAGGCAAAGGATGATTGCTTTGAAAATTGAAGATGAACTAAAGTATACAAAACAAAGTTTGCAAGCAATGAAGTTAGGGAAGAAAGAAAATCCATGCAGCAGGACATTGAATAGGTAAATGTAAGTACAAATCTTGGTTTTGATCATGAATATGAAAAAGAGAATGTAGTTATACAAGTTGATAGGCAGAAGAGCAAAGACTGGTTGGTCAAGAACATGAAAGAGGTAGATGAAAATGGTGCTGCAAGGTATAATAATGAGGACACACTTCAAGAGAGGATAAGACATGAAGGCAAGGTCAAGAACAATGACCAAGAGATCAGAACTGAACCATCCAAGGATGAAAAGGTGATATTGCAGCATGATAGCCCAAGACAACAAACTGAAAATTATGAAGAAGAGCCCAAGAAGATCGAAAGATGTCCAAGAGAACCTTGGAAGAACATTGAGGAGAATACAAGAAAGATTAAAGGTGCAAACCAAGGAGAAAGTGAAGAGGAAGAAATGGACAACAGCAATGAGGTGTATGACAGAGCAATAGAATCTCAGAGTCTTCAAGAAGAGAAGTTGATAAGCAAGAGAAGATGCAAGAAGAAAGAGAGGAAGAAAAGAGTGCACACCAAGAAACAGGGAGCAGATCAAGCCAAGCATAGAGAAGATCGAGAGGAGGTCAGAGGACAATTAAGACTACAACACAATTGGAGGAAGTGGAAAAAGCAGTTGATCATCATTTGAGGTGGAACTCAAATTTCTTTTCCTCAGGAATATGATGCAGGAGCATCCATTTCGGTGCATTTGTTGCAATTTGGGCAAAGCTTGGTTTTGGGTTGATTGGGCTTGTTTTATGTCTATAAGGTCAATTTGGGCCCTTTAAGACCATTTGGGGTTATATTGGATTAGTTTTGATGTTTAGGTGCAAACTTGTCGAAAGTTGCAAAAAATTGTCATTGTTGTCACCTAATGTAATGTCCCCTTCTCAACATTGATCAATGTAGTTGGCTGTTAGCCTATTTCGGAGGCCCGTAAGCTAGTCGAGAGCAGTAATTAGGGTTTCCTATTCTCTAAGAGGATGTTTTAGCAATTTTGGTGGCTTGTATGTTGGAGTTTTAAAGTTTTGATTCTAGATTCTTTCTAGGTTTTTAGATAGCTTCGCAGTGGTATGACATGCAACTGAAAAAGAGGACTTTTCCGAACTTACTATTTTTAGTAAGTTGTGACGGCTGCTCAAAATGTGGTTAAAATGCATTTCGACACACTTACTATTTTGAGCAATATGCTATTTTTAGTAAGTGTTATTTTTAGCTATGCTATTTTTAGCAGGATTTCAGCAAGCCAATTCAAAAGCTATTTCAGGCAGGTCAGTTTGTGCAGTTTTGGTCTTCAGCACTTCTGGAGTTTATTTTGGCAAGTCAGAGCTTGCGATGGGCATTTCCTTTGATGACGTAAAATATTTTTTTAAAGTGAAATATTATTAAGGCATGGCAGACACGTTAGAGAGAAATAAGTTAATTTCATAATATATTTCTCTTTATTATTATTTTAGATGCCACATTATACTTTATTGATATTTTTTGATACTGTATTGTTTTCTTGAAATGAATGACTTCGAGAGGGGTGAAATGAAATGAAATTGCAGATTATTGTGAAATAAAATGAAATTGCAGATTATTGTGAAATGAATGTGAATGTGAATTAGGCGTCCATCTTGGAGGGAGATTGAATTTGAATTTGGAAGAGAAAACTTATAAATATGAGTGTTGGCTTCATTCTTTTCAGCTATAAATATAACGAAATGCTACCGAAATGGTGATTGAATTGCTTTGGGGGATGCATACCTCCTAGCTACTCTTGGTTTCTTGCTTGAAAGATAGCAACTAGCTTAGATAGAAAGACTGTTATTTACACTAAAGAACAGATTTGGCATTATGGAGAAGTTTTGTGTTGATGTTTTCTGATGTTTGGTTTGTTTTTACAGTTTACAGTTTGTTGGTTCAATGCTTGCTGGAAGCACATTTTTGCTCATATCTCCTTAGGTGAATTTTTGGTGATTCTGGGTAGTGGCTCATTTAGTTCCTATGGCCTAGGCGTCCCTTCATCTTAGTTTCCGAATTTCATCTTCCTGGTTTGGATTTTATCTTTGAGGTCGCCCCTTTTGGGAGGTTGTATAATGTCTGGGAGTGCTTTGGAATTCGTGCGAAATCATTGTGAGGTGTTTGCAATAGTTTTTGTTGATGTTGTAGCTTCGGGCTACATACTTTCGCCTTGATTATTGGACAATAAATTCATATAGCTTAGCGGCTATTCATTTATTTATTAAAGTGAAGAGGCGCTTCACTTGGCAACATAATATAGCATTTAATTATTGTGAATAATTAAATGAAGCTGACTTAAAGAAATAATATTTGTTATTTATTATTTGTCAATCCTTTATGAAGCCGACCTACTTGAAGAGTCACATCATTTTGTATTTATACAAGGTGGAGTTTGGTCAATTGATCATCAAGTTTATTCATTCATTCGCACTCCTTGAAGAAGTTCGCACTTGAGCAGCAGATCGTTATTTTGAGCAGCAGATCATCATCTTGAGCAGTAGATCTTCACAGTGTTGCAACGAATATATTTCAAGGAGAAATATATTCATTTTGTATCTTTGCATCTAGGAGAGTGTAATGTCCCCATTTTGGAGGTAGAAATGATTTAATTAATTTAATTAATTAACTTGTCCAAATTAAGTATTTTTCTTGTGGATAACTTAGTTGATTATTTTTATTAAAAGTATTAAGTTAATTATTTATAAAGTTATCAAATAAATTAAAATTAAAAGGTAACTTTATATTTAATTAATTTAATAAAGTGACTTAGTAAAATATTATATCATTAAAAAAAGTCACTTAAATAAAATAAAGTTCTAGAAGGAGGCCGACCTATTGAGGAAAAAGAATAAATAGACATCTTGGGCTTCATTCTCATCATCCAGATTTGTTGTTGATGTTTAATATTTTTCAATTGTGGAGCCTAAGGTTTCTGAAGATTGTTCTTTATCATAGGAAACGAAAACATCCTATTGATAGCAATTTTAAGAGTGTGAAATATCACTTGAATTATTGCAGTTGGAGGAACTCACTTCAGACTTTCTATTTGTGCTTTCATTGCAGGGTTGAGAGGGGAAGATATTTTCAGTCTTTCTCATTGAGCTTCATATCAGCTTTCACAGAGGTCGACTATATTCAAATTATTGTTCATGTGGCCTCATTCGGGTGTTGTTTCTTTGTGGGTATTTGAGCATTTATCTTTGGAGAGCTTGGCAATCATTTTGGAGTATTTTGGAGTAGCTATCAGGTTGCTGATAATTAATTTCAGAGGTCTGATATACTGCAGCAAGGGTGCCATTGGCAAGACATATTTGTTCATTGTGCATTGTTGAAGCATTAAATCATTATGGGTATTGTTGCATTCAATTCCTATCATCGAGACAATCGTTTTAGGGGAAAATTGTAAGGCATTTGGTGCTGCAATTAATTATCTAAACTTTTGCCAGGCAAGAATAGGGGCGGAAGCTTGAGCAATTCGATTTGAGCTTGGAAGGTGCCTATCGCATTGGATTTTTATTGTTTATTCATCAACAACATTGGGCGCCATCATTCCCAAGCTCTTCTTGCATTTACTAAGTAGTTTGCATTGTCATCATAGGCATTTTAGTTGCTTCTGTAAGTGAATACTCAGAAAATCAGATTTGACACGATTGTCAATCAATTGTAAGGCAAGAGTCTTGGCCAATTCATAGCATCATTGTATTAGACATTTTATTGCAAAGAAGTAGATATAAGTTGCTGGTCAAATACTATTGTAATTGAGCTTGTTTATATCATTCATGATCAACTTATTAGTTTGCATGCCAATTGTTTGTGAAAATGTCACTTGGCTGTAGGTGCATATTTTGCATATAAAAATCATATAAGGACATTTCAAAGGATAGAAGTAAGTCATTTATGCATCTAGATGATAGTTTAGATATTGTAGTTTGGAATTGCAAGCATTTGGAGTCTTCTTTAATCATTTATCAAGCATACAATCAGACTGAAATTCTGTACCAGCAAGATCAGACTTTGCATGTGAATTGTTTGACAATATTTTTTGAGGAGTATTTCATATCAGACTTGCAAGGGATACTACAGAGAGGTGCTATTATTCATTGTATCAAATTCGGCCCTGTGTTGGGCCTAAGTTGTAAGCAGATTTCTCCTCTTATTCTAGAATATATAAGCGATATATTTGTTGGGTTTTTCCCCTCAAGTTAGAGGGTTTTCCCAGGGTATCTTGTGGTGTTCATTGTCTTATGTGCTGCAATTTATGTTTCCTGTATTTCTGATCCTAAAACTAACATGGTATCAAAGCGGGTTTAAAGAAGATCGTGATCAGATTTACCTAAGCAGCACTTTCATCTACTCTTGTTCTCACCTTCCAACATCTATTTCATCTTCAAAATGGTGAACGGGCTCAAGATCGAAGATAGGCTTGAAGGTGCTTCCAACTTCACCTCTTGGAAGTTTAGAGTGATGCTTGCATTGGAAGAAAGTGAGCTTGCTGAGTTCGTGGAGAACAAAGTTCCAAACCTTTCAATGAAAATGAAAAGCCACAATGGAAGAAGAATGGTACTAAGGCGAAAAATATTTTGGTTGATTCCATGAAGGACCACGTTGTGCCAATTATCTCCAAGTTGAAGACAACAAGAGAAATGTTCAAAACCTTGGAGGAAATGTATGAGTTCAATAACACAAGCAGAGCTCTTGCCTTAAAGCAACAACCTCATCATGTCAAGATGGCGAAAGAAGATTTCGTCATGTCCTTCATGAAGATCACTGAATTGAGAGATCAGTTGTCTACCATTCAACATATGGTTGATGATAAGGATTTGGCCATGTTGGCTCTTAATGGTCTTCCTAAATCTTGGGAACCATTCATCAAAGGGATTAGTGCAAGATCAAAGCTACCTAAGTTTGATCGCTTGAGGGCAGATTGCATTCAAGAGGAATCGAGATTAGCAACAAGAGGCAATGGGCAAAGTTCTACCAATGAGGAGATTAATGTACTTCCCGCTCAATCTTCGAAGAAGAGAGGAAGAGAAGGAAAGAAAGGCTACTTCAAGACGAATAAAGATAGAAGATTTGATGGTGCTCCTGCATCTAAGAAAAAGAAGGATCTTTCCCATATACAGTCCTTCAGATGTGACAAGTTTGGTCACTATGCAAAGGATTAACCAACTAGACCAAATCAGCATGCTTCAATTGCAGATGTGGGTGAGATCTCTCCTCTAAAGGATTCAAGTGAATTTCTATTCTATTTTGCCTTATCAAGCAATGTTCCAGTAGATAGCAACACTTGGTTGATTGATAGTGGCGCCTCTAGTCACATTGCTGGATTTACAGAACATCTTTGAGATTTGGTGATGAGAGATACAAGTGTTCTAGTCATAATTGGACATGATGCATGTTATTCAGTGAAAGGTGTTTGGACCTCCACTCTTCACTTAGATTTTGGCATCTCCTTGCAGTTGAATGATGTATCATTTGTACCAGGCATCAAGCGGAACCTTATCTCTATTTCAGCTTTGGAGGACAAAGGATATAATGTTGCATTCTCTGAAGGTAAAGTTCATGCATGCTCGAAGAACTCTAGCATCAAGTCAGCCAGAGTGATTGATGTTCGGCAAGAATGTCTCTACAGACTTTCCACTCATCCACTACAGGCCTTGTTGCATGATACATCAAGTTCGTGTGAGCTTTGGCATAGAAGACTTGCCCACATTCACTTCCAAGCGCTTCCAAGCATGGAGAAGATGGTCACCAGCATTCCTAAACTCAGCCAAGAGCATGAAGGTACTTGTCGAGGATGCGCATTAGGTAAGAATACTAAAGCAGACTTTCATAGTAGTGAAAGTATATCTAAATGCATCGTAGATCTTATTCATTCTTATTTGTGTGGTCCAATGTTTGTTGCTTCTTTGAGTGGTTTCTTGTATTATGTAATTTTCATTCATGACTACTCTAGAAAGACTTGGATTTATTTCTTAAAGACTAAAGAGTCAAATGAAGTACTTGAGAAATTCAAAGAGTTTAAAGCTCAAGTAGAAAACTTATCAGGGAAGAGAATCAAAGTTTTGAGATCTGACAACGGAGGAGAATACACTTTTGGAGTCTTTTGTAATTTTTGCATCGAGGCAGGGATTAAGAGGGAGTTTTGTGTTCCCTACAATCCACAACAAAACGGTGTAGCAAAAAGGAAGAACAGATCTATTGTAGAAGAAGCTAAGGCCATGATTCATGATCAGGATCTGCAAATCTTCCTTTGGGCCGAAGCTTCTAGGACAGCTGTGTATGTTCTGAATCGAAGCCCTCTTTGTATCTTGGAGAACATGACTCCTGAAGAAGCTTTCACAGGTGTGAAGCCTGAAGTCAGCCATTTGAGAATATTTGGTTGTCCTGTGTATGTTCATGTCCCTAATGATAAAAGGACAAAGTTGGAACCATCTAGCAAGAAGGGAATATTTGTGGGCTACAATGAGTCTTCAAAGGCCTACAAGATTTACATTCCAAGTCAGAAACTGATAGAGATCAGCAAGGATGTTACATTTGAAGAAGATGTTGCATTCAAGAGATCCAAAGACTCACATGGAGATAGACAATGAAGACCAAGAGTCTCCTCAAGACATGGAAGTTGACAATACTCTTGAGATTCAGAGGGAGGCTAGTAATTCTAAAGAAGATGATCCAGTTGAGCATTTGGAACCTACTGATGGGCCTACAGACATTATACTTAGTCGAAAGAGACCTCTATGGGCTAAGCAACCAATACAGGAGGCAAAAAAGTTTGCAACCCCTAGAGGAACATTTTGAGAAAGCAAAAGACCTCAGAAGTTTTCAAGCTATGTTGCATTGATGAGTCAAATGATTGAATCTGAGCCTTCCAGTGTTGAGGAAGCTTTGAGTCAGCAAGTATGGAGAGATGCTATGGCTGAAGAATATCAATCTATCCTCAAGAACAATGTTTGGAACATTGTACCTAGACCAGAAGGTAAATCTATTGTATCTTCTAAGTGGCTTTTCAAGATCAAGCATGCGGTTGATGGAAGCATTGAGAAGTACAAGGCTAGATTTGTGGCTAGAGGATTCTCTCAGAAAGAGGGAATAGACTATGAGGAAACCTTTGCTCCAATTGCTCGTTATACTTCCATTACGACTATCATTGCCATTGCAGTAGCTAAGGGATGGAAGTTACATCAAATGGACGTGAAGACACCATTTTTAAATGGTGTAATTGAAGAGGAAGTATACATTGAGCAACCTGATGGATTTGAGGTTCATGGGAAGGAGTCTCATGTTTGCAGATTGAAGAAGGCTTTGTATGGCCTTAAGCAAGCTCCTCGTGCTTGGTATCAGAGGATTGATCGATACTTGCTGAACTCAGGTTTCTCCAAGAATGATGTTGATTCAAACCTATATTTCAAGGTAATTAATGGTGAAGCCTTGATCTTGGTTCTCTATGTTGACGATCTAATTCTTATTGGAGAAGAACAGCTCATTATCAAATGTAAGAAGGAGTTGGCTTCTGAATTTGAAATGAAGGATCTTAAGTACATGCATTACTTCCTTGGTTTAGAAGTATGGCAGAGGCCTAATGAGATCATTCTAACTCAAGGGAAGTATACAATAGACATCTTGAAGAGATTTGGTATGATGGATTGCAAATCCATGTCTACACCTATGGAAACCAATTTTCAGAAGTCAAAAGAGGCTGCAACTAGTTCAGATCTGGTGGATCCTACTATGTATAGGCAGTTGATTGGATCATTGATGTATCTAGTCAATGCTAGACCAAATATTTGCTATGCAGTGAATGCACTTAGTCAATTCATGTGTGAACCAAGGCAAATACACCTAGTTGCAGCAAAGCATATCCTGAGATACTTGCATGGCATAGTTGGGTATGGCTTGAGATATTCTTCTGATGTGAACTTGCAACTACATGGTTATAGTGATTCTGATTGGGCAAGGTGTGTTGTTGATCGGAAGAGCACCTTTGGATGTTGTTTCAGTTTGGGGTTTGCAATGATCTCCTGGTGTAGCAAGAAGCAGTCTTCAGTGGCATTGAGCACGGCAAAGGCCGAGTACATTGCAGCGTGTGTGGTAGCTCAAGAAGCAATGGGGTTTAAGAAGCTCCTTGCAGGATTGTTTGGACAATCATTGGAGCCGACTGTCATTCATTGTGATAATCAAAGTTGTGTGAAGCTTTCTATCAATCCAGTGTTTCATGACAGAACCAAAAATGTTGAGATCAAATACCACTATATCAAAAATATGGTATTGAGGAAAGCAATCCAATTGAGATACATTAGCACTGATGAGCAGACGGCAAACATTCTCACCAAGCCTCTCTCTAGAGTAAAGGTTGTGTACTTCCGAGACAAGGTTGGTATTGTGGAGAATGAAGTCGTAGCTGAGAGGGAGACTCAGCTTTAGTGATCTTTTGTGATTTGCTTTAATGCATCTTTCTCTACTAGATAAATTTGAGGTGTAAGCCCTTGTTTCCACCCTTTGGAAGTAGCCATGGTGGATGTCATGTTGAGTGACTCCATGACAACATCACGTGAGAGTCTATGATGGTTTTCTTGTACTTGTGTTTATTCACCCTCTGGGAGTATCTATGGTGAGCGTCATGTTGAGATGACGACATCACATTGAGTGATTTCGTGATGGGCACTTGTGCATATATACTTTACCATACATGGGAGTAGCCATGATGGTTGATATCATGATCGAGGGGAGTAGCCTTATTTACTTTCTTGCATAAGCATTTTCATTCCCACTGTTTGGTGGAAGAGACAGGCCTCACCGTCTTTACTTTTTGTACTTGCATTTCTCATAGTGTTGATCAGCTGAACCGTCAATCTACTCCCGTTGAATAAGTGGTCGAGTTGCATAATTTGTACTTCCGGCATTTTAATTTCAAGCTAACGATCCTCGAGTCCATATGCTTACACCTCGCCCATCATTGGGATCTTGGTGTACAATCTTGGTGTAGGGTTACATTCCAGTGTTGGTTTTGGCTTATCTAACGCTAACAGGTAAAATTGTTGATGAAAAAATTGAAAAATTATAAGGGGGTCATTTCACCTAAAAGTTGTAATTTTGGCTTGTGAAGTTAGGAATCAGTTTTTGGCAGTATGAATGAATGTAATTGGTTAAATATGACATATTGTCACACCAAAAAGGTTGGAGAAGACATGGAATGAAAAGAACTTTATTTTGCCACATTCTACTTGCATTCTTATCTGTGAAACAAACTGTAAATTGAATTGTACGGCCTTGTATTGTATAGTACAGCCCTACAAGTTATTGGAAAAGTTGAAGAATGTTGTTATCTTCCTAATGCTTTTGGTTTCAGTGATTTTCATTGTGATTTGCAAAAGTTATGGCCATTTTTGTATTAACAGGTCCAAACGCTACCTAGGGTTTCCAGGGAGCAAATTAAATTAATGGATAGAGTTTCCACCACTGGAAACCCATGAAAATTGCTGGAAAACAGGGAAATCCGGGGACGCGTCCCCCCCATAAAATGCCCAGTCTCGGTCCTCGGGTACAAGGGGACGGCTAGGGGACGGCAGTGGACCGTCGCCTTTTTTTCCAAAAAAATAAGAAATGTCCCCAAAACAGGGGAATGGCGTTGACCAAATAGGGACAGCCAGGGGACGCCTAAGCCGTCCCCCAACCATCCCCCAGGAGTCCCCCACATCAAAGCATGTTTTAAAAACAAAATATATATATATAATAGTTTTCAATTTTTTGGTTTATGAGTTGTTCGTTTAAATTACTTTCATATATCTTTCACAATATTTCAAACACTCACAAGATAAATATTTGATGCTATATTAAAGATATATAAAAATAACAAAAATTTATTCCAAAAGTGTGTAAACTTGAATTTATTTGCTTGTTGTTCACTAACAGGTTTTAGAGACAAGGGCTTAGGATTTTGACCTTTTTAAACAGTTCTTACTTCTTCACAATTGGAAATAGGTTGATTATTAAGGCAATTTGATACCCAAAACTCCTTGAGGCAACAATTGTCCCCACATTTAAATGCTCAAATCCATATCAGACAATACACCATCATTGAATTTACTTCCAGTAGTCCAGACTCTCAGCAAACTACAATAATTTTTCCTTCAGACGCCTCAGCTATTCATTATTGTTATGTGCCAAGTAATCAATAACCTAGGTGAAACAATCTTCATTGTAATCACAAATGTTCTCCCAATTCGTGAGCTAGAAATAACCTTATGTAATTTGATATAACTTTATAAATTATAACTTGGAGGTTGTATTATGATTCATGTATGTTAATTCTGAATTTTCAATCTGTATTGAAAAAGAATGTTGAACACAAATGTTATATGTTAAGGTTCTATAATGTATATTATCATTATGTATGCTTTATCCATCTTTTCATATGAATATTTTAAATTTCCCGATATATTTTAAATTTTCCCTATATTTTATATAGTTGTCCCTCGCCGTCCCTAAATTTGGCCTCACAAATCGGAAACTTGGGGACTCCTCCGGCCGTCCCTTGTCGTCCCCTTCCCGGAAACTTGGGGTAACCTTGGTGGAAAACTATGTCCTGATGCTCCCCACGTTTTGGCAGAAGGAGGATTCATGGTTCTCAGTTTTAATGAAGTTGTTAATGACAGTGTGCTCTCATTTGTCTGAAAACAGTCCAAAACCCTAGGTTGTTTGGTGATTGAACAAATCTATGCTTAGTTTGGTCATAGTTGGATAGGAAACCAACGAAATATGTTGTGGTAGGTTTCCACAGACCAAGGCTCTCAAATTTTGATGTTGTTCTCTTTGTTAAGTGCCCATTAGGCCTTCATATCAATGTTCCCAAGTGCAGTAGTATGCATTTAGTGATTGTCTGAAATGAATCTTTGTTTGAAAGGTGTCAAGGCAGTCAAGTTGTGTTAGGACAAGTCCTTCCTCTGCATCAATCATGTGTCTCTTATGTGTGTACTTAATTTTTGTGTCTTGCATGTATGGTATTGCTATGGATGATTAAGTTTTGAAGCAATACTGTTGTGATTATTTAAGTTGTGAAAAGTAAAGTTTTTATCTATATTGATTCACACTCTCCCCCTCTAAGTTTTCGTGTTGGGTGAAAGAAAAGAAGAGTCGGTGCTACACTCAATGGAAGACCTAGTGTATGATAAGAGGGCAGCACTCCCAAAGGATGCAGTAATTTAATGGAAGTAGAAAGAGACCAAGAAAGGGTTTCACGACTCTTGGAAAGTGGGGCTCAAAGGATAATTCATGGACAAAGCTTGGTGGTGTTCCAAAGAGAAAGTGTAGGCATCGCTTCCTCATCTTATTTCAAATTAAACTTTTGAGGGACCAAAAGCCTAACTTTGAAAAGGGCATATGATGTGAAAAGGATCAAGGACATCTAGAGGCTCTAAAAAAAAGATTGTTTTAAAAATTGTGTACTTCAAGAAATACTTGTTTTGACACAAGTGAGACTACCAATTTATTAGGGGTGATTTCATAATTGATGATGCATGAAAATTTTTTGTCAAAGCGATTATGTAACCACTAGGGTTGTACTATGTACAAGAGATGATAACAAAACCAAGCTAGTCAATTCATAAATGACATGTGGTGGTTTTGTTGAATTACTAGATGTTTGATTACACAGTCTGAAAATAAAATCCTAGTAAACCAAACCAACTCTTCAAATGCTTGGATAGTTGGGTTGCTCCAATTCATAAGACTAAAGCCTAGCAACATACAAAAGTTGAAGTAAAAGGACAAAAAAAGCTGTTCGATGAATTGGAGACATAGGGATCTTGGCAAAATGAAGATTGGACATAGAGTTCAACTCAATACAAAAAAGGTTGTTCGATGAATTGGAGACATAGAGATCTTGACCAAATGAAGATTGGACACAGAGTTCAATTCACAGCATTGGCAAGGAGGATGGGAGCAATAATTCATTATAAACATCTTGTGCTTTGCAATTAACAACATAATATGGTAGGAAAGCTATTGGCACCTATCAAGCTGAATTTTCCTCCCAAATTAGGGGTTCCCCAAATGGAAAATTTGTGTAGAGTAATTATTGCATGTTTCCAATATTTTTTATAGCTATGAGCTTAATTTCATAACATAAATATTCAATAGAGGTTAATAGAACTATATAATCAAAAAGTTGAATTCATTGCCACACTCTCAACTTTGCACAATTATGGATCAAAGAGACTATCATTTGTATCTATTTGAATCTTACCAGCACAAGGATTCTTGTGAGTCCCTTCTCTATTATGTTTACAACCATTCCTTCTAGCATATTTGTTTGTCAATGCTTGAAAAAAACACCCTCTCGAAAGGCAGCCCTACTTGTATTCAAGCCTTCTACCGTCCTTGTGATCTTATAAATTTCATCACTATGCTCAATGCCATTCGCAATTGTTGCTTCATTGAATTCAACAGCCATGAGAAGCTTAGAAAAAATAGATTTTGTGACTTCTCATGTGTACCCCAACTAAATTACTAGGATCCATGAAAAGAATGTTACTTCTTTTCTCCAACACCACATTGTGGCCACTAGAAATCAAACACTAAACAATTTCTATAGCAATCGTGTGCCTGCTACGAAATGAATACTATAGCAATTATGTGACTATACGAACATCTATACCAAATATGTGATTTTTTCTTAACATCTATAGCAATTGTGTGACTACTATGGAATAACTTTTGTAGAAGTACTTGAATGGTACAAAATGATTCAGTCTTAGCCATCTTTACATAGTATGCCATTACCTAAATCTACTTGTAGACAAAAACTAACCTTTCCTACATCATTATGGCACCCTAAAAGGCCTTTGTTTAAGCTCAAATGCAACCAAATGATCAAAGAGGAAGCATTTTATTCTCACCCACATGCATTTGTAGATAGCCAAATTTTGGGTGATGCATGATTATTTTTTCTCCCAACGAAGCTCCTGCATCATCTTCCTAATGGTGATGATAATGAGAAAGTTCATCTCATTGACTATTTTCAATTACCCACCTCATCAAACTAAGCCATGTTTCCATTGAGGTAGCATAAAATGTGACTTTGTTTGAGAGTGCCACCTAGAATGGCCAACAATCTTGAAATGAGAGAGATTGTAGTGGGAAGTAATTTTCTACATGAATTTTTTAGCCTACTCTTCCATATTTAACATTGATACTAATTTGAGACTTTTGTAGTCTATATTGTAAGGAAGCTAAGGTAGCGAAACAACTTCCTAGACTAATCTTGAGAGGAGAATAATGCAAAAACTTTTACAGATCTTTAGCAATTACAGAAACTTAAACAATATCATGCATACCACAACACAGTGATTTACGTGGGGAAAACCCTTTTGGGAGAAAAACCCCACACTCCAAAAGCCGCCCAATATATTATTCAAAAATCATAAAGATTACAATATATTTGCAGAGCAAGCTTCTCACAGGAGTATCACCAACTAGAGATCCAAATGCAACACGACTGCTATCAGACTCTCAAAATACATCACAATGCACAACCGTAATACAACGCCCTCATAAAATAGAGTTGCCTTCTAGGGCAAGTCAAGCCAACAAAATATCAACCGTTAGATATGAAATCGAATAATGAATGGTCCAAAATTACAATAATAAAATACATAAAATATGCCTTTCGAGGGTGTGACCCCCGAACCCCCAGTCGAGGGGGATAAGCCCTCTCGGACCCCCGCACGGGGGGTACCCCTCCCTGCAACCCCCCCACGCTGACGTATCAATAATACCTTATGTATTTGCAAGGTTGAGACCTATTTTCCCAACATATATTAGAGCCACAATACAAACATGTTATCAAATTACAAGCACAAATCTTATGGCATGTTATTTAAGTCTTGAAATTTACTTTTTGTTTGGATCAATGGTCCACCAAGAAATATCTAGTACTAAGATATGTAGATATTTGAACACCTCTGAGGTGACTTTGATAGCTTTCCAACTAATATAGTTAAGGTTCTTTAAAAGTAAGCCTAGAGTTTTCTTCTTAAGAGTCTCCACCAAATGCCTCCATAGCTCTTTAACATAGCTACATTCATTGAACATGTTTACTATTAAGCATAGTTGTCGAGAGATACAGGGTACGGGTACTAGTATGGGGACGGGGACACCAATCAAATTAGTGTACGTGAGTTAAATGAATAAGGACACGGCTATTTTAAATGTAAATGATTCACCAGAAATTTTGGGTCGGGGAACTGGTACGTTGTCTATGTTCCCAAAATGGAGTTTCCCGGCAACTATACTATTAAGGGACCTTGCCACCCTTTTTCGCTGTAAACTATAGGCTACAAGAATTTTCCCATGCATAGTTAATCATATAATTTTGATTTTCAGTCAACCTTTGTCTTGAGATTCTCATCCATTTACGTCTTACATGATTTCCTACTTCAAGAGTGTGATATGATGATACAACGGTGCATTAAATGATGGATTGGCAAGCCTTATCCATCAATCATGTGACCAGAAAATGCCTTTCATCCAAACCAGCCGCTCATGCATCTACTTTCTGTGGTACTTAGTGTCCAATTTTCAACAAGTTTCGTGTTGAACATTGTTTCTCTAATCTGGAAATTGAGACAATCTAAAACAACGTATAATATGTTGTTGTGAAAGACAAATTTAAGTTCAAGTTGTTTTTAAGTGCACTACTGGTTTTCCATTTCAACCATTTTCCCAAAATCTGATCATTGAATGGTTGATTTGGATAGTCTTCCCTAAATTCTCATAAGGTTCAATAGGTTAAAAGAAGTAGTTTACCCTCCAAGAAGTACAAAGTGTTGGGCTTGCCTCTTACCAGTTGCTAGACAATTGAAAAATATTACATATTATTTTGGAGTATTTATTTTTATGCAGTGAAACACTTTCATAGTTATTGAGAACAGATTCTGGATTATTAATTTCCCTTAAGCATTTATATAGATAATATGATCATGTAACTAACAAATTAGAAGCTTGAAAAATTGTCAATGTTTTATTCCAACAATGTATATTGCTTCACATTTTTGCCAGTACCATAACTTTAATGAAGCTTTCCTCAATGATATAAGAAATTCAAGGAAAATCAATCCCCTTGCCTTCACATAGTCCTCTTGTTGGGTCAAAGGAATTCCCTATTGCTTCATTAATTGTTACCATTCAAGTTAGTTATAGTAAGGCAACTTTATACTACTGCCTCAGAGGTGATTAAACCAGAAAGCCATTGGGATCTGGTCTATGAAATCCTATTCACATCTGTCAAAAGATTTGGGTCTTGAAAACTCAAAATCAATCAAAAATTAAAACCCTCAGTGGCTCTCCAAAGAGTGAACAATCTACTATACTAAAATAATAGTATCAGTGGTTTAACTCTTTTGGAAATATTTTTTTAGATCATACTTGTTGACCATCTTGCAGAGCAAAATGGGTCTGTATTGGTCCATCGCTTTTGCTTTTGGGCCTCTAGGAAACAGAACTTTTGGTGTTGCATAGATCTCCTTAGCATCTTTTTGTTCTCCTTGATTTCTCCATGACCTCCGAAAGGCTCTTCTTTGATTAGTTCCCGATTAGCATAGTAAAATTGTACCAAGAAACCACCTACGCCCAGTATAGTATTTCATGCAAAGAATACAACTTCATTGAGCTCATTTTTTTTTATTAGTTGTAGTAAGATATCGTCATTGAAATATATTACCTTTTTCAGAATGATTGCGAGCATTTTCTCCTAAGCTTTGATTCTTCCCATATTCACAGGTACTTCTTGGACAAGCTGACTGAAAAGCTCTTCTTCATGTTTAATAATTTCTGCAACTTCATGAATTATGCTTCAACCAGGTTTTTCAACTATTTGAAATTTTGAATCATATACATGTCTTTAAAATTGATTACTGATTGTGCAAGAGCTCGATGTTTCTACCTCCTTTCTTGATCCATCATTCCTTGGATATTTGGCACCAGTATCACCTAACTTTTCTTTGTAATTCAAATGATATCTCTATAAGATGTTGTTCATCCACATACACTGCCTTTTGGTACCATCAAAGCGTTGATAGATCCCTATGCCTCTCATCTTTCTTGCCATAGTCGCTGGTTATTCTTGGATCAGTTGGCTGAATGAATTTGTTTCACATTTGAGAATTTTTGAATCTTCTGTAATGTCCCCACATTTTAGCCCTATGCTCTTCAGTGACTGATAATTAATTTTCGGAGGCCCGTAGACTCGTCAGAAGTGGAAATTAGGGTTTCCTATTTTATAGGAGGTTTTAGTTAACCTTTTGATGGCTTGCATGCAGGAGTTTGTCTTAGAGCTTCTTGGAGCTTTTTGGATTTTTGGAGAGCTTCAAGGTGTGGTAAAATGCATTTCATGAAAATGACATGCATTTCTATCTGGTACTTTGCATGCAGGAAAAGATTCTGGGTTTTCAGAGATCTCCAAAGGGGTGTAACATGCATCTGATTCTATCAACCTTTCCAGACACTTACTATTTTTAGTAAGTCATGTTAAATGCTCAGATGATCTTCAAATGAAGTTTGCAAACACTTCCTATTTATAATAGTTCGCTATTTTTGGTAAGTTCTATTTATGGCAATGTCTTCCTAGTAGCAGCATAGTCATTTGAATCCATCATTCTATTTTTGGCAGTGAGGCAATTCAGTTTGGGCGTTGGCTTTTTCATTCCTCTAGGAGGTAAGTTTTAATAACTTAATCATTTTTCGGTGTTGCTTTTCGAACCCCGTGCCTAGGCGATCAACTTCAAGTTGTTTTAAAGAGGGGACTTGTCTAGGATGCTTAAATTGAAGAATTAAATATTTTTAAGTTAAACTATTTGCTAAAGTTCCTTATGGACGCTTAGGAAGAGGAATAAAGTGTTGATTGATATTTTATATTCTCCAAAAAGGTTGGGTGTTCCCCTTGAGTAGCTAAAGTGTTTCGTATTCTCTTTTTGGAGGTTACAGTTGGTTCGTTTTCCAAGGAGAAGTCTATTTATTAATATCTTGCTCATTGTTTCTCATCTTTTAAAAATTAAACATAATGTTATGCTGCTAAAATATTTTCAGATTTTGCTCGAAGGAGTGCATACCTCCTAGTTTCTTCCTTCCACTCTTCATGCTTGAGAGATACTACTTAGTTGGGCTTATTGAAGACTGTGCTTCACTCAGGAGTGCAGATTGAGCTTCAATTTCTAATTTATCTAAGTAGATTGTTGTTGTATACCCTATTTAACTATTGTTGGTTCGTGCTTGGTTGTAGCACGTTTCCATTCGTAGCTCATTGGGCGAATTTCTCTTGGTTTTGGGTATTAGCTCTATGCTCTTCCCTTGCTTGGGCGCCCCTTTGCACAAAGTTTCATATTTTTTGAAGGTGTTATGAATTTCTAGAGCTAGTCGCCCCTCTTAGAAGATTGGGGTTTTCATTGTGGCTGCACTGGGAAGCATGCACAAATAATCCAAAGATATTTGGCAAGGTTTCTCCACTGGTACTTGATCGCCCAACTCCTAGCTTCTTTTTGCATTTAGTTTCATATTTATCAGAGGTGTTTGGAGAAAGATATGAACATTTTGGTGAATTCTATACTGCTGGTCTAATTTTCTGTACATTACTGTTTCTTATTAGATCTGATTTATTGTTGTTATGAGCTTATTTGTTGATCATTTACATGTTATATTAGTTAAGGAACATGTTGAAGAGCACAACGATTTACTGAGAGGAGGGGGGGAGTGAAAAAGTAAATCAAAACAAAAAAATTCCTTCTTAACCTTTTATCAACTTTAACTTTTATTCAATATCAACTTCTTAAAATGAATCAATGCAATCAAGTTGACTCCAATTGATGTATGAAATGTTTAATGATTTATTTTTTTACCAAAGAAAGTAGGTACCAATCTACTTGAATTAACAATGAAATAGTTTAGTAGGCTCCAACCTACAAGGAGCACAAACCCCTTAGACTTATTTAGTAGGCACCAACCTACACGGAGCACCAACCCCTATATGCAAGGCACCAACCTTGACTAAGTGATGGATGTAAGATGACTGCCTTCAATCAGATCTGCACTTCCTCTATCCTCCAATCTACTTTGTGATGAATGCTATCACTTTAAGCTCACACAAGAAGATAGAATTTTTGACTTGAAACTGCTTACTATCTACAACCACACTCAACCTTGATTTGAATATCAAATATATATATTGCTCAAGAGTTGCAACCTTCTACTGGAAGAACATATCTCTATTTGCACCCTTTTTCAAATCTTCCTCTTAAACTGAATTAGTTTTATTTTTTCCTTAATCACTTTGATTTTGTTTTGATTTCTTCTGCTTCGTTTATTAAATATATGTGTAAGGATATCTTTTCAATGAAAAAATCAAATAAGACACGTCCCGTCAAGGATATGAGTGATCATAACTTTTCAAGAGCCAATCGAATGAGCATATCTCCTTGGTGAAGCATCGTACCATCTAGAAGAAAACAGAATCACATGAAAGAACACGTCTTTTGATGAATGATGTCTTATCTGGAAATGAACACGTCCTTTTAAAGACCATCAATGAAGAGTCGCTTCTTTTAGAAGCACGCCTTTTAGAGAGAGACGCCTTGATAAAATACTTCGATTATTCAAAAAGACGCTCGTAGCAAGATTCAAATCTTCGTAGCTAAGTCAGATTTAGAATCTCTTTTGGAAGAGACGTTTCACTTCTTAGCAGCCCGCACAACACTTGCTAATCGATTCACTTCATAATCAAATCGCATGGCTCCAGTCCAATTAGATAACTAAATGGGTTCTTGAACAACTTCGATTAGATGACTAAATATTGATGAATCTGACTGTAGTTTGATGCTTAATAACCAATCTGATCTAAAGAGCCAATCTGATTAATAAAATTGCAGTTCGGTTCTTATTAAGTTCTGAATAATAAATCTGTAGTTCAATTCTGGTGTTTTTGACTTCGATTCTGATTAATAAATCTGAAGTTCAATTCTTATAAACCTGAACATTAGCCAATCTAATTATAATCTTGAACATTAACATCTCTGATTATATTGGCTTTGTCAACAATTCTGAATATTCTCCTTTGCTATGACTTCAACGACAATAACTTCAACACATGTCTCTAACATTCTAATGTAATTAGTCTCAAAAACTCAATTGTTGTGCAGCTGATTATCTATTTTGTAAGACTGGTTTAGTAGTACTAACAACTATTTATAATCTACAGTTTATATTCTTGTTTATACTCCCACTGAAGAAGTGGTTTAGTCTCACTTTTACTTTCAACATTTGTTTTTTAATTCCCCCCACTGAAGAAGTGGTAGTATTGATTCATAGCTGGCTTGCCGCCTTATTAATTGTTAATGTCTCCACTCTCGCTGCATAAGTGGTTCAGTTTGTAATTTCCTTTTAGTTTGCTAACGATCCCCAACACTATATGCTCTCACCTCGCCCACATCGAGATCTTGGTGATCAAAAGGTAAAAGGTTACCATTCTTGTTGGTTTATTATTGGAGTTAATGTTGACAATGTTGAAATTGTGCTTATATTTTCAAAAAAAAAACTAAGGGGGATATTTCAATGGTATCAGAACCTGTTTTCCTGCCATCCTATGAATTCAGTGCTTCATTTGTTAGATTAGTGACAGGGAAATTCAATACAACACCAAAGGGCAGAACAGAATTCACTTTCAACTTCCAAAAGTTCCTAAAGATGATACATTTTCTGAAGTTTAGAAAAGAGTTTTGCAAGGTCACTTTACACTACAAGAACATGGCTCATTAAAGAATGTCAGGCTAGGGATGAAGAACTAAGAATTCTTCTTACTTTGCAACAATGTTTGAGCCAGGTGAAACAATCACCTTCTGAGTTGATGAAAAACGAATTAACGTCTGCAGTGACCTCTTTGATTCATCCCTATTGGTTGAGGCATGCAGATGAAGAAATTAGTCTACTAATTACTTCATGTCTCAATGAAGTGATGAGAATCTTGGCACCCTTGGTGCCCTATGATAATGAAACTATGAAGAGAGTTTTTCATATGATTGTGGAAAGCTTTCAAGATCCTAATGAAACTGATAGCAGTCAGTACTCCAAAAGAATTGTTATATTGAAGACATTTTTTGAACTCAGAACAAGTATATTGCTGATCGATTTGGGTATGCAAGATCGAATATATTATTTGATCTATTACCTCTTCATTTCAACTTGGAGTGAACATGAGGAAGATGTAGTTGCAACAATGAGAAACATTTTAGTTTTAACTATCAATGAGATGGATGACATTCCAAAATCCGTCCTATCTTTTTTGCTAAACATTCACGAACAAGAAGGAAAGAATTCTTCTACTGCTGGTATGTTGATCAAAGATTTGTTCGATCAGTGTGAGGGAAAATTTAAGCCTCACTTAAAGAAGACAAAGCAGATAAATGAGGTGGTCATTGATGCAAAAGACGGGAATAAAATGTTGTTTCTCAATTATTGTATGGCGGTTTCTCAGGATGTTCCTATTGATATGCATTTGTCTGCACATGCTAAGGATGAGTGCAAAGAGGCAACATCAATTTTGGATACAAATGAAGAATCTATGACAAGTAATCAAGAAGACCTCCTTGGTATGCTTGAGACTACTAATGAAGAAATCAATAACATACCTTCACATGATGGGCTTATGGAAGGTAAGAAGGATAGAATTGTCAAAGCAACTAACATTGATGATTCTTTACTTTATTATAATGAAGGTGACATGGGTGGTTTTGAGTTTGATTATCAAACTAAGCTCTTGGAAAGGGATACTCTTGAAGATATCAGTGTAAGTAAGTTGGGAGGTGACTCATTAATTGAGTCAACACTCCAAGAGGAATATGAAGAGCATTTTTTTGAACAAAATAATCAGTCCTTCAGCATTTGGAATCCAAGTGTGAAGGCACCTAAGGTTGTCAAGAAACCTGTATGAGATAAATTTCCTTTGATCCCAATAGAGTACAAAATACAGATTTCAATGCAAGCTATGAGATGGCCTTTGGAGGAGAAGATGTCTTTGACAAAGAAGCTTGCATGGGAAAGCCCCATAATGACCCTTTAAAGATGGTTGCAGCCACTAAGGAAGAGTTTGTTGCTACTAAAACTTTCATGACTACGATCAATAATGATTCATTGATCAAGTTGAGGGTTGCTTTAACATGTAATCAAAGACACAATAAAGGGGAAATAGAGTTAGAAGACCACAGAGCCCTTGCTGATGAAAAGTTTAAAGAGGTTCTCAAATTCAAATCAGATTTACCTCTTCATGTAGCTGATTGTAAACAAAGGCCCGCAGAATTGGTAGAATCTGATCCTCTTCATGACCTTGAGCATATTTAGCTAGTGAGTGGTGAAAAACTAGAGTCTTGGAGCAGCTATGAGGGCAGTGGAGACAAGAAACAAAATTCTGATTTTGAAATACAGCCTATCAACAGTTCACCATCCTTGCACATTAATGAGTGGAAAGCTCAATTCATGATATCCATTGAAGATGAAGTGCAAGTCCTATTCAGAGTTGATCGCACACATAGTTTGAATGAAGAAAGACAAGTAGGAGTTAGGAGTGGAGTCACCCTCTTCAATTTGCAATTCATCAAAGACTCCTTGGAAATTATGAAATCAGAATATCTATGCTAGATTCAAGATCGACATTATGCCTTTGAATTTGTCAAGAAGACAATTGATGCAATTCAAGGAACTAAGACAAAGGTAGATGAGCTTACTCTTGTGCTTAAATCAACGAAGAACATGTTCGAGAATGTTCAATTAGCTCTAACGGAGACAAATGACCAGCTAACTGATTTCAATCGTCTCAAAGAACAAAGGAATAAATTAAGAGCTGAAGAGATCAAGCAAGTAATTGTTAAGCTTGATTATCTTCAAGGGGACTTTGATTTGAAGGGTTTCCCTAAGAAATCAAAGGATGCAAGCGTATGCATAAGAGATATAGAGGATTTGGTTTCAATATGGGAAGTGTTGATTTATGATGACTTATATATCTTTGACATGAAGGTGTTGTTTAGACATGGTTTGGTAGCTGTTGTTGGTTTAATTACGATAGCAAGGACCGAAGATTTCAGACTTGTTATTCATGAAGAACCAAAACATGGTGATTACATGCCTGACAGTTTATCCTTTGGGTTGAGTAATGCTCACACTAGCCTATCTTAGAAATTGGATTTGAAGAGAACAATTGTTCCATGTTCAATAGTTGTTGATGCTTCCATGGCTTGGCTTTGGAGCTTCACTTGTGGAGACACCAATTTCCTGAGTATGCACTTGGTTCTAATTGGTACACAGGGACATGTTGGGTATTCTTTCCAATGTGTTGGAGTTTATTCTCGATTGGAAATTCATGTTTGGAATTCTCAACATGGTTTAATGGATATTATTATAAGTTGAAAGAAGGATCTTTGCAGAGATAAGGATCTAATTTTCAGATTTTTTGGTGTTGTTCCCTTCTTTGCCAGCCATCTAATAATTCCTTTTGCTTATCAATTGGAGGATTGGGAGGATGTTTTGAGCAAAGGATGGTTCTTTGCTGAGATGGAGTTTTTAGAGAGGGTGTTTCTAGCCTTGGACATGAGCAGATTCGTCAAAATGGATGATGATTTTCAGTATTGCAGAAATTGTTCATTTTCTTGCATGCTGATTTTTCCTAAATCAGATTATAAGTCATTCATTTCAGATTTGGTGGGCAGTTGGTACACTCATTTTCAAACTTCATAGTCTCTTATCAGGGATGTTTTTTGGCCTCAAATGGGAGAAATGATGATTAGGAGTGATCTGAATCAGTATTTGGATAGTGTTCAAGCTCTTTCCAGTGGCTACCTTTGTACATTCTCATGTACATATGTTTTGGGCAGCAAACCTTTGCTTGATTTGGTTCATCATCTTGAGACTCTTGGAGAGATTTTTGTGAATGTTTTTAGAAGTCTTCATGATTGTAGCAAAATAAATCAGAGAAGCCATAGTACATTCATGAGGAGTTATAAGGATGTGTTAGTTGTGCTCTTGCAAAGGATTGCTTTCTTCCTTGCAAGAAGATGTGGAAGAGTCACATATGCAGTTGTGACTCTGATTGATACTTTGGGGAGTTATACTGATGAGTTTGTTTCTGAGTTATTCTTCCTTGTGCCCAAGAATGTGATAGTCATTGGCATTGTTGATGTTGACTTCTCTAAGTCTTTTGGGGGTGTGATGTTGCAGGGTCTTGATTCCAATCTTTCCATGTTTCTCAGTTTTGAATTTCACACATGTTAACTCACTAAGGTTACAAGGAAGCTTAATGCAATTCTGTTACAATGGCTTTAATTGCATGATCAGAGCGTTGCAGCATCGACATGGTGGGTCATTTCAGAGATGGCCATGGGACCTTGGGAGCCTACTTGGCATAGTATGGATCAATCTGTTTCCTTGGAGTGTGGAGGCATTGCTTGAGGACAAGCAATTTTGGGAAGGGCGGAATGTAATGTCCCCATTTTAGCCCTATGCTCTTCAGTGATTAATAGCCTATTTTCGGAGGCCCGTAAGCTAGTCAGAAGTGGAAATTAGGGTTTCCTATTTTATACGAGGTTTCAATTGAGTTTTTCATAGCTTGCATGGACGAGTTTGGATTCGAGCTTTTTGGAGCTTTCTGGATTTTTGGAGAGCTTCAAGGTGTGGTAACATGCATTTCATGAAAATGACATGCATTTCTATCTAGTACTTTGCATGCAAGAAAGGTTCCTAGGTTTTTATGGGTTTTCAGAGATCTCCAAAGGGGTGTAACATGCATTTGATTCTATCAACCTTTCCAGACACTTACTATTTTTAGTAAGGCGTGTTAACTGCTCAGTTGATGTGGAAATGAAGTTTGCAAACACTTACTAATTATAGTAGTTAGCTATTTTTGGTAAGTTATATTTATGGCAGTGTCTTCCTAGTAGCACCACAATCATTTTAGTCCATCATTCTATTTTTGGCAATGAGGCAGTTCAGTTTGGGCGTTGGCTTTTTCATTCCTCTTGGAGCTAAGTTTTAATAACTTAGCCATTTTTCAGTGTTGCTTTTTGGACCACGTGCCTAGGCGATCAACTTCAAGTTGTTTTAAAGAAGGGACTTGTCTTGGATGCCTAAAGTGAAGAATTAAATATTTTAAAGTTATAATATTTGCTAAAGTTCCTTATGGATGCCTAGGAAGAGGAATAAAGTGTGTTGATTAATATTTTATATTCTCCAAAAAGGTTGGGCGTTCCCCTTGAGTAGCTAAAGTGTTTCGTATTCTCTTCTTGGAGGTTACAGTTGGTTCGTTTTCCAAGGAGAAGTCTATTTATTCATGCCTTGCTCATTGTTTCTCATCTTTTAGAAATTAAACATAATGTTATGCTGCTGAAATATTTTCAGAGCTTGCTCGAAGGAATGAATACATCCTAGTTTCTTTCGTCCACTCTTCGTGCTTGAGAGATAGTACCTAGTTGGGCTTATTGAAGACTGTGCTTCACTTAGGAGTGCAAATTGAACTTCAATTTTTTATTTATCTAAGCAGATTGTTGTTGTATACCCTGTTTAACTGTTGCTGGTCCATGCTTGGCTGTAGCACGTTTTCATTTATAGCTCATTAGGCGAATTTCTCTTGATTTTGGGTATTAGCTCTATGGTTTTCCCTTGCTTGGGTACCCCTTTGCACAAAGTTTCATATTTTTTGAAGATGTTTATGAATTTTTAGAGTTGGTCGCCCCTCTTAGAAGATTGAGGTTTTCAATATGGCTGCATTGGGAAGCGTGCACAAATAATCCAAAGATATTTGGCAAGGTTTCTCCATTGGTACTTGATCGCTCAACCCCTAGCTTCCATTTGCATTCAGTTTCATCTTCATCGAAGGTGTTTGGAGAGAGATATGAACATTTTGGTGAATTCTATACTGTTGATCTGATTTTCTATACATTATTGTTTCTTATCAGATCTGATTTATTGTTGTAATGAGCTTATTTGTTGATCATTTACACGTTATATTAGTTAGAGAACATATCTCTAACATTTTGATGTAATTAGTCTCAAAAACTGAATTATTGTGCAGTTGATTATTTATTTTGTAAAGTTGGTTTAGCAATACTAACAGCTATTTATAATCTGCACTTTATATTCTTGTTTATACTCCCACTGAAGAAGTGGTTGAGTCTGATTTTTACTTTCAGCATTTGTTTTTTAATTCCCCCCGCTGAATAAGTGGTAGTGTCGATTCATGGCTGGCTTTCCGCCTTATTAATTGTTAATATCTCCACTCCCACTGCATAAATGGTTGAGTTTGTAGTTTCCTTTCATTCTATGGTCGGCTCGCTGCCTATGTTCAATTGTAATTTCATTCCAGTTTGTTAACAATCCCCAGCACTGTATGCTCTCACCTTGCCCACATCGGGATCTTGGTGATCATAAGGTGAAGGGTTACCATTCTTGCCAGTTTATTATTGGAGCTAGCACTGACAGTGTTGAAATTGTGCTTATATTCTCAAAAAAAAAACTAAGGGGGATATTTTATCTTAGTGAATTATGCTTAAGTTAGGTTCTGAATTTTTTAATCATATTAATGTGTTGTAAGTTGACTACTGATTATGCAAGAGATCAGTGTTTGTACCTCCTTGGTTAATTTGTGGTTCCTCGGATATTTCAGACCAGTAGCACTTGTTTTTTTATTTGTAATTCAACTCATTTCTTTATATGATGTTCATACATATACAATGCCTTTTCTTATCATCATAATTTCCACAGATCCCAGTGCCTCTCATTTTTGTTGCAATGAGGTCCACTGTATTTCTGGGCTATGATAAGTTTGTCATGAATCTGCACATTCAAGCCTTTTCCCTCAAGAACCACAATCTATTTATCATTTCATCCAATCAAAAGCAAAGTTTGATGCAAGCTTTCTATTCTCAGGTACCATTAACCTTCTTTGTTGGGAAATTTAGTCAACTTATGAATTGTTTTTCTCACTAATACACTAACTTTAAAAGATCATCTCAGGAAACCTATGTGGTTTTATCAGAGACTACTGCTCCAAAGGTAGCAGAATGTGATGTAGGTCATGACCTCCCATATAGGGTGATTACTAACACACACTCAGCTAAAAGGATTTTGTAGGTCTTGTTGATGAGTGACATGGGTATAATGGTTTGAATGTCGGTATGAAAATAAGGGCAAGGGAGCTATCTAGAGATACCCTATCAGACTCCACTCAAATGCTCACCTTTCAATCACTTTTTCAATTTCTCATCAGAATAAAATTATAAAGCAGACAATGCATGTTCACTTGATGTCCTCCATTCAATATCTCTTAAAAAACATATAATGACAATAAACAGGGCCTCCTAGGCCAAAAATGCACCCAGGGCACTCAAAACCAGACAATGCAGCCTTCTAAAATAACTCTGACAACCAGATGCTGATACTAAAATGTGGCAAAAGAAACAGTTATGTACGATAGATAGTTGCACTCTCTTATAAATAAACCATTCTCAATTGGCGTTTGCAGAAATCAATATTCACTCTACTCTCACTCATAGAAACAAATGTCACCATAGGGATGAGATATACTTAAATAAAAATCACTATGGTGCTTCAGGCGCAAATGGACTGCCAAGTTTGAGTACATAATTGAGATTGGATAAGAACAAAATCTAGGAGTAGAAAAGTGAAATAATATATAAGATAAACACAAAACAATCCCTTGGTGGAATCTCATAAACCAAATTGGTGGCTCACACAGCATTGACCTACAAACTACCTCTACCTTTTATTGATGTACTGTATCAGCAGTATTGTCATTCTCTATTTTGCAAGGCTCTCCTATGTAAAGTACCCTTCCTGAGAGGTCTGAATTTTTGTGATTTCCTTAGTTTGATTGATGTTCCATTTAACCAAACCAACACATGATAGAGATTGATATTGACACAAGAAATAAGCAAACACTTTTCTGATTATGTTTTCTGAACTTCTCATAACACAGTATATCAGAAAACGGACATAGAAGTTGCCAGAATTATTCAGAATTAACTGAGTTCAAAACACAATGCTTATAGGAAGATCCCATGCCCAGAAATTAAAGATAACATCACTACTAACATCAAGAATTTGCTACAGTTAATTGCAGATTGATTAAACAGTGATTTCAGACTTAATACTGTCTTTAAAATGACTGAGATTACACCTTTATATCAGTGCCAGAATATAGGACGTTCACTACAAACTGGTTTGCAAGAATACAAGGCTACAATGCAATACTCAGAGTTCATTACATGCATATTATCATGCCCAGAATGTTCCAGATTTGTTATGGCAATAAGAACAAGGAATAAAAAACTCAGAACCTGACCTGTGACCTCACGCAGACCAAGGTTTACAGCAACAAGCCAGGCGAAGTATAGAAACTGTGTAAAAATGATGTCGACTACCTCTATGAGCCTTGTGCGATCTCCAGCATGGTAGCAAGTGAACTCAGAAACTCACGTCCTCCTGGAAACTCTTAGTCGACCCTCATATCTGCCAAAATCTGATCACTGAGAAACACGTGTGGCTGCTTTAGCTTGTAGAATGGACTGAGAAGGTGCGTTCAAGGCAGTAAGGAGGATTCCAGTAATCAGCAATCCCAAACGCCCTTACACAGTACCTGTGAAACCCTGAGACTCCCACGTCCTTGCTCAAATGCCCCTCTAACCAAGGCGTCCAGAAATATAACTCCTCACGCCACCTCCAGGACTTGACCAGCAGTTTGCATAAACAATAGCTTAGGAGAATAGCGCCTCAATGCTCAAACTGGTATATTAAACCCTTACTTCTCAGATAAGCAGAATGCATTTGTTAACCTTCATTTTTGTCTCCACAGGAGACCCAAAAAAATGACTTTGTCGACCAAGTAGATGATCTAAATGATCCCCTCAACTATACAGCTAGGGTGGAATCGTTTCACCACCAAAACTAGATCACCATAGGGCTTTTCCTGCCCTAAGACCAAGAAGCTTCGAGAGCTCTCCAAGAAGAAATTGAAAAATAAACAAGCATGAATGAAAATGAGTCTCTGAAACACCTTTTACATTTTTCACATTAATATCCAGCTCAAATAAAATAAAGTAACTTTATAAAGTTATCTTTTAATCATAGTTGCTAAGAGACTGGTACTGGTACTGGTACGAGAGACTGGTACCGGTATGGCTTTTTTTTTTTAAAAATAGGAGACCGGGCTACTTGAGACGCCATTTTTTTTAATATAAATTAAAAATTAAAAATTATTAAATTAATAATTAATAATTTATAGAAAATCTGAAAATATGACATTGAATTTTCAAAACAATAATTTAATCGCTCTTAGATGCATCAAATCCAATATGCTTTAATTTTTAAAGTTTCAAATGTTTAAATTTTAAGGTTTTTTTAAGGTATTTTAATGGGAGACATCATTTTCTGCAGTGGGAGACCGCTGGGTACTTGGGAAACTTCGGCAGAAGTCTCCAGCCTCCTGGAGGCATCTCTAGAGACAATACCGGTCTCTGAGACGCATCTCAGAGAGGGGGAGATGCGTCTCCTGGCAACTATGCTTTTCATATTTCACTTAAAGTCGCTTTATGAAATATTTAATCAATCACTTAACATTACATTTCTAAATTTTTCTTTTCCGGCCAGGTAATATTAAATAATTAAGTAAATGAATTCCCTAATTTCACCTTTAGCCTTTGGGAATAAAAAAAGCTAAATTAGCATCTTCGGTGATCATAGAGAATGGGACATTACATCCTATCAAATATCTCCAGCAAAATATCAGATCATTCCTTCATTCATTATATTTATTTTCTAGCTCCCAATCTCCTTAATGTTTTATGTTTTGTTTTCTTCAAAAATACGGATATATAAATGCATGGTCAAAACTCCATTACTCTCCTTGGCTGTCTCGATAATTCAAGATCATAAGATAGGGGAGGTTGGCTTCTAGAGGTGGCATCCAAGTCATCTCAAGGATATATTATTATGTGAGGCCTAGAGAAGAACACCTCTATCAGCCATTACGTCAACCAATTCATTACCTTTTCTCTTAGTTTGTGAGATCTGACTATGTAAAAGGAATCTACTACGAAAAGTTATAATTGAATAATCTAATTTAGACTCCATGCTTTGCACCATTTCTTGTACATTATGGTGATTAGAATCATGAAGTTCCCATCAGCCCAACGATCATTCTAAACCTTGTTCTGTGCAATGGCCAATCCTGATTGTTGATGTTGCATAAATCAACTAGCTTCCCTTGGCAATCTCCCCAAAGATTCCTTCCACAGCTAGGGTATGATATCTTTGATCTATCATGTCAAAATTTTACAAAAAGCAGGCTAGAGAAAAATGAATGACATTAGGCTAGAGAGGAGGAGACCAAGACAATGGATGCATCCGACACGTCATATTTGGATTAGAGACCCAAGTCTACAGGTCAATCTCAAAGAGTAGACTTTTTGTGCAAAGAGAAGCAAGTAAACCTTAAACAATTCATGGAGAGCATCAAGGAGATCCTGATGCCTAGAAGAAACATTTCTTATATTGGTAGAGAAAACAGTACATTCTACAAGTGGAGGAGATGGAAGCTACATAATGGACTACAGAAAGCATAACCTCCTATACATGATTTTACATTGATCATCATACCAAAAATTTATGAGTCAAAACCCATTGACTCTAAAAGGCCTCAGGATATGGAACACCAAAATGGAAAACACTAGATTGAGAAAAAGCACTAAAAACCAAGGAACTAGTGCACCAAACATATCATAACATCCTGCATGTGTTTTATGACTGCATTAGATCTGACTTGCCCTTTATGGGAAGAGTTGTAGATATCTTTCTGCTTTTGATTTCTATTACAAGCATCCCAATTAATACCTGAGAGAGGATTTCAATAATAAGGCCTTTCAAGGAAGATTTCAATTAAGGGTAACACATCACAAGAAAATATTAGATGTGTTACTGCTGCACAATAATTGTATAGGACTTTACAACAAATGCTAAGGCTTCTATGCATTTTTTAGCAGTGATATATTGCCAAGATTACTTATTCATGATTATAATAAAACTGAATCTGCACTATTCAATTAACTGTAGTTCTATTCATGATCCACATGCAAGACAAGTAAGAATGTACACTGAATGGAGTCAAGCTGATCACCTTCAAAGATGAAATTTTTTCCAATAAGGATGCTATTGTTATGGTTTCGAAAGGTGGATGATAGACCTGCATGAAAAAAATTAAATAAACCTCTAGAAAAATTTAAATGGTAAAGTGTCTGCATATGTGTTATAATTCATTGCAGTGCAAAAGCAAAAATAGGATGAGACAATTTCTTTTCAAAATATTCACAACATAATACCAGCTTTCAAGGTCCTAGGTTACAATAGCAATCATGGTTAAATACAACATTGAAATACAAGGACATAATTACTTCCCTTCTAGAGGACAATAATTTAAGGGCTAAGGATCAAGCTGCGTAAACAAGAGATTTTCAGACTATTGACAACATTTTCACACTTGTGCTATCATTGAGAAGGCTCGTCAATGGTCTTTTAAATCTTTTGTTGTTTTCTAGACTTTAAGAAGGCTACTCTTTGCTAATAACATGATTCTTCTCTCTCATTCTTTTGATGACTTATAGAGGCAATGAAATGCAGTTACAGAATTTTGTCATCTTTTCCAACGTGTAGTACACCTTTATGAAACTAAGTTCATGGTTTTCAACACCACCCAGGATACTCTTTCTAGGTTCCATTTCTTCTAAAAAGGGGCCTGTGCAGATAACCACTAATTAAAATCATCTAGCAACTCAATTGATAGGGCCTCCTCTCTCGTTTTGGACTACCTCCAAGTCTTGTCTTTGCAAGGGATACACCTCCCCTTTTGTTCTTGAGTATCAATGTTTTCATGATCCAATGCAAACAAGCAGTTCCATATTTTATTGTCCAATCCAAATTTTCTGACCAGCCCCTTTGTTTTCAGAATATCTACAGACTCACTTGGTTTATAGTTTATACACAAGCTGAGATCTATGCATGGTCCTACTTCAACATGTAGGAGATATCCTTTTCTAGCACTCTGTTCCTTAAACAGGATTGCCTCTTTGGGTCCCCTCAAATGTCGACATTCTCCATGATTCATCTGCTCTTCTAGTCTATCGGCATTTCTTTCAACCAGCTTCCTCGCTACAAACACTCCTTACGTGCCCCTCATCACCTTCCAACAAGGCATTTACCATCTAGAGAAGAGTTGCTCAATTGTTTCATCAAAGAGGGCATTTACCATCGATATATCTTGGTTACAAGGACCTCCCCTCTACATTCTATCAACCTTAAACTCAATTTCTACGTTAAGAAATTATTTCATGTTGATCAAACCATTGTTCATCCCAGCTATCTTTATCATCATTGGCCTCATGGTTTGATGAATGCCCTTGATCAATTGGAGCATGCTCCATTTAGCTTAATGTCAAGATGGACCACCATATTTTACAAGGTGAAAGATTTTTCCACATTTGTTCTCTTTAGGAGTTGGAGTCTAAGCACCATTTTATTTTCTAGTGCAAGGTACTTGTTTATAGAGAGATCCTAGTGGTTTCTATCCTCATTTTGCTCCCCTAATCAGAGGTGTCTAGCCGTTTTTCCATGAAGTCTGTAATGTCCCCATTTTCGCGAGCATCAATTTGTTGAGGTTTAGCCTATTCCTGGCCCCCGTAGGCTGACAATTATGGATAGAGGGTCCTTTGTGGCAGTTACCCGATGGTTGGAGACAATACTTCACTTTTTGATTCAGGTTTGGGCCTTTGCAGAGGCTTACAGAGTGATATTCAGGCACTTACTATTTATAGTAAGTTAGGCCAACAAGGGTTACTATTTTTAGTAGGGCACCTGGTCACATGGTAGATGGCACTCACGACCTCCAGTTCAGACGGTTTGGCAAAATAATGAGTATTTAAAGAGATATTAATATTTTAATGGCCATTAATGATAATTATTTATTAAAGTTATAACTTAACTTTATATTAAAGTTGGGGCCATTTAAGGGTCATGTATTATTAATACTCATTATGAAAGGAGGATAAAAGAATTAATGTTATTTCCTAAGTGATGAAGTTAAAAATTAGATAACATTTAAATGTTATTGAAAAGCAAGGGGGTCGACCTAATTGAGGAGTATTATAAAAGGCAATGAAGGCAAATGGAATTCATTATGATGATATGATTATTCGAATTTTGTCTTTTCTCTCTGAGAGCATTGGAGCTAGAAAAACAAGGGTTTCTGCAAATCCGATTTTGGAGAACGTTCCCTCTTCAGAATCAAGCATACTGAGGTTGTGAAAGATCAACTGAAGATTGTTTTTGGTTGGCTTTATTACAGAGGTCAAATTCGTGCTTCATAGGAAGAAGATTTACATCTTCTACAAGGGTTTTTAAGGGATAATCAATTGCAGATCAGAATGAGTGTTGGCTGCTACAGTACGAGTGAATAGTGCCGTGCTACAGTAACATGAATAGTGTCACGCTACAGTACCCGTGCTACAGTGATACTTTCAACCTCTTGAGCAGATTTCTTCTCCTCTTGGGGCGGCTAGGGTCCTTGATGCATATACAACAATTTATGGTGGGAAGAAACGAATTTCTAGAGCTGGCTGTACCAAAAATCAGTCATCTTGAAGGTTGCGAATAAAAATTCCAGATTTCAAATAAAGATTGGAGGTTGCAATTTCGGGTATGGCTTGTTGAAAATCATTAATTGTAATATCTCTATTATCTAATTAAAGAGTTTTGCAACCCTCATTCAGCTTATATTGTTCTTAGTTGCAATTCCTTGCATTTCATCTTGCCTGGCAATATTTATAAAAAATTCCAAATAAATCATTTATTGTTCAAAAACACATAGAGATTGCAAACTTTCAAAACAAAACAAATTTGCACCATTTGTATATCTGTTTGCAAGGGTTAGAGACACCCAGTCTCTCACAAAGTCACCAAGTTCAAGCCATCATAGATGTCGGAGGCGTCTCTTTGGATACTGTTGATCTATTTACAATAAGGAAAAACCTATGAGGCATTGCTCATCCTTGCAATCTACTATGGCAGTAAACCATCCAGTTTTATAATATGAAATGCATACAAATTTAAAACCCTTCAGGGTTAAACCATCTGAAGTTTACAAAACACATAAGAATGCATACATGTTGAATCCTCTAGTGGTACTACCATCCAAGATTACAAGATTAGCAAGCATGAAATGCATTCCCAAATAGCATGAAACTACTGCAACAATTGATTTGTAATTCTGATCAGACTTATAAAATATTTAACTTAGTGTTATTTAATATATTAAAGATGACTTTTAAGGGACATAAGGAAGAGTTAAAAAAGAAAATATTTTAGCCTCATTAAATGGGACGCCCAAGTGAGAGACATAAGGGGAATTTATAATAAAATAAAGTAGCTTTATTTCGCCAAGAGGGGTGTGGGTTTTGGAGGAAAATATAAAAAGCATTTTGAGACTCATTTGAAACTTATTCTAAAAATTGAATGAACAAGGTTTGTTGGTTGACATTGTCTTCCAAGAGCTTTGTGAGGGCGATAATCTTCACAGAGGACATCTTCTTCAAAAGTGAGAGATCTTTCCTGGGAAATTGCCGGTGGTTTCATTCAGTAATCATGCTGGTGCATATTTATTTCATTTTTTGGGTGAATTAATTGAAGTTTTCAGAGATACCTTTCAGAGAAGATTTGTGGGATTGAAGACAGCAGGTTTTGAGACGCATAAACATACTGAATCCTTCCAAAAGCTGGCTGTACCACCTTGACTGGGGCATTGGAGTTGTGGAACTGGACGCCTAGGGTATTGAGCAAATTATTGCTGGTTGGGATGCACCTAGGACAAATAAACAGTTTGGAACTAAGTGCTGGGTGGAAAAATGCAGATTTGTGGTGTTGTGGAGCCATTAACGGAACCTCTGTACGCTATTCCAAACCTAATTGCAGACCTGTTGTGTATTGCAGCTTCTGGGTATGTCAAAAATGGATTAGTTTATGTATTGCATCCCTTTGGAAAATTTATTTAATGTTATTCAAGTTTGTATATCTGCTGTTCATGCAAATCTGTGTGTAAACAACCCATAACTCGCTGTTAGAAATTTATATCAGACTGGAAAATGTATTGCAGCACCTGGGTTTTAATGTTTTGATGATGTATCTTTGTTATACTCATCTGGGTATTCAACATTCAAACTCTAAGTTGATATAACTGTCATATTTATCTTTGAGACCCCCTTGAAACAGCAGTTTGATTTATGAAAAAGATTATTTGGCTAAGTTCAGTTGGCTATAGTTATTTGCTATTTCAAAATCATCAAAAAAAAAGTAGGGTGTATGTTACACGGGCACACCACATTAAGGGATCGGTCCAATATGGGAACCCCATAAGAAATTAATTTTATTTCCCCAAAATGGGGCGGCTCCAAGAGGGGGGTCAGACTAAACATTTAATTGTATTTTTTATTATCTTCTACACTCCAAAGGGGGTAATCAATATGAGAGCAAGTTCATTTTATTTGGGGCCACTAATATCACCAACTGTCTTTGACATCAATGACATCAATATTTCTAACACATTCAACCAAGTTCAAGTCTATTTGCTTTGTCAGTGGTTTTGGTCAAAAAGAAGAATGGCACAATGAGGATATGCATTGACTTTAGAGCCCTCAATAAAGAGGCAATCAAGAACAAGTATCCCATCCCTAGGATCAATGAAGCTCATATAGGTACCACCAAATTAAGGTAAGAGAACATGTTCATAGAACAACTTTTAGATGTCACTATGGGCATTATGAGTTTTTGGTCATCTGTTTTGGCTTGACAAAAGCACCAAAGACCTTCCAATCTTGCATTAAGCAATTAAGAAAGTTTGTGTTAGTATTCTTTCCTAACATTCTTATCTATAGGAAGACTTGGGAAGATCACTTAAGACATATTGATGAGGTATTTAGCATTTTAGAGCAGTAATTCTTTTTCTTCAAGGAATTCAAATGTGAGTTTGGAATAATAGAAATAATATAATTGGGACACATAATCAACACTAAGGGTATCCAAGTAGACCAGCAGAAAATACAAGATATTCTAGATTGACCTCCACCATAAGACACTAACACAATTAAGAGGTTTATTTAAACTTCGCAACTATTATAGAAAGTTTGTTAAGGGTTTCTTAAAGTTAGTGACACCATTGACAAACTTGACAAACAAGGGAACTTTTTATGGTCCAATAAAATACAACAAACTTTAGATAAGTTCAAAGAGATAATGAGTTCATGCCCCATTTTGGCTATTTCTGATTTCTCACTTCCTTTGGTTTTAGAATGTGATGCTTTAGAAGAAGGAATTAGAGCAATCATAGCAATCCAAAACTGAGAATAAAATGAAAACCATCATGAAATAAACTCCAATGGTGACTCTTGCAGTGAAGCCACACCAACGTCCAGCTAGAGAGTGTTTGGCAACTCCAAAACTAGAGCCAACCTTGAGGGTTTTCATCCTCAAATCCCAAGGATTCTCAGACTAATTCGGCAACACTTTGTTATCATAAAATTGCATAGCCAAATGCGAGCATAGAGGGGGATTTAAATATGAACTAGGGCTCCAATTTTCAAACTTCTTTTCCCTCCAAATGGGACACCCAACTCTAAAAAGGGGTTAATTTAATTTTAAATTCAATAATCCTTCATCTAGGTGTCCAAACTCATGTCTTCAATTTAAAAACAACTTAGTTACCAAAGCTAGGCGTGGGGGGTGCAAGGGGGCCTTTTTGAACTTTATAACTTTATAACATGAGTTGCAATATTTGCTTTTTTTGAACTCCAAGGATGGTGGATGCACTGAACTACCAAAAATGAAAAAACTCAACAATTGAAACTACCACCACTGCCAAAACTGGAAACCCAACATTGAATTGCTGCTAGAACCACTGCCAAAAATAGCACTTACTAAAAATGGTGTACTACTAAAACTAGTGTGTCCAAACGCCAAATTAGCCCAAATTGAGATGCAACTGTGACTTACTAAAAATAGTGTGTTAAAAATAGCAATACTACCCACCAAGGATCTCAAAAAACTCAGAAAAAAACCCAAAAAACAGTATAGCAAACCTCTACAATTACCCCTTTAAAGTGGCTAACAAGAATCCTCCAAGAATCTTGGAATCCCCTCAAATGCCTCTGAATAGCCTACAGGACTCCAGAAATAGGCTAGCGGACACTCAAAAGCTTAGGACTGAGAAGGGGACATTACAAGATGCTACATGAGAGAATGTGGAGATACTTGAGCATCCAAATTTGCAATTGCTTGGAGACAAGCAATTTGTGAAGAGCAGACTATAATGTCCTATTCTCAACATTGAAGACTCATGGCCTATCCTTTTTCTCATGGGCTAAGAGTTTCGATAAGAGAATTATATTTTGGGGCCCAAATATTGATTTATATGGACAATTTTATTGTCACTTTTGTTGGCATTTCAATTCACACCTCTATTATGTGAATTAGAAACGGACAACTATGCACAGATAAACTGCTCTTCGAATTAGGAGGGGAAGCTCCCTCTTTGTTGATGTTGCTTAAAGAAAGTAAACTAAAACTAATTGCCAATCTTTTTGTTCAGTTAAGAGCACAAGGTTATACAACTCTAGCGCCATAGTTGAGATTTTCTCTTTTTAAACTTCAACTACGACTAAGCCTACTCTAATGACGGTTTTAACAACTCAAGTAAATTCAAAGCTTGAGAGTTAAAAGTAAACAAGGAATTGATTCTTTGACACAAAACTCACATAAACTCGCTCCCAACGCACACCTTAAGACTCATTGTACTTTAGATGCAATCTGAAATAAAGATTATATAAGTGAAACACACAAAACGGAAACTTGAGACAGTAGATCAAAGCAGCAAAGCAGGCGTAAGATTTCCTTTTTTCAAATTTCAAATAACAAAGATTACACTTCTAGGACAGTAGGATTGTAGCAATAACAAGCTTACAATTTAGCGATCAACCAGAATACATTGACACAAGTAACACATAAATTGAAAAATATCTTGCAGCAAAAGGAAGGCATGCAAGCTTGCTCTTACACTAATTGAACTGACACTAAATAACAACTTGCAGGCAAAATTAGGCTCAGCAATTTGCTATCACAATAACCATTAAAGAAAAATGGGCAAGGCTGCCCTTATTTATACACAAGCAAAAAAGTAAGGAACCCTAAAATCTCCTTGCTTTTACAACCAAGACATGCCAACATGCAAGCTTTATTTCTAAAACTAAAACAAGATAACCATCTAACAACATACTAAAAGGAAAACAAACAGGGAAAGTGCCAACTATTACATCTTGATTCTTTCTCTTTCTCAAAGAATGGATAAGGATGAGACAAGAATAGAGAGAAAGCTCGAAGAAAGCATCAAGTTCACTACTACTTTTGAGTTCTATTCTGAGAAAATATCGCTGCCCCAAAGAGGTGACTCATTTAGGAAACTCAATCCACCAAAAAGCTGATTTGTTCTTGATTTCAAGTGGAGAGTGTTGCATGTTAAAAAATCTTGATTTTTGACTATAAACTCGACTAGGTTCGGAAACTTTTTTACACAAACTGCTGAAAATAGAATGTTGATTTTCCTTGAAAAAGCAATTAATCCGAAAAAAGTTGGGACCTAGGTTTTGTCGAGAATCTCATTCTAGAGAAACCCAATTGATCAAATTTCGAAAAAGTTGACGATTTCTCAAAAAAGCGTGAAAAAAAGCAGATTCTTGAAAACTTAAAAATTTCCAAAGTTGAAGAGAACAAGAACTAAGCGGACCCAAATGAATGAATTTCAAAAAAGATGACCCCCTTCATTTGAAAAATGATGCCCTAGAAGAATAAAGCATGAAAAAGCAAGCCTCTATGCTTGCCAATCCTGAATCCATGAAGAAAACTGAAAAAGCACTGTGTTTAAGCCTCCATATCTTGAAAAACAAAAAATTGTATGTTTTCTCCTCTAGACTCCAACTTATAAAAAGAGAATAATGAAATCCAAAGCCTTCTTTTATAGGTTTTGAGGATAAAAACTATTTATTCTCAAGATTTAAATCTTTTGAAGCCAATCTTGAGTAAGTTCGTCGAATGTTTGGATGATGCATGATGAAAATTGGGAAATTTTCTAACGCATTGAGCCTTGGGCACCCTTCTTGACCTGGAGCGCTTTTCCTTAGCGGACTTAGCCATTTTCCTTGAAATTTCAACTTTTGCTTGATAATTGCCCTCAATTTGATCTTCTATTCGACTACCAAATTGATCACGTGAACTAAATGATCATCTCATTGCGGACCCTGACCAAATCGGCGAAGATTGTTCGAAGGCAACATTTGATAAAAACTTCATTTCGACCCTCAAAATCATGGGCGCCCCTGGCTACCTAGGGCGCCCATGGCTACCAATGTTAGCCATTTTTCTGATGTTCTTCAATTTCTGTGGTTTATAACCTTCAGATGAATTCTCCATTTATTTTGAATTTCTGGATGCTTGAATGGTCTGATGAAGTGGCTGACGTTGGATAGCTCAAAGAATTCTGAGGAAGATCTTCTAGAGGTTGCATCACCTGAAAACTGAATTTGAGGGGTCAAAAGCTTGGGCGCCCCTAGCTAGCCGGGCCACCCGACTCCTCCAAAGTTAGTTTTTAAGGAGGTTGGAGAGCTTGCCGAAATCTGAAGGAATATTATGAAGACTGCAAACCCTAATTTCAACTTTCAGGCACTCAAATCCTTGGGCTTCCCTAGCTACCTAGGCACCCAAACTCTCCAAACTTAGGCATTTTTTGGGCATTTTCAACTTTCATCTTTGACCTTCACGCCTTGTCCTCCATTTGATCTGGAACTGTGGGTGATAGACGAATTTGATGATTGAGCTGAGACATCCAATGTATAGCCGTTACAATTCTGAAGACAATGATCATATTTGCAAACCCTAATCTCTGAATTAGGTCCTCCAAAACCCTAGGCTCCCCTAGCTAGTTAGGGCACCCAAAGATCCCAGAGATAGAATATTTTTTATGCTTTCACAATTTCCAGTTTTCTTCTTGATGAAACTCCTCTGTTCGATCTGAGATTTCGACTGATAGCTTGATCTGATGGACCTATTGTTGGATTCATTGTGGAGCCAAAAGATTTTTGAACAAAAAAACTTGGAAGCATATACCCTAACTCCAGCATCAGGCAGCTCAAATTGATGGGCACCCCTGTCTAGCAAGGGCGCCTTTACTCTCCAGTGTTAGAATTTATTTTGCATTTTTTAATTTTCCCCTCGCTCTTCATTCCTCACTATGTGCTCAGCAGATGCTGCATTCTTCTCATGCTAGAGACTGAAAAATATTCCAAGGCATGACTGGCTAGGCGCCTTAACTGGGCAGCGGCGCCTAGCATCTCCAAACTTAGTCAAATTTTCTCAGTTTTCAAGATTCTTCAACCTCCTTCCTTCGTTCTTCATTTCGCGAGCATCTTTCGCCATTTCTTGATTTGTGTTGCACTTGAGACCTCAAATCCGATACCTGGCAGTTTGAGTGTAATGTCCCCTTCCCAGCTGTGACCGTTTCAGTTGACCGTTGGCCTATTCCGGAGACCCGTAGGCTACGCGGATGGTGAAATTAGGGTTTCCTGGTTTTGAGGAGGTTGTTGCTTGAGGTTCGGGATTCTGTTTGCGGATTCTTTCTGGGTTTTCAGAGAGCTTCGCAGTGACGTGTTCAGTTTGGCATTCCGGGCAACTTCGCGAATTTACTATTTGTAGTAAATTATATTTTTGGCAGTGGACAGTTTGGGTTCAGTTCAGTTGGTCCTCTTCTTCAGTTGGTTCAGCTGGCACTTCAATTCTTGGCCTTGGGCGCATATTTCTTGGAGAGATAAGTGTTTTCATTATAATATTATATTTTAATATTATACCCCTTGCCTAGCAATACAACTTTAAGTTGTTTTAAAAGGGGAACCTTGAGGGTCTAGGCGTCATGGAGAGATAAGTTATATCTTTAAATGTCAAATATTGAGATGAAGAAAGGGACGCCTATTGAGAGAATTGATTTTATTTTTAAAAAAAGAAAATACAAAGTGAAATATTTCATGGGTGAAAAAGGACGCCATTCTTTGGAGGGAAAAGGTGAATTTGAAATTAGGGTTTGGGCGCCTTCTGGAAGCTTCTAGATGTTTCTCCCTTGTCTATTTAATCAGGCCTCAGCTCTTCATTTGGCATCTTTTGTCTACTACACCATTATGCTGCTGAATTGTCTTCAAGCACTCGCTTCGAGGAAAGCATCCCTCCTAGCATGGGCTCATCTTCTTGCTTGAAAGATAGCAACTAGTTGAGAAGTTAGCTTGCAATAGGTTTGAATTGCATTTCCAATTGAGTCATTGCATTTTGGGAGTTCTAGTTTACATTTTCTGTCATATTTTGATGTTGCTGAATGTCATTGAGGAATGTAAGATTTGCTCACAGCTCATGAAATAAAAATGCTACCATTTTGGGTATTGAATCTATAAATCTGTTTATGTGGGGCGACCATTCTTGCCAATTTCCAGATTTTATTTGGGTCTTTTTGATTTTATAGAGGAAATTCGCCCTTGCAGCTGGGCCGTACCATCTTGAAGTGCATAGAAGTTTGTGCCAAAATAAATAAGGCTTGTTTTGGGTGGTTTAGGAATTGCATCTTGGGCGCCTATATCAGTATAGTAATCTGCATTCGATTTCTCGTCAATAGGATGTGTTTAGAGGGAGTTATGTGCAATTTCGTGAGTTATTATATTGTTGTTCTGCATTAAATCTGTCAAATCAGTCATACCAGATTTAAGGAAGTTCATTAGTGGTGCGAGGGGTTGATATTCAAAGAGTTTGTGATTGTAGAAGAGGGATCTTATCTTGTTATAGCTTTGGAAGTTCTTACTCTTATGATATTTGGCAAGCTCTCTAATTTGCTGTAAGCTGAACAGTAGTACTGTCAGCAATTCATTCCCTTCATTTTGAATTTACATGTAATCCCCACTGAATAAGTGGAAGAGGCTGGCTTGCCGCCTATTTGCTTTCAGTTGAGTAGTTTAGGGACCCTCTGACCATATGCTCGCCATCCATCGGCGCCATTCTTGGTTAGGGTTACATTCTGTCATCATGCATTGATCCTCTGACCATATGCTCGCCATCACTCGGCGCCATTCTTGGTTAGAGTTCCTTCAGTTTGCATTGCATTGATCCTCTGACCATATGCTCGCCATCACTCGGTGCCATTCTTGGTTAGAGTTCCTTCAGTTTGCATTGCATTGATCCTCTGACCATATGCTCGCCATCACTCGGCGCCATTCTTGGTTAGAGTTCCTTCAGTTTGTTTTCCATAGATCCTCTGACCAATGCTCACACCTTGCCCACATCGGGATCCTGGTGTACATTCTGGTTAGAGTTACTTTCCGCAACGTTTTGGTTTGTGCAAACCTTAACGGGTGCATGTTACATTGTAATCAATTGTGAAAAATCAAAAAAAAATTGGTTCGGTTCATTACATTGAGCAACCTCCATTGATGACATTGGAGCTCTTGATTTGGCTTCTGAAAAAGCATAATAGAACCATTAGAGAAAAACTAATCTTTTGACGATTCTGACTGGACCAGCCTAATGAGGAAGTATTTTAAGCCAATCAAAATCAGTTTGAACCCTTGGAGTCAAACATTCTATTTTTAGAAAATTTTGCCAACATCCATTTGAGAAGAAGAAGGAAGATTTTTCAATGACGTCCACGAGACTAAACAGTCTATGGGACCAAGACAAAACAACCTAATTTGTTTTCATGCTCTTTTCCAAGTCGGATCTCCTGCTGTTAATTTTGACTAGAAGGTTGGCCGTCTGCCTGATCTTGTCCTCCTCAAATAATTGTTCCAACCCAAAAAAAGTCTATTTTTAGTAAAATTCGTAAAATTTAGGGTCGAAAAATTGAGATCTGGGTTTTGTAGACAACTTCGCTCTAAGCAAACCCAGATCCTCAGATTTTTAAAATTGAGTTTCTGAGCAACATGTGTGACATGCAAATTCCATTTTCCGACTGTTTTTGACAATTTTAACAAGACTTTTACCATTCTTTTAAAAATGCCTAAATGTAGCAAAAATTTTAACTTGAGGTACAACAACTTTGTGAGGCCATCCAAAAGACCTTGTGGCCGACGTATTTGAATATTAAAAAAGCACTTTTTAATTTTAAAGAGGAAATCAATTATTAAGGAGATAAATTTGTAACTCCTATAAAGGTAAAAGTGAGCGCCCTATTTTTATTATCGATTATTGTCATTTGCAAATTCAAATTTTCAAAAATTGTGCAACCACGAACAAAACCCATTGACTTGCGAATTCTAGAGGACAAAATCTCTTATGGCAATCATTGTGGATATGGGGACGAAAACCCTCATATCCAATTGGGGCAATTCTAAATCAAGGGTCACAATTGTACTCATTAATTCAACTAGAAACAATTATTATTTGCAAACAAATCCATATTTCTATCAAATTATTGAATTTTTCATATGACTTTCAGCATTGCCTAATTTGAGGGTTTATATATTTCATTATAATCTGATTTCATTGTTGTTAGTGTAAATGTAATCAAATCTTTATGAAATAGGATCCTAAGAAATCTAAGGAATTACTAAGGTCTGAAATTTTGTGTGAGAATTCTAAGTCAAGATTCTAATTTCCAGATTTCTTCTCTTATGCTAAAATGCGCTGATTGCAAAACAATTATAAATTTTGATGTTCACATATCAATGAGGGAACCATGTTATATACCTTGGAAACCCACCTCTAAGAGACGCGTCTCATGAGAGTACGTGTCTCCACAAGTGGAGACACGTCCGCTCATGGGACGTGTCCTTTTGGGTGCACAGGTTTCAAAGACAACCGACTAACACTCAGTTTAACAAACTTAACACATATACCCTCACATACATGGCGGATATATATTATATGAGTTCCGATTTTATTCAATGCAGAATTTGAACATCATTTATTATTTCGAATTTATGCATGCTTATAAATTCGATTTACTTAGTTTTCCATAAATATGTTAAGGATTAATTTCGATCTCGTATAAATGATGATGATGCTATTTAGCAATCATCATTTATATCTGACCGAAGCTATAATTCATTAACACTCCCTCTTAGCTAGGGAATATATTTCAAATCAAATAAGTGGAGATATCACCTTCACACGTGATATCGAAGATATAATATGTTTTCTCAATATTGTCAAGCCACATGACATTCTTCATAACACATCTTCATTATACTATGTGCACTGACATCAAGTCACATGATGTCTACCATAATTCATGTCATATCCACGGATATAATTATCCACCATGATTATCTCTTAAGGATCACAATGATCTTCAAATGATATCAAGTCCCATGATATTCATCAAAGTGTCCAAGAGATACTATCATGACATGTCCACAAATATCAAGTCACATGATATCTAACATGATAGTTCAACTCAACATTGTAGAGTCGTCACTTTACAATGTCAAATAAAAGTGTTCATTATTAGAAAGACCGTCACCTTTCAATAAGGTACATAGGGGGAGTAGGCCCATAAGGTCATGGAGTCACACACATGACAAAAGAGTTTACACATTAAACATCTTTATATATTAGTACAATTTATAAACAATTTGTATTTCAAACATAAATATCAAATTACATTTCAACCATACCAAGTTTCTTCCTGAAGTGCTCTACCTTGATTCAGGAGAGAGGCTCGGTGAGAATGTCTGCAGTTTCATCATTTGTACTAACATACTCCAACTCGATCACTTTCCTTTCCACCATATCTCTTACATAATGATAGGGGATCTCAATGTGCTTAAATCTATCATATAGGATTTACAGAGAGTTTGATGCAACTTTGATTATCACAATGAATAATTGCAGGATTCAAGGGCTCACCAAAGAGTCCCACAAGCAATTTACGAAGCCAAACTGCTTCTCTTGCCCTCATAGAGGCTGCAATGTATTCAGCTTCTGTTGAGCTCTGTGCAACTGAAGACTATTTTCTGCAAATCTCGGAGATCATAGCCGGTCCTAAACTGAAGCAACATCCTGATGTGTTTTTCCGATCGGTTACCGATTGGTTACACTTCCAGCCCAATCTGAATCAGAGTAGCCATGTAGATCTAGTTGGCCATTTCTGTAAAGAAGACCATATCCAATAGTGCCTTGAAGATATCTCAAAATATGTTTCACAACCATTAGGTGAATTTCCTTTGGCTCACACATGAACTGGCTGAGAACATTCACTGCATAGTAAATATCAGGTCTGGTGTTAACCAGATACATCAAGGATCCAATCATCTGTCTATAAAGGGTTGGATCTGCACACTTGGATTTTGTTGTTGCTTCTTTCAATTTGTGAAGGTTGGTTTCCATAGGTGTAGACATCGATCTACAGTCCAACATTCCAAATCTCTTCAGAATATCAATAGTATACTTTCCTTGGCTTAGTATAATGCCCTTTGATTTTTGCCATACTTCCAAACCTAGGAAGTAGTGTAGAATACCCAAGTCTTTCATGTCAAATTCAGAAGTTAGATCCTTCTTTCCTTGAGCAATGAGGTGATCTTCTCCTATTATCAGCAGGTCATCAACATATAAAATAATTATTAGCATATCACCTTTGATTACCTTGAAGTAGAGATTAGAGTCAGCTTCATTCCTGGAAAATCCTAGTCCCAAGAGATAGCTGTCAATTCTTTCATACCAGACCCTGGGAGCCTGTTTAAGTCCATAGAGAGCTTTCTTCAATCTGCACACATGTGAGTCAGGTTTATGTATCACAAAACCTTAAGCTGTTCCAGATAGACTTCCTCTTCAATGGTTCCATTTAGGAAGGCGGTTTTCACATCCATTTGATGGATCTTCCAACCTTTAGCTGCAGCAATGGCTAACACTGCTCTCACAGATGTGTAACGGGCAACAGGTGCAAATGTTTCTCCATAATCAATGCCTTCTTTTTGAGAAAAACCTCTTGCCTCAAAACGTGCCTTATGTTTTTCTATACTGCCATTAGCAGCATGCTTGATTTTGAAGAGCCATTTGGAAGAGACAATAGATTTCTCTTTCGGTCTAGGCACTATATCCCATACATCATTCTTTAGAATGAACTGATATTCCTCTATCATTGCATCCTTCCATGCTTGATGTCTGAAGGCTTCTGTAACACTGACAGGTTCTGAGTTTATGATGTTGTTCATTAGAGCAACACAGCTAGAGAACCGTTTGGGTCTTTTACTTTCCCTAAACGTTCCTTTGGCTGTTGCATGATTCTCAGCTTCTTTGATCATCTTTCTAGCCCAAAGTGGCCTCTTTCTACCGTTGTCATCTGTATTCTCATCTGAAGTAGCTAGAAGTTCATGTGGCATTTCCTCAGGATACTCCCTCTGAATCTCAGGAGCAGTCTCCATTTCAGGTACTCTAGGGGAATAGGTTTCTATCTCACTAGAACTTCTTGCCCTTTTGAATGCAATGTCTTCTTCAAAGATGACATCTCTGCTCAATTCAATTTGTTTCTGCCCGGGTACGAATATCCTGTAGGCTTTGGAGGTTTCACTATAACCCACAAATATCCCCTTCTTTCCGGAAGGTTCTAGTTTGAATCTCTTCTCTTTGGGCACATCTATATAGACAGGACAACTAAAAATCCTAAAATGACTAATGTCAAGTTTTATGCCAGTAAAGGCTTCTTCAGGAGTTTTTTTATCAAGATGAGAATGGGGACATCTATTTTGGATGTAGATAGCAGTCCTAGAGGCTTCTACCCAAAAAGACGTTTCAAGGTTTTGGTCAAGCAACATTGCTTTAACAGCTTCTACAATGGTTCTATTTTTTCTTTCAGCAACCTATTGTGACCTATTTCACACATCACCCCATTGCAAATGGGGACCCCCAAGTTTTGATGTCGCCCTCTGAGTCGCCAATTTAGAGTCTTTAATTTGGGTAAATTTTGAAAGACAGTGTGGATAAGTTGAGATTTCGAACCCGTTTGTGTGTCTTAACGTTATGGAAGTGCTTAGAAGACCCGGTAGACGAAGATCGCCATTGCTTTTGGTCTTTTCTGACACTTCCTATTTTTTAGGGATTCTGCTTTTTTGCTTTTTGCTTTTTTGATTTTTGGCATTTTTAGGCCATTCTGGGGTTCCTTTTTTTAGGGATGCTTTTTGCTTTTTCTATTTTTGGAAAGTTTCTATTTTTGGAAAAAGTTTCTATTTTTGGATCCTACAGAGCAGAAAATCAACATGTCTCCAAAAATCAAGAAAATCAAGGTAAAGTGAAAAGGGTTTGAAAATGGCGAAAATTTTGGGAAAATGCTTGAGTCTGAGAATGGCGCCATCAAGAAAGAAGATGGCATGGAAACCTCAAAGTCCGCCCTACCTTTGGCATGCCAAAGATAGGCACTGGCATGAAGGTTGCCAAGTCCGCCATAGGCAAGGTGGTCTCCAAAGTCCGCCATGGCATGAAGGTTGCCAAGTCCGCCCTTGACAAGAGGCACATGAAGTCCGCCCAAGATGTTTGGAAGATGCGCATGGCACAAGAAGGTCAAAGTCCGCCCAGCCTAGGGGAAAATGGCAAGAGGCACATGAAGTTCGCCCCAAGAAGTATGGAGAAAGGTAAAATATGAAGAGATGCGCTCCAAGATGTTTGGAAAGGGGTGGAATTACAAGGGAATTCATTGGAAATTGGATTAAATGATCAAAACAAATGAAATTTGCCATTGGACAAGGCACAAATAAAATTCGCCATGGCAAGGAAAGTGTAAGACAAATGGAGAATAAAATACGCCATAGGCAGGAGATTATAAGAAATTCGTCCAACTTTGAAGGGAAAATTATTCTAAGGCATGAAAAACGGAGAAATGTCTGGAAGGAGAAGAGGTTTGGCCGGCATAAAAATCACGCCTCAGCACAACGGAATGAAATTCTTTGGCACAAAATGAAGAGTGTTTGGCAGAGCAAGCATTGAGTCCGCCCCTCTCAGCTTGGAAAATTCCTAAGGCAGTGGTAAAAAAAAATGGCAAAGTGGCAAAGATCTCCAAGTTCGCCCAACCCAGAAGATGAATCGTTTGGCTAAATAAAAATGTCCAGGAAGGTCAGAACTCCGCCTAGAAAGTTGAAATTTGGCAGATAAGCTATTGAGCATATTTTGCCTAGGCAGACAATTTGAAAAGAGATATTTTGACTCTGACGAACGAATTTAGCCATGTATCAATTTTTAACGGGTTGGAATTTAATATTTTAATATTTTTAATTATTTCCCTGACACTTAGGGAATTTTAATTAAAAATTCAAAATCCGGGGATTATTTGGAAGATTAAACTAGTCTGCCTTAGATAAATTTAAACTTTGCCATGGTCGGAAGATTTAAAGTACATTGGAAAATTAAATTTGGACAATTAATTTAATATCTTTTCCAAACTTAGACAATTTTCTTTGAGAAAATTCGAAAATCTCAAGCAGAGATGAAAATTAGAAACTTGCCTCGATAACTGAAAGTGAAATTAGAAATTTGCCAATCTGAGAAGAAAATGTTTCTAAAAATTGGAAGAAAATCAAAGGAAAGAAAACAATGCCTTGAAGAAAATCGCACTTCTTAGCCATAAAATGAGTTTCAGCAACTCATTTCTTCACAATTCCGGCTGAGAAGTAGCTATCTCTCTCGAATCTTCAGGAAATCATTCGCAGAGGAGAAATTTATAAGAATAACACTGTTGTGAGAATCGAGGTAGCATTTTCTTGTTGACAGGTGTGATTTTTTGAGAGAAGTAATTTATTTCTTTGCTGAAATCACACTTTCAGCATATCGACGCACCTCTTCTGGCAGATTTTTGAATTTTTAAATTCATTCGCAGCCAGAACACGATCTTCAAGGTTGACGATCAATCAAAGGGAAACATCCAGGCAGGCACAGATGAAGTTTGCAAGAAAAGGATCTCAACCGGAAACCAGAATAAAGTCAAAGTGGAAAGATGTCTCGGACACTGACCTTGGCCACATTGACTTTGAAGAATTTAAGAAGAGAATATATGGGCATAATGGACCTGTGCCAACGCCTGCTGCTAGAAGGATGGTGAGAAACGGCATATTTCAAGCTGCCGGATTCCCACCTGCGCTTGGCTGTGCTGAACTTATGGTGGAGTGCGCACTTCACTATGATGCTGAGTTGAGGCAGATTGTGGCACCCGATGGGAGAGTGTTGGCACATCTGACAGAGTTGGCCATTCAGGAGGCCTTCGGCATTCCGGCATATCCTAAAACTGTCTACAAGACCAAGGAAGATGCTCAGAAGTTATATGATGAAAGCCCTGGCCTTTGTGCCGCCAACATTAACAAGTCGTGGCTGGATAAGCCTAGGCCGTCGGTCAAGAAGATGCCCAAGAAGTTGCCCAAGAAGTTGCTGCGCACGGACTTCAAGGAAGACTATGGAGATATTATTATCTTGCTGAACAGAGTGGCAGGCAACCCCTCAGGAGCACCCTTCGAGTCGTGGATGTATTACTTCATTGAGGACCTCACAGAAGGTGTCAAGATGTTCAACTGGGCGAGAATGATAAGCAACAATCTTCACCACCAGCTTATCAACCTAGAGAAAACCAAAACGTTTTATATGAGTTCTTATGTCATCTATATGTTGGCTAGAACTTACAAGTATGCAGGCTTGATATGCAAGGGCATGGTCGGCGGTGGGTCAAATGAGCTGAAGGCATATGACTGCTATCCACAATTGCAGTTGAAGGAAAAGGCGTACTTCCGACGGGCTCATGACGCTTTCCTCATGTATATCACCAGAATACTTCAGGGAGGGACGCATCAACGGCTGACTCCTGAGGCCAAGAAGCTGATTGGTAAATATGGGTCATGGTTTATCCAGTATCCCCGATTCACGTACATCAGAATCCAGGGATTCACCGGGAGCCCGTACCGTCTGCCCATCTTCCCCACAAATAAGATGGTCCTGCTCAAAGTGCTGAGGCAATTAGAAGAGTTCCAAGGTCTTCAAAGGGTGAAGCAAAAGGCGGCAGTAACTTTTCCCTTCTTTATAGGGAACATGCTGGAGTCTTGCCCATCATCACAGGCAGCTGACAGTGCCAGAATCGAGATACAGCATTACCCTTTTTCCCCATATCCGGCCAGAAATCACTACGACCCCCATCACCACATCAAGATGGTGGATGGAAAGAGATACAAGCATAGGGTCGAACTGGAGGACTTTTGGGCGAATGCTGCGGATGAATTTGAGGTCAGATGGAAGATGTGGTCCAGATTGCCGCTCAGCTTGATCAAGGCAACAGAATTTTGTCACGTGCCAGATCAGTTAGAGGAGGACGGAAATCAGACGCAGCCACGCTTTGATGAGAGTTCGGCTTTGCCGATTATCCGGTGGTCAAAAGCAAAGCATGCTGACTTGAACATCTTGATGAGGCCTGTCATCAAGTTCACTCAGTGGTGGGTTGATCAACAAGTTCAAGAATTAAGGCGCCAAAAGATAACCCTGACCTATGACATGGTAAGCGAGGCAGAGTCTTATTCTTCCAGCGCGCGCGCATCCCAGGACGTACACGTGATGGAGACCACCACTTCTAGGAAGAGAAAAGAAATAGCTAAAGGAAAGGAGCCAGTCCAGAAGCAGGCCAGGATAAAGCCTTCTCAGTCGGCCGCCTCTAGGAATATTGAGGAGATATTAGCTATTGCCGATGCTTCACTGGCAGACATGAGGGATCCTTCTCCGGTTCTTGAAGACAACACAGAGCCTCAGCCAGATGACGATGCGCCGCCTTCTCCCACGGGCACCGAAATATTGGAGTCAGATGACGACGATGTGGGCGCCCAAGATGAGGATTTCCAGGAAGGGATGATTTCAGCCCTTAGGGGAATTGTGGATGTTCCTGACAAAGAAGGTGTGTCGGAGGAAGACGGTGTTGAGCAGCTTACGATCCCGGATTGGCTGAAGGAAAGGCTAAAGGTACAAGTGCCGGCAGATGAACTAGAAGAAGATGATACGGCAGACTTTTTGGCCAGACTGTCTCAAACCGTGGCTAAAAAGCCCGAAGAAATTCTCCAGCATACAGAGAGACGAGGCCGGCAATAGGACAGTACAGATTGCCGTGCCTACAGCGGACAAGCCGCAGGAGGATATGGCTCCGCAGGATTACGCCATCACAACCATTGACTTGGGTCCAACCACTAAGGGCCAAGAAATGGAAGATTTGGATAATTCTGTGTCTGCCATCAAATCAAGGTTGGCGAAGGAGGTAGCCAAAAGAAAGGAGTGCCAATTGGAAATTGAGCGCTTAAGAGAGTACATCCAGCACTTGATCAAGCCACTTGATCAGGATATTACGCGGCTCCTCTACTTCCCAACTCTTCACAAGAGGCTGTTAAAGAGATAGAAGAAAACAGGCTCACGGTTCAGGAGGCCAAAGAATGGATAGCAGCCAAGGGGATTGAAGCTGAGACATTCATAGAAAGATTAACTTTGGTTTATGGTCAGGCCACTGCCTTACTTTCTAGGCTAGCCTCCTTGGCAGAAGTATGGGATAGCCTTCCGGACACGCAGGATAGATAATCCCTTGCCTTAGGATTCTGAAAGGAGTTCCTAAGCAAGAATTGATAGAGGGAGGCGTCATCGCAGCGGGAGCAGCCTATGACTTCCACACTTGGTATTGGGCCTTGACAGCACGAGGTGAAGTCTTGGAGAGGGTAAAGGTTGACGGCATCAGATTGGAGGAACAGGTCAAGGAAGTTCAGGCCAAAATCCTCAACATAATTGCCGATATCCTGGATAAAGAGGCTCTGCGAGAGAATGACCTGCAGTTGGAAGTTTTGAAGGAAAGTGTCCAGGAAAATATCTTTGACATCACTGGACCCATCTTGAGGCAGGACTGGGCCAAATTGGCAAACTTCCTGAGTATCCGAGAGTCCTTTGAAAAGACTGAACCAGAGTGGGAGGAGACCTTCGCCAGATGCGCTGAGAGCATGGATGGGCTGGAATTTAGAATCGGCATGCTTCCACAGGTTACCATGGATGAGGTTGCCTTGATCGTGTCCAGATTCGGTGAATACATGGTGGCTCGAGAGGATCAGGATGTAGTCCCTTGAAAATAGCTCCTAATGCCAACTCATTGCTGTTCATTGCCAGTTAACTGAAGTCATTTTGGGAAACCCTAATTAGGGTTTCGTTTGTTAGATCTTGACCGTCGGCTCATGTTTAATCTGAGCCATTTATTCAATTTATGGAACTCTATATAAACTCTTGGACCCTCATTTGTAATGTGAAGTGAGTAATAAAAAATTGTTGCGACGAAACTATTTCCGTTTATAAAAGCTCTTGTGCATGATTTGCTAAGAACAACTTTTATTTTCAAGTAGTATGCAAGGTTTAATATTTCTCCTTCAACACTTAGAGTAGAATTAGAATAGCATTTCATTACATGTTGGTTAGATGAATGATAGATTTGATCGCAGTGCCGGATAAAATTTTGCTCATACTTTTCTCGAGTGGATGATTTGCACTCGATGTGTAAAGTTAGTTTGAGCCATTAAATCGTGGATGCTTAACTTCTGCTTGTCTTGATTATCAATTCGAACATGAAAACCATTATCACCTCCGTTGAAGATTGCACCCGCTTCACGTAGTTGTCCGAAGGAGGCGAAACGAAGTGTGGTTACCCATTTTGTCTAATCGCTGTTGTCTCTTGAATTCTTAGGCGTAGTTTAGATCTCTAAACCCTTATCCTTTTGCCCTTTTTTTTGGAATATCTGAAATACCCATCGAAAGAGCTTCAACGATAAAACCGCCTAAGTCCTCAACTCGCGAAATGAATTTTACGTAAGTCCCCCTTGTGATTACCAGCAAATCACAACGCCCACTGACCTTGTCCATATGTCATAACCTGGCCAAAAGAAACATTGGAGTCATTGTATTATCTTCTAGGTATTTGCAATTACTTTTCAAGAGAGGATAAAGTGTCGTTGGGCATTTTATTTTGTGTATGGTGGCGTATGCAAAACACACACCAACAAGACGTAAGAAAGAAGTGGCATCAAGAGACAATCAACGGTTACCTGCTAAGCTCAATACTAGTTACTTATACAAGCTCCTTGAAACTGAAGCTCCTCACAATACTGTCAACTAAAGATTGGAATAGGTTTTCTTCCCGACACACGTTGATTTCAATTTTCTCTTTCTTGTCTTTGTCCATGTATTCTTTTGCTCTTAAAGAAGTTCCAGTCTTCTAGAATCAGTGATACTGTCTAATTCGACCAACCCTTGCTTAGTTGCTATAAGCAGTATAAATATAATTTCAATGATTCCCGTTGCCAAACGGTTTCAAATTGTTATCCCTTTGTTACCCCAAATTAAACATATTACATAAGCATGTTTACTCACTCGCGAGATCAAGAATTGGTTAGAAATCGTGGCTCCACAATTTCGTTTGATCCCTCATTAGTCTCCTTGAAAACGGGGATATCCACGAGGAGGAGCTCAAGCATCGGGTTTAATATTAACCCGCCATCTTTTGGATAATTCGGTGCAATATTAAAGGAAGAAAAACACAGCTGAATAATAGTGTAAATATTGAATACAAAAAGTCCAATACCTTTGTCAAATATGCATTGGTGCCACCTTCGTGGAGATGGTCAAGAATAATTTGCTTAAGAAGATTTCATGCTAAAACAAGGTAAGATAAATACGATAATCACCACATCTTGCCACTTACGTGGCTTAGTTGGACTTACCACCCTTATCGTGGTTAACTAATTTGGTTTAAGAATTCAATCCAAAAACAAGTAAATAGGTTTGCAATAAGATATGGTTTCCCACAAAAGACTCTGATGACAATATAATTATTTTGCCTTTGAATTAAAGGCTATGACAATAATGTTTACCTCAGCTTGCTTTTTAAGCCATTGATCTCCTTTTAACCTTATGAAACAAGATCATCAATCGCCTTTTAACACAAAAACTAATGTTAATTGCGACGTCATTATTTACATTGATTTGGCTTCCTTGCGAACTGAAGTTTGTCATGCACATATGCTATCAAGATAGTGTGAGGCAAAATACATACAATATACACATGTGTTCGCTTATACACATGCAAACATATATGCATGTTTGTAGGCGCGATAGTTCGTACCAATGTGCATATGCGTCCGTGTACACATAGGCGGACCCGTGTCTGCACATGTGGCTTCCTCACCAAGATATATATATATATATATATATATCTTTCTTGGCAAGGAAGCCACATGTGCAGACAAGAAGTTTACAAAACCCTAGACCTCTTTTCATCGCAAAACGAGGTACAAAATAAACCAACCTAAAATGGCTCTCCTCAAGACACACAAGAGCATGCCCTAGAGCTATTAGATCAACCGAGTCACACATAACTAACTTGATCTCAGATGGCGACACTTGGAGACTTCCCAACATAACCTCTCTATCAAATGATATTTCCCTCTTTTGTCCTGAAGGCACTTGGTTTGTCCTGCATCAACACTTACGAAGAGAAGAGGTAGTTAGCTTGATAACATTTCAATATCTTCATCATATCACATTTATATTCATGATTGGTTTTGAAAAAAAGAATTTCCATACATAACATTCCATCTGATTTAGGGCATCAAGCACCCATAACTCAATGAAAAACTTAAATCAAAGCATTGCATATTTCATCATAGCATCATTGATTTTCAGAGTTTATAGCATTTCATTGCAAAATTTACTGAAAGTAAAAGTAGTCTTTTGAAAACTAGGGTGGGATGTAACAAATAGAATATTATTAAATGAACGGTCTATGCTAGCGTAAACCAAACATGTTTCAATAAATGAATTTAAAATAAAATTAAAACAAAAGACAAAAAATTGGAAAACCTAACCCACCATAGCTAACCCTAAAAAGTGACATTTATGTCAATAACAAAACACAAACAACACAGACAAATTCATTCCTACTTTTCACTCCTCACTCACCCAAAAGTTTCAAAACTCATTTTCTTCTCATTGCTTAGGGTTGCTAGTTTTTTTAGTGTTCAAGCATTATAAAGGTGCTAAGTATTTTTATGCCTAAGGAGTGTTAGGTGCTATGAAGGTACAATGCATGTATCAAGGAGAACCATCATTGAAGGTATGTTTTTTTATTTTTTGAAGTTTTTTCAAAATTTAGTTCCAAGCTCCATTTTTTTTCCTTTTTCAATTTGGTATTCATATTTTTAAAAGTAATGTTTGCCAAAGTTTATATTTAGTTTTCTTTTTTCTTACTTAGCAATGGTAGTCCAAGGTTACATTATAGTTTTATTTTTTCTTACTTTTTAAAATGGTAACCTAGGGATTCATTATTGTCTTATTTTCAAAGATTTTCCAGAGATTTGTTTATTTTAACACATGTTTGTACAAGTACATTTTACCATCATTGTTAGGACTTGCAAATTCGACCCATTGTCATCACGATGTGGACATGTCACAATGATTCAGCAACTTAGTGGAGGTGGGGGTTATGTTTGGTGTTGTATTGAGTCCCAAGAGGTAGTATACTTGAGTGAAAGTCCACTTGTGTGAACTTGCTAGCAAAAGAATTAGAGCTTGTGATGAGCCAAACAAAAATGAATTGCCAAAGGGGTAAATTCTTACTTCTATAAAAGAGCAAGAGGATGTAGATATTGTACTCATCCTTTAGTGAGGAAAGGATCCCACAAGCCTCCTATAAGGCAATATTTCTTGCAAGCCCATTAGAAAAAGGCATTTCAAGTTGAAGTGAGCAACATTGTCGATGAGCACATTGCATGTATTTATCCTAGTGGATTTCTTTTTATACTTGTAAGGTCATTGTATTGGTGTGAAATGGTGAGGGTGATCAATGACGCACCCATAAGGTATATAGGTCATAGTTATGGAAAAGGTACACACCACTTTATTGATCAAGGAAATAAATTTAATAGATGCTACTTAATTTCCACCAACAGGGATCCAAGGATTAAAATGGGAGTGTCCATCTTTTTTGATGCATGCAAAGATTGCAAAAATGGATCCCTAATTGTGAACAAGAATTTTGCTGCAAAAGTATAGGAGATAGAAAAGATGTTGGAGGTCGGAATAATTTTTAAGGTCGAAGTTAGTGATTGGGTTCTCTAATAGTCATTGTTAAAGAAAGAATCTAAACAAATTCTAATACGTGTGGATTTCAAAAGCTTGAATGCAATGACCATTGGTCCATTTCCAATCCCAGTCATTGACTCGATATTGGAAGAGGTTGTTGGTCATGAAATCTACTCATTCATGGACGGATTCTCCGGTTACAAGCAAATAAGCATAGTCGAGGAGGACAAGTTGAAGACTACGTTTGTGGTTGAGGATGAAGTGTATTCATACAATCGGATGCCACTTGGTCTATGCAATGTTCTGACAACTTTCCAAAGCACCATTTTACACATCTTTGATAAGATGTGGTTGGGAACTTCAAAGCATTCCTAGACGATTGGTTGATCTACAACAGGAGACCCATTTGAAAGCACTCAAGGAATGTATGGAACGGAGTAGAGCAACCCGATTGATGTTGAACCCAAGAAGTGTTGATTCATGGTACCACAGGGAAAATTGTTGGGACACAGTTTGTAAAGCCAAATTGAAGATTGACCCAGACAAAATACGGTGATCATAGAGATGGAAGCACCTCAAAACATCACAAGAGTAAAATCATTCTTGGCTACCATCAACTATTATAGAAGATTTATTAAAAAGAAATCTCAGATATCTTACCCACTCAACATACTATAATGAAGGGCCAACCATTCACATGGACTGAAGACCAAGAGAAGGTCTTCAATGAATTGAAGGTATGATTAATAAGTTCACCAATCCTTGCATACTTGTATTGGAGTAAGGAATTCCACGTACATGTCAATGCATCAAACTATTCAATCGGAGCAATACCGGCACAAGCGGGACCCCAAGGATTGGACCACCTAGTCTTCTTTGCTAGTT